>JABMCL010003699.1:1450000-1460000 GCA_018857735.1 Alviniconcha marisindica
TGCTTAATGTCCTCAGATGCAGTTGACATATTAGGGACAAGCTGAGACCAATGCCGAAGCATGGTTCAGTATAGCTTTACGTCCACGGAAACCAGAAGGCTCGTTAGGACGGACAGCCCAGGACGGCCACCTCGACTCTCACACAGCTCCTGAACTATGACTACATGAGTGAATAGCTTCTTTTTTTTATAGCGCATTTTTTGAATATCCACCGAAGTGGTGTACGTTTTAGAACGCTAGCAGTCATTCTGTTTCAGATCTCTCTCTTTTTTTTTTACGGCAAAAAGAGGACTGTCTTGTGGTTAGCTTTGAAGGAGTCCAGAGAGGGTTTACAGTCTAGTCCTTCTGCATTGGGGGTCATGTCCTTTTTCCACTGGCGTTGTTGTAGTCTGCCCTGAATAGACGATCTTCGGAAATCCAGGGGACTGCACTCGGTAAGTGCCTACAGGCATGGACCTGTATATATATATACAGGCCGCTGTTGAATTTCATGTAACGCCTTAGAATTCAAGACACTGATACTGAGTTCAGTGTGACGTCAGTCGATCTAGGTGGTCTGATTGCCACCACCCCCCCCACCCCACCCCCCATAGCCCACCCCCCCATTCCTCTCCATGCACGTGTTAATCACGCGTTTCGCCTCGCTCAGATAAACGACAACCCCCCCCTCCCCCCACAAAAAAAAAAGGGAAGAGGGAACCGAACTGAACCAAGTCGCAAGATGCCCTTAAAGCGTAGAAAATGTGAGATATTTTCATGTTATGCTAATGCTTCGTTTGAATTGGCTGTTCATACAAATATAGTGTGTGTGTATGTGTGTGTGTGTGTGTGTGTGTGTGTGTGTGTGTGTGTGTGTGTGCGTGCGTGCGTGCGTGCGTGCGTGCGTGCGTGCGTGCGTGCGTGCGTGCGTGCGTGCGTGCGTGCGTGCGTGCGTGCGTGGGGTGTGTCGTGCGTGTGCGTGCGTGCGTGTGTGTGCGTGTGTGTGTGTGTGTGTGTGAGTGTGTGTGTGTGTGTGTGTGTGTGTGTGTGTGTGTGTGTGTGTGTGTGTGTGTGTGTGTTTCCATATAATACCTTATGTAAATTGTTTTGGTAGGACCGTGCTCTACGTGTGTATAGAATCTTGTAGGAATCTTTAGGTTAATATGTATCGTGTGAGCGTTCAGGGCTTTGATGGGCACATGATAAATGTACATTATTATTATTATTATTGTTATTATTATTATTATTATTATTATTATTATTATTATTATTATTAATTAAAGGAAGTATTTCTTTGTTCGAATTGGAGCTTATCAGGGTGCAGCCATGTTGGTTCGCTCTTTACCGCCGAAGAGCAGAAAAGGTTGGTTTGCAACGTATTCGATACATTTGCCATACGTGGCAGTGTTGTCTATGATGTCACTGATATAGACTACTGGGCACAAAATGGCAGAACTTACGGTCGTGTTTTCGCGACTTTCAAACTTCTTTTTTTTTTTTTTTTAAAGAAACAACACGAGAAATCGAGTGAAAAGTTTCTGCGTGCGTGCGTGCGTGCGTGCGCGTGCGTGCGTGCGTGCGTGCGTGTGCGTGTGCGTGCGTGCGTACGTGCGTGTGAGTGCCAGTGCGTGCCAGTGTGTGTGTGCGCGCTCGCGCGCGCGCGCGCGTGTGTGTGTGTGTGTGTGTGTGTGTGTGTGTGTGTGTGTGTGTGTGTGTGTGTGTGTTATTTATCAATTCTTTTCCTATCGATAGGACCCTCGATGCCATTTCTGTTCGGTTTAATGAATTTCTTTCATACCCGCTCCCCCCCCTCCCCCCCCTTCCCCCCCCCCCCCCCCCCAATCCACCAATCCACTCGACTCTGCCGTTTTCATTACTGCTTGCCGTTTTTACGTAAACACGCCAGTGCTGACCTACAAACTGTTCACGTAGGCCCTCAATTTGTTTTTAAGCGTTGCGAAACTGACACTCTCTGGCTGGTTGGTTGACCGGGCTATTTGCGGTCTTGTGCTGATCCGTTTACAGATAAACCTTTTGAATGTTAGAGTCCAGACTCTCGGCGTGAGCAACGGTTTACGACGTCCTTCTGCCTCTGGAAAGCGCGGCTTAATCGGAGCGTCGTGACCACATCGTGTGCAGTACTTTTTTGTGTCGTCCCGTCAACCCCTTCACTACCCCAGCCCTTTGGAATTTCCGGGCTGAAACGCGCGCACGCATACACGCCTACAAAACAGTGTATTTGATAGTGCTATCACAAATCGACTTTCAATAGTGTGCATTTTGATCGAAATCCTTTCACGTGATCGTGTTAAGGGGGGGGGGGGAAGGCCTTAATGATTTCAAATTTGGCACTTTTATTGGTCGATTTTAGAGTGACGGCGCGGCAAGCATGGCGGTGAAAAGGTTAAAAATCAGAGGTCTTTTGAACCTTGTGGGTGTTTGGATCGTGCCCATCTGAGGACATCCGAGGACACTAAAACCTACACCATCATCATCATCATGGATCGTGTATAAAACACGGTCTTAGTCTGTTTAAACACAGCCAGGTTGAATGTTAATGAGCGACTTTGCTGGCTTGAACATTGCACTGCCCAGATAGGCCCGGCGCCACCTGGCTAGTGTAGGGGAGGTCATTTGCAGCTGACTTGCGCTTTGCCAAAGCCCCAAATATGCCCAGCGCCACCTAGCGGGGCGATCCGCAGTTAAGTCGCCCATTGTCTAGACTACAGCGTGTGCGTGGTTTTAATTCAACTACAGACAACGCTTATTGTACTTACAATGTGTCTGACATGGTCATCATGGTCTTAATCTATTTACTAACAACCAGTTTGGATGCTTATTGTATCGACTACAGTGAGTGCAACATGGTCTTTATCCAACCACAGAAAGAAAAAGAGGATTAATGCTTACAGTCTTGATTACAACGTGAGCACCATGGTCTTTTTATCCGTTCACAGACAACCAGGATGAAAACTTACCGTCTTGACTACAGAGTATGCAACATGGTCTTTATCCATTCAGGGACTTATAGTCTCGACTTCAGTGTGCATGTGCCATATACATATGGTCTTTATCCGTTCACAGACAGCCAGGTTGAAAGCTCATAGTCTTGACTACAGCGTTAAGCTTATGGTCTTGACAACAGCATGTGCAACATGTTCTCACAGACAGCAAGGTTGAAAGCTTATAGTATTGATTGATTGATTGATTGATGATCACTTATATAGCGCTATTCTCCGCTCTCTTGAGCAGACTCACTGCGCTCGCATGTGGTTCTACATGAGTGACAAGCTTTTTATCGCGCGTTTTTTGAATATCCACCGAAGTGTACTTACAGCGCTGGCATGGCTGGTGCCACATGAAACTGCAGCCATCTCGGCGCAAGTTCTGTGTACACCATACAACCATGCACCATGTCACTTCACGCAAAGCCACATACGTAAGGTGTATGCGTGTTTAGCTGTAACCTGCCACCTGCACCTTTGGCAGAATAACCGGGATCTTTTACGTGCTACTGCAGTAACACGGGGGTGGAACGGATACCGAAATTAGAGTCAGCACAGAAAGTCGGCCCTCGAGAAGAAAATTCTCCCGCCGCTCCTGCAGGGATTTGAACCCGCGACTTTTCAGTCACGAGTCCGGCGCTCTAACAACTGAGCTATCCCCGCCCCCAGCAATGTGCAACATGGTCTCACAGACAGCGAGATTGAAAGCTTATAGTATTGGCTACACCATATGCAACATGGTCTCACAGACAGCAAGGTTACAAGCTTATAGTCTTGACTACAGCAATGTGCAACATGGTCTCACAGACTGCAAGGTTAAAAGCTTATAGTCTTGACTACAGCAATGTGCAACATGGTCTCACAGACAGCAAGGTTAAAAGAACATGGTCTCACAGACAGCAAGGTTGAAAGCTTATAGTATTTGTTACATCATAATTTATGCCACATGGTCTCACAGACAGCAAGGTTAAAAGATTATAGTCTTGACGACAGCGTGTACACCATGGTCGTTATTCAGTGACAGACAACCGGGTTGAACGCTTTGTCGTGTGGTTCTTGACCCCGTCTCGTGAGGTCAGACCACCTTCCCTCAGGTTAGGAAAGCAAGCTCGTGAACCCCGCCATGAAAGACTGGAATCATGTGTCGCAGCTGTATCCTATACGTAATCCTTAGCTCGATTCACGAATGTAAGTAACACGCACTACGATCTGCACTGGAAATGTGATTCTTCCTCCAACACATTTGAAGACGGTCTTCAACACGACGAATGAACCAATTGCAGATTCCACCCACCCATCCTACCTTTTGCGTGTCTTTTAATCATTGACCTATTCCTCTTCGTGTCGATACATTAGCTTCATACAGATCCCAACCTGGAATTTAGAGAGAGAGAGAGAGAGAGAGAGAGAGAGAGAGAGAGAGAGAGAGAGAGAGAGAGAGAGAGAGAGAGAGAGAGAGAGAGAGGCAGAGACCACGTAGTGTGCGGGAGTTTGGGTCCTTGCTACTGAGCGAGATAATATTGACCCCTAGCTGATCATGCTGTGTAACACAGTGTGACCCCCTACTTGATCACGATGTGTGAAACAGTGTGACCCCCTACCTGATCACGATGTGTGAAACAGTGTGACCCCCTACCTGATCACGATGTGTGAAACAGTGTGACCCCCTGCTTGATCACGCTATGTGAAACAGTGTGACCCCCTACCTGATCACGCTGTGTGAAACAGTGTGACCCCCTACCTGATCACGCTGTGTGAGACAGTGTGACCCCCTACCTGACAATGCAGTGTGAGACAGTGTGACCCCCTACCTGATCACGATGTGTGAGACAGTGTGACCCCCTACCTGACAATGCAGTGTGAGACAGTGTGACCCCCTACCTGATCATGCAGAGTGAGAAAGTGTGACCCCTATCTGATCATGCAGTTTGAGACATTGTGACCGCCTATCTGATCATGCAGTGTGAGACAATGTGACCCCCTATCTGATCATGCAGTCTGACTCCCTACCTGACAATGCCGTGTGGAACAGTATGACCTCTATCTGATCATGCAGCATGAGACATTGTGACCCCCTATCTGATCATGCTGTGTGAGACAGTGTGACCCCCTACCTGACAATGCTGTGTGAGGCAGTGTGACCCCCTTCCTGATCGATCTGTGTGAGACAGTGTGACCCCCTTACCTCATCATGCAGTGTTCCCAGTGTGTGCAGGCGCCTTCCTCATCCCTAACTGATCATGCTGTGTGAGACAGTGTGACCCCCTTACCTGATCATGCTGAGACAGTGCGACCCCCTTACCTGATCATGCAGTGTGAGACAGTGACTGTGTTCCCTGTGTGTTTAGGCGCCTTCCTCATCCCCTACCTGATCGTGCTGTGTTAGACAGTGTGACCCCCTTACCTCATCATGCAGCGTGAGACAGTGACTGTGTTCTCTGTGTGTTTAGGTGCCTTCCTCATCCCCTACCTGACCATGCTGTGTGAGACAGTGTGACCCCCTTACAAGAGAATGCTGTGTGAGACAATGTGACCCCCTATCAAATCATGCAGTGTGAGGCAGTGACTGTGTTCTCTGTGTGTGTGTGTTTAGGCGCCTTCCTCATCCCCTACCTGATCGTGCTGTGTGAGACAGTGTGACCCCCTTACCTGATCATGCAGTGTGAGGCAGTGACTGTGTTCTCTGTGTGTGTTTAGGCGCCTTCCTCATCCCCTACCTGATCATGCAGTGTGAGGCAGTGACTGTGTTCTCTGTGTGTGTTTAGGCGCCTTCCTCATCCCCTACCTGATCGTGCTGTGTGAGACAGTGACTGTGTTCTCTGTGTGTGTGTTTAGGCGCCTTCCTCATCCCCTACCTGATCATGCAGCGTGAGACAGTGTGACCCCCTTACCTCATCATGCAGTGTGAGACAGTGACTGTGTTCTCTGTGTGTGTGTTTAGGCGCCTCCTCATCCCCACCTGATCATGCAGCGTGAGACAGTGTGACCCCCTTACCTCATCATGCAGTGTGAGACAGTGACTGTGTTCTCTGTGTGTGTGTTTAGGCGCCTTCCTCATCCCCTACCTGATCATGCAGCGTGAGACAGTGTGACCCCCTTACCTCATCATGCAGCGTGAGACAGTGACTGTGTTCTCTGTGTGTGTGTGTGTTTAGGCGCCTTCCTCATCCCCTACCTGATCATGCTGTTCGTGGAGGGCATGCCTCTGCTGTACCTGGAGCTGGCCATCGGTCAGAGGATGCGGCTGGGGAGCCTTGGTGTGTGGAACAAGGTGCACCCGCTCATGGGCGGCGTGGGGCTGGCCAGCGCCGTCACCTCCTACATGGTGGCCATCTACTACAACGCCATCATCATGTGGTGCTTCTTCTACCTCTTCCACTCCTTCCAGAGCCCGCTTCCCTGGGCGGACTGCCCCACGGAGACCCTCGTTCCTAATGTCACCACGGTAGGCGCCGCCTCTGTTGATTCTGCCTCTTTTTTTTTCTCTCTCTTTTTTTTTTTGGGTGGGGCTGAATACAACAACACTTTGCTGCTTCTGCCTTTTGGGAGGTTCGTTTGAGATTAAAGCTCTGTTGCTTCTGCCTTTTTTGTTCGTTTGAGATGAAAGCTCTGTTGCTTCTGCCTGTTTTGTTCGTTTGAGATTAAAGCTCTGTTGCTTCTGCCTTTTTTGTTCCTTTGAGATGAAAGCTCTGTTGCTTCTGCCTTTTTTGTTCCCTTGAATTAAAGCTCTGTTGCTTCTGCCTGTTTTGTTCGTGTGAGATTAAAGCTCTGTTGCTTCTGCCTGTTTTGTTCGTTTGAGATTAAAGCTCTGTTGCTTCCGCCTTTTTTGTTCGTTTGAGATTAAAGCTCTGTTGCTTCTGCCTTTTTTGTTCCTTTGAGATGAAAGCTCTGTTGCTTCTGCCTTTTTTGTTCCCTTGAGATTAAAGCTCTGTTGCTTCTGCCTGTTTTGTTCGTGTGAGATTAAAGCTCTGTTGCTTCTGCCTGTTTGTTCGTTTGAGATTAAAGCTCTGTTGCTTCCGCCTTTTTTGTTCGTTTGAGATTAAAGCCTCTGTTGCTTCTGCCTTTTTTGTTCCTTTGAGATTAAACCTCTGTTCCTTTCGCTCCTTTCAGTTGCCATAACGCTCTGTTGCTTCTGCCTTTTTTGGTCCTTTGAAAAGTACATTGGAGCGTCTCTGTTGCTTCTGCTTTTTTGTTTGTTTGTTCCTTTGAGAAACCTATGCTGCTTCTGCCTTTATTTGTTCCTTTGAGAAACCTCTGCCATTCACATCCTAGTTCTCAGTGTGACCATGAAAGGCGCCTCTGCTGCCTCTCTCTTGTTTGGTACCTTTGAGAAACCTCTGCTCCTTTTGCTGCCTTTTTTTTTTTTTTTTTTTTTTTTTTAACCTTTGAGATTAAACGTCTGCATATTTTGCCTTTTTGTTCCTTTAGAAATTTGCCTTCTACTTTTTTTTGTTTGTTGTTCTTAGACACTCTCTGCCGACACATCTAGTTCTAATTGCCTGGTATTTAAAAAAATCTATATTAGTCGTATGTATGATTAATGCTTTTGATTGCTCTGATATTCAGTGCGTTCATCATATATATATAATATATCATATATATATATATATATATATATTATATATATTATATATATATATATATATATATATATATATATATATATATATACACAAGCCACACATTTTTTTTTTTTTAAAGACGCTCTCGACACATTAACCAGTCGTCGTACTGCATCGACACACTGAACTGACCAATGAGATTTTCCGATTTATTGCAGATCGTACCTGAGTGTGACGTGGCAGGCCCCACGTCCTATTTCTGGTATCGGGTAGCACTGGACGCTTCACCAGGCATTGACGAAACGGGCGGCATCAAGTGGAAGATGCTGCTGTCTCTTTTGTTCTCCTGGTTCGTCGTCTACCTGTGCATATGCAAAGGCATCAAGTCGTCGGGGAAGGTGAGCTGGAATTTTATTATGCTAAATATGATGAGCTTCTTCCACCCGGAAGACTATTTCGCGTACCGAAATCTAATACTGTGAGAACAAATAGCAGTCAACAGCATTTCTGAACAGATAAATCCGTTCAAACGTCAGAGCAGTGCGTGCGTGCGTGCGTGCGTGCGTGCGTGCGTGCGTGCGTGCGTGCGTGTGTGTGTGTGTGTGTGTGTGTGTGTGTGTGTGTGGTGTGTGCGTGCGTGGTGTGTGTGATTACGTAAATTACTAGTTTGTTTAATACGCAACTTTTGTATTTTCAATAACTGTTCTTTGAGTTTTAAAATATACAATATGTGTTATCGTGTACTGTCATGTGGTTAATGTTCAGCCACGTTTTAATTTCTCTGATGAGATAATAAAGTCATCTTGAATCTTGAATCTTGAAGTACTTGGTGCCGAGAGGAAGCGCTGGTACGCAAAGCCATGTCGGCTGTATGGTTAAGGAGGACCGTCCGAACCTGATCTCAAACGGAGTGTGTTGTTTATCGCTTTGATATAACGCTATTGTCCGCTCTCGAGCAGACCCACTGCGCTCTTGTCGCGTATGATTGCAAATAAATGACTGTAGCTTTTTATTGCGCTTTTTGAATATCCAACGAAATGGTTTACTTACAGCGCTGTTTGGTTGTTAGATGGCTGGTGCCACATGAAACTGCTGCCGTCTCAGCGCGTTCTGTGTACACCATACAACCATGCACCATGCCACGTCACTTCAAGCAAAGCTACATACGTAGGGTGCCTGAGTGTTTAGCTGTAACCTGCCACCTGCACTTTTGGCAGAATGGCCAGGATCTTTTACGTGCTACTGCGGTAACACGGGGTGGAACGGATACCGAAATAAAATTTTGCACAGAAAGTTGATCCTGGAGAAGATAATACTTCCGCCGGTCCTGCCGGGACTCGAACCATTTTTATTTCCGGCAGTGACGTCATGTGTCTGTGACGTCATGAACAAGGTCGGTATGTGCGTCAGAAGAGTACATGACGTCACTATGAGACAGCATTTCACTGCCCTTTGATCGCTGATAAAGCGCAAACAAAATGGCTGCATCCAGAGGAGTGCCTGACTGACCGACTGGCCTTTGTTTTTTTTGTTGCCTGACTGACTGACTGAGTGACCGACTGGCTTTTGTCTTGTGTGTTGCCTGACTGACTGAGTGACTGGCTTTTGTCTTGTGTGTTGCCTGAGTGACTGGCTTTTGTCTTGTTTGTTGCCTGATGTAACTGGCTTTTGTCTTGTTTGTTGCCTGAGTGACTGGCTTTTGTCTTGTTTGTTGCCTGAGTGTGACTGGCTTTTGTCTTGTGTGTTGCCTGAGTGACTGGCTTTTGTCTTGTTTGTTGCCTGATGTAACTGGCTTTTGTCTTGTTTGTTGCCTGAGTGACTGGCTTTTGTCTTGTTTGTTGCCTGATGTAACTGGCTTTTGTCTTATTTGTTGCCTGAGTGATCGACTGACTTTTGTCTTGTTTGTTGCCTGACTGACTGACTGACTGACTGAGTGATCGACTGACTTTTGTCTTGTTCGTTGCCTGACTGACTGACTGACTGACTGACTGAGTGACCGACTGGCTTTTGTCTTGTTTGTTGCCTGAGTGACTGGCTTTTGTCTTGTTTGTTGCCTGAGTGATCGACTGGCTTTTGTCTTGTTTGTTGCCTGACTGACTGACTGAGTGACCGACTGGCTTTTATCTTGTTTGTTGCCTGACTGACTGACTGAGTGACCGACTGGCTTTTGTCTTGTTTGTTGCCTGACTGACTGACTGACCGACTTTTGTCTTGTGTGTTGCCTGACTGACTGACTGACTGACTGAGTGACCGACTGGCTTTTGTCTTGTGTGTTGCCTGACTGACTGACTGACTGACTTTTGTCTTGTGTGTTGCCTGACTGACTGACTGACTGACTGACCGACTTTTGTCTTGTGTGTTGCCTGACTGAGTGACCGACTGACTTTTGTCTTGTTTGTTGCCTGACTGATTGACTGACTGACCGACTGACTTTTGTGTTGCCGGGCAGGTGGT
>JABMCL010003699.1:1475000-1487500 GCA_018857735.1 Alviniconcha marisindica
TGGAAACATAACCATGGTGGTCAGATCGAAAGCTTGTGGAAACGTAACCATGGCGGTCAGATCGAAAGCTTGTGGAAACGTAACCATGGCGGTCAGATCGAAAGCTTGTGGAAACGTAACCATGGCGGTAGAAACGTAACCATGGCGGTCAGATCGAAAGCTTGTGGAAACGTAACCACGGTGGTCAGATCGAAAGCTTGTTGAAACGTAACCAGGGGAGGCGGAACTATGTATTATTTCTGTTCCCTTCTTTCATTTCACCGGCTGTAATTTGTCGGTAGAACGTCACGTAACTCAGGCCCAAAAAACACCGTGCTCACGTTTTGCCACTGCTTCTTTTGTTCTGCTGGAGGAAATTGGAACGCGGGAAGATTAATACATAAGAGGGTGCGGGCGGGGGGGGGGGGGGGGGGGGGGGGGGGGGGGGGGGAGGGCGGGAGAGGGGGGGGGGGGGGGGGGGGGGGGGGGGGGGGGGGGCGGTGGGGAGGGCGCGGGGGGGGGGAGAGGGCGGTAGAGAAGTGAAGAGTTTCCACAGCTTTTTCCGTAGCCGGAGATGAGGTGACCATGTACACTCTACGAAGACTTATGACAACTCGACACAGACACCAGCCAGTGCAAACAGGTCAAAATGCGGACTCGCTTAACAACCACACGCCATCATACAGATGCCTGCGTTGGATTGCACTGCACTGCACACAGGCACTTTCTTTCCTGTTACCGTGGCTGATGATAAATGCCTCGCGAGATCGAGTCATGCTGGAATGTTTCCCTTTGTCTCTCTACCCTGAGTTATTCACATGCACCCAAAGCCCCCCCCCCCCCCCTCCCCCCTTTTAAAGGGGCTACAGCCCCAATTTTCTCTGAAAACGATGGGGCTGTTCAAACATTTTGAAGCATGCGCTTGAGGAAGTCGGGAACGTTCGCTTTTTCTGTGGGTAAATCTGTATTTTTCAAGATCCAAACACGTAAAAAGGTTAAAAAGGACGCTAAATTAACTGACGCAAAGCAGGTGCGAATTTTCGGGGTAAGCCCTTTGAGACCGTCAGGAGCGCTCGGATTTTGTGGGTAAACCTGAAATTTTCAAAATCCAAACGCATAAAAAGGTTAAAAAGAACGTTAATTTGATATGACATTACAAACCAGGTGCGAATTTTCGGGGTAAGCCCTTTTTTTTTTCAAGCGACAAAACAATAGTTAATCGGTGAAAAATCACGTGAAAGTGTATTGATCCGGTTTCAGCTGCAGTGTGTTCAATGCTTGAGTGTTTGGAAGAATGTTGGCATGACAGTGTCGTGTAGCCTGAAATAGGCGTGATGTAGTGAATATTACGATGTGAAAATTAGAAACCGAGGTATCCGGGTAAAAGACCCATTTAGTCTGTTACAGAGAAAACCGTTTTGATAATAATCGAAAGGAAAAGTTAGAACCTTCATAAGCGTTCCACTGCCATGAAAGCTCAGGAGAAAAAAGGGAGAGAGAGAGAGAGAGAGAGAGAGAGAGAGAGAGAGAGAGAGAGAGAGAGAGAGAGAGAGAGAGAGAGAGAGAGAGACTTCAGATTTCAGACTTCAGATGGTTTATTGTATTTTGGCCATAGACCCATATACAAACCGCAAATACAAAACTAAATTATACACACAGACAGACAAATAAGACATACAAACAGCAAACCACACAGACAAACAAGACACATATCAACAAACAAACAAACAACAAACAAAAACAATAAACAAAAGAAAAGAGGACCAAACAGTCGCACCGGGAAAATGAGACATTATGGTGGTAGATGACGACAAAGTACTGTGTGTCGGTCAATAAAGTGGAGTCATTTCTAGTTAATATCATCCCAGGTGCTTACACATCTACATATAGTTTTCTTCTGTTAATAGCATGGAAAATGAACTTTGAAAGCAGTCGACAACCTTTAGTGTTTTTCCTTCTCAATATGTTCTGTAACGACTGAATACCTTTTTGTTCAAGGAATCTGTTTCTTAGATCCGTGTACAGAGGACAAACCAAAAGGAAGTGATCTTCATTTTCAACCTGGTTTTGGCAAAATACACAGTTTTTGTTTGTAGGACAGTCACTGTATCTGTACATATTGCTATTTATTGGAAGTACACCAAGTCGGAATTGCGTCAGTGCTACTCTGAAACAATATATATCTATAACTGATAAATATTGTTCTGCTCCAAACATAACTTTGAAAGAACGATACATTTCATATCTTTCTTTGTCTCTGATGTCAGCAGTCCACTCCTGGGTGAACATGTCTAACAATCTTTGCTTGAAGACATACAAAAATGATTTGACGTCTCCAACGCCTTGCTGTAACCATACAAAGTAAAAGCCAGTTTTACACAGGAGTTCTCGTACCTCCGTTGCCCAACATTGTTTCCCGTTTTCATCAAGATTAACAAGCATCCGTAGGCCTGATTAGGTAATCTGCTCTGTTCCATATACAGTAAGCGCAACCAGTACTTAATACAACGAACATATGAGGCAATAAAGAGAGGATATCTACCTAACTCTCCATATACCATCTTGTTTGGGGTACGGCTTGGCACACCCACATATCTTTTACATGCCATGAGATGTACTCTTTCGATGCTGTCTAGTATGTGTAGCCCCCATATTTCTGATGAATACAACAAAACTGACTGAATCTTTGAATCAAATATTTTAAAGAAAGTCTCTTTTGTCATTTCTCTGCATTTTTGGAAAGACGTACATAGATTGAAGACGGCTTTTTTACCTTTTGCAACCAAATGGTCTGTACCTTGTTTTACACTTAAAGTTGTCGTGAATGCGAAACCAAGATAATGATATTTGTTTACGACTTCCATTTCAACGCCATCATAATACCATTTTTCATGTTTTGACAGGTAGCCGCCTTTTCGGAACACCATAACTTTTGTTTTATCTCTGTTTACTTCCATGTGCAGTCTATCACAGCATGCTTTCAGAGAATTCAGTTGGTTTTGTAAACCATAAGGAGTGGTTGCCAACAGAGCTACATCATCTGCAAAAAGGAGTATGAACAATTCAACGAGTCCCGACAAGAGTTGTATACCATGTCTACCTGCCTCAGTAATATAATTGGCAAGCTGATTAATGAACAGGAGAAAATTGTAGGACTTAATACACACCCTTGGCGGACACCAACGGGGCAATAAAAAAAATATCAGAGTATTCACTGTTTGCCCTGACACAAGACAACAAAGAATCATACATAGATTTTATAGAGGCAAAGAATTTCCCTTGGATTCCCTCTTTTTGCATAGCTTGTAACAGTTTATCGTGGTGCACAGAGTCGAAAGCCTTTTTGAAGTCCACAAAAGCAACATATAACTTCTGACCTTTCTTGTTCAAACACTTTTGAGCAATTGCATATAGATTAAAAATCTGATCTGTAGTCGAGTAGTTCCTGCGGAACCCAGCTTGCATTTCTACAATTTTGTCATTTTCTTCCAACCAATTATACAGTCTAGTATTCAGAATTGCTGTATAACACTTACTAACGATGCTAAGGAGTGAAACTCCTCTATAATTGTCTGCTAAGTGTATATCTCCCTTTTTGTGTATAGGAACGATGATAGCTTTGGCCCAGTCACTTGGATAAATGCCTTTGTCAAAAATTGTATTAAATAGTTTGGTCATGAACAATATCACATCTTTTCCACCCGTTTTTAACATCTCTGCGTGTATGTGATCAAGACCACAAGCTTTTCTGGGCTTTAGGTTTGTAACAGCTTTCTGAACCTCATCTGCACTTATTTCTTGGTTCAGAGAGTGGTTTGTCTCTTCTGATACATCCTGTTCTTGTACATTCGACTCGTCCACTCTTTCGTTAGCTGTGTGACCGAGTATACTTTTAAAATGATCATACCAAACATTTATATCAATTCTATCACTTGCATTACTTTTTTTCTCTCCCCCAAGACTCTTCAGTTCTTTCCAAAATACTGATGGGATTTTTCAGGTTAGTGGCTAGAAGTGCTGCTTTATTTCTTTTGAACTCTTTTTTCTTTATTCTAGTCAGGCGCCTGTAGCTTTTGTTCGAATCTGCATAATCTTTCCGGTCTTCTGGTTTTCTTGTTTTCCGAAATTTTCGCAGTTTTTCCTTACTTTCTCTTTTCGCTTCTCTGCATTCAGTGTCAAACCATGCAGCACCTTTGGTATGTTTGTTCATGTGGCATTTCCTAACCATACACTGACTAGCTGAAATTAAACACTCAACAAAATCACTGAGAGCACCATCTACATCATGCTCTAATTTCGCTTTGGCTGCTTCGAGTGTTTTTTGTACTTTGTCACTGTTCAGCTGTTTTTTGAATATTGGTTCTTTGTCTTCCTGCCAAATTATTTTCTCAGTGAGTCCAGTCTGCCTATTCTCTTGAATGGTGTTACTCTGATCAACCGCAACTGCAGCGTTCTGTGACACATTAATGGCTAAGACAACGGGGAGGTGATCAGATTCGATCATGTTTTCAACTTCTAAGGAAGCAATGCATACAGAGGATAACATATCGCAAGACAAAAGGAAATAGTCTACAACACTTGACCCGGAGTTTGAGACAAAAGTACAGCTGTCATCAAACCCACGCTCCGACAGACCGTTCAGAATGAGACACTCACACATATTACACAACTCTATTAACTGTTGGCCAAAAACGTTCGTATGATTATCCTGGGATTTCCTGGGGAAGCAGTCGCACACTTTAGCTAATACGTCTTCACAATCATCTTGAACTTGATTATAGTTCTCTGATGCAGTCCGAGCATTTAGGTCACCACACTGGAGCAGAGAGAAATTGTCGGTTACATCATGCAGGTCCATAACACACTTTTCAATGAGCTCCACGCCATAACCGTGCTGCGTTACTTTCCAGTAGTTCGAGTCATACGGTGACAGATATGCAGCGATAAACATTACATCCTTATCTGTTCCAAGTAAAACCTTCTTCATTCGTAATACTAACACATTGTCCACATCCACGTGCATTCGCTCCACGAACGGTAAAAACTGTTTCCTTACAAGTACCAACACGCCCCCTGACAGCCTTCCGTGGCTTGAAAGTTTTTTTGCTTTGGCAACAAAAATCCCAAAATCCCTGAACAAGTCGGAATCAAAATCAGACGCAATATACGTTTCCGTTAAGCATACAAAATCAAAGGATGTGATGTAATTCTCAAACGCGGCATTGTCTAATTTGGACAGCGGTCCAGAAACGTTGTACGTCAAATATCGAAGAGTCATTTTACCGTCAATGAAAGGGAAGGATGAAAGTACAGACCTTGCACTCTGGACAGTGTCAAGTGTGTTCGGTATATCCATATACGTGCTGTCTTTCAGGTAAGTATTCCTTGGGGCCCGGCCAGTTTCCTATCTTTTTGTGGAGCTGCAGGATCTTACGAGAGAGAGAGAGAGAGAGAGAGAGAGAGAGAGAGAGAGAGAGGAGAGAGAGAGAGAGAGAGAGAGAGAGAGAGAGAGAACTCGAACTCGAAAACTGTATTTTACAAGGATTGTAGTTTAGGTTTAGTCAAAAACCTGTCTAACAACCAGTCCTTGCTAAGCTACTGATGAGTAAATATAAAATTACAAGAGAGAGAGAGAGAGAGAGAGAGAGGAGAGAGAGAGAGAGAGAGAGAGAGAGAGAGAGAGAGAGAGAGAGAGAGAAATGTCATATTAAATTAGTGTTCCTTTTAACCTTTTGTGTGTTTGGGTCTTGTTTTAGAACGCTAGCAGTCATCATTTTTTCAGATTTCTTTTTCGCCGTCTCCCGGTGCATCATATTTTTGTTCCTATCATCTTTTCCTAAGCAACCTTTCTCTCGGTGACGCTTACCCAGTACAGTTGCTTTACCTTTAACAAAGCAATTTTCTTGTCTCTCGACAAACGAAGGGAGATAATTAGCGTGAGACAGACGTTACACGAACACACACACACACAAAAAAAATACCTGAATTACCTACGGTAACTCACACCTAAAGGCATGCGAGTAATATACAAGATCCATAACTCTCCACCAAAGGTACATTCTCTAAATACTTTTCTCTATCAGCTTAACAAAAGCAGTCCTGTTCTTCATCATCCCTTTGAGAAGCACGCGTTTTGTCCAGAACCCTTAGCGATCATTCTTACCAAAACAGTCTTCCTTAATTATCACCTTTACCAAGGCTTTGGATCTGTCTAGCACTACTAGTGCACATCTTTGCCGGAATTGGAAGCATGTTCTTTATGAGCAACAATTCTCGATCTTCCTTAGCCAAAGATTCAGCTTCTGCGTTGTCCCTAGAAAAGCGCTCCCTTTTTATTCTGCTTCCTACCAAAGCTTTATCGCTTCTACAACACAAAGTTTTCAATATTAGCCCTTCTTCTCTGTAACACAAAGTTTTCAATATTAGCCCTTCTTCTCTGTAACACAAAGTTTTCAAAAATCTGAAACTGAACGAGGTCCGGAGCGCTCGTGCAGAATCAACAAACAAAAGAGTTAATTAGCGCTCTAGATATGTAACACAAGTAGGCGACTCAGGTCTTTGTTGTTGTACTTGTATTACATATTTATTTCGAGCGTTGATTAACTCCCTTGTGTTTTGACAAAGTTTTCAACATCAGCCCTTTCTGTCTGTAACACAAAGTTTTCGACATCAGCCCTTTCTGTCTGTAACACAAAGTTTTTTAACATCAGCCCTTTCTGTCTGTAACACAAAGTTTTTTAACATCAGTACTTCCTGTCTGTAACACAAGTTTCACCGCTTTCTGTCTGTAACACAGTTTTCGACATAGCCCTTTCTGTCTGTAACACAAAGTTTTCGACATCAGCCCTTTCTGTCTGTAACACAAAGTTTTCAGCATCAGCCCTTTCTGTCTGTAACACAAAGTTTTCAGCATCAGCCTTTCCTGTCTGTAACACAAAGTTTTTTTCTTGAACATCAGCCCTTTCTGTCTGTAACACAAAGTTTTCGACATCAGCCCTTTCTGTCTGTAACACAAAGTTTTTTAACATCAGTACTTCCTGTCTGTAACACAAAGTTTTCAGCATCAGCCCTTTCTGTCTGTAACACAAAGTTTTCAGCATCAGCCCTTTCTGTCTGTAACACAAAGTTTTTGACATTAGCCTTTCCTGTCTGTAACACAAAGTTTTTGACATTAGCCTTTCCTGTCTGCAACACATGGTTTTCGACATCAGCCCTTCCTCTCTATAACGCAACCGTTTTTCAATGTCAGCCCTGCCTTGCAAAGTATACCCTAGCCACCTTTTCCCTACTACTCCTCCACCTCTTCGTCTCTTCTTCCTCCTCTTTTGTCTCCTCCGTTCCCATAACTGCCTCCCTCTCTTTCCCAAAGGTTTTGTCCTTCGTTCATACCCCATGTTTGACTGGGCGTAAAAAGCACATTTATCTCTCTGTATTAATTGCCTGTTTGCTTTCTTTTTATGCTTGCTTTTCAAGCTCCAGATCCATGCTTACGTTTTGTGCTCGTAGTCGATATGCAGTGTGTCAGTGCTCCAGATCCATACTTTAGTTTTGTATTACTGATCAAGACCGGTATTGTCTTCCTGTTTCAGACTGTTTAAGTGCTGTTTTGTAGGCCTGAAAAAGGGGGATTACCCAGAAAATTCGCATGTTGCGTTTTGTCCTAATAAAATATCACTCATTTTAACCTTTCATGTGCTTGGATCTCGACATTCACAGTCATTTTTCTGCTCCAGATCCATTCTTGAATTTGGTATTCCTAGTCGACACCGACACTGAGTCCTTCACTGATTGCAGATGGACTACCTCATGAACCCACAATGCTGGCTGGACGCCGCCACTCAGATCTTCTTCTCCTTCGGTCTGGCGTTCGGCGGCCTCATCGCCTTCTCCTCCTACAACCCCATGAAGAACAACGTGGAGAAGGACGCCATCCTCGTGTCGCTCTGCAACTGGTTCACCGCCATCTACGCCTGCACCGTCATCTTCTCCATCATGGGCTTCAAGGCCACGCTCATGTATGAGCACTGCATGGATCAGTGAGTATCGCTGTCTCTTCCGTGCTGGGTTTCAGCGTAGATCAGTGAGTATCGCTGGCTCTTCCGTGCTGGGTTTCAGCGTAGATCAGTGAGTATTGCTGTCCCGTCTGTGATGGATTTCAGCGTAGATCAGTGAGTATCGCTGTCTGTTTCGCGATGGGTTTCAGCATAGATCAGTGAGTATTGCTGTCTGTTTCGTGATGGGTTTCAGCGTAGATCTGTGAGTATTGCTGTCTGTTTCGCGATGGGCTTCAGCGTAGATCTGTGAGTATTGCTGTCTCTTCCGTGGTCGGTTTCAACGTAGATCTGTGAGAATTGCTGTCTCTTCCGTGGCCGGTTTCAGCGTAGATCAGTGACTATTGCTGTCTCTTCCGTGCTGGGTTTCAGCGTAGATCTGTGAGTATAGCTGTCTCTTCCGTGATGGGTTTCAGAGTAGATCAATGAGTATTGCTGTCTCTTCGGTGCGTAGATCAGCGAGTATTACTGTCTCTTCCGTGGGTAGATCAGTGAGTATTGCTGTCTGTTCCATGATGGGTTTCAGCGTAGATCTGTTGGTATTGCTGTCTCTTCCGTGCGTATATCAGTGAGTATTTCTGTCTGTTCCGTGATGGGTTTCAGCGTAGATATGTGAGTATTGCTGTCTCTTTCGTGCGTAAATCAGTGAGTATTTCTGTCTGTTTCATGATGAGTTTCAGCGTAGATCAATGAGTATCGCTGTCTCTTCCGTGGTGGGTTTCAATGTAGATCAGTGAGTATTACCGTCTCTTCCGTACTGGGCCTCAGCGTAGATCAGTGAGTATCGCTGTCTGTTTCGTGATGGGCTTCAGCGTAGATCTGTGAGTTTTGCTATCTCCTCCGTGGTGGGCCTCAGTATAATCCTGATATAACCGTATGTGGTTTACTGGGCTCAAAGCACCAACTAACTAACTGCTAGGCCTGAGAGTATTGCTGTCTGTTCCGTGATGGGCTTCAGCGTAGATCAGTAAGCATTGCTGTGTGTGCCACGTACATCAGAGAGTAGATTGGCTTCACCGTAGATCTGTGAGTATTGCTGTCTGTGCCGTGATGGACTGGACCAGCGTAGATCAGCTGTCTGCACCTTGGTGGGCTTCATAGTAGATCAGAGAGTATTGCTGTCTGCTCCGTGGTGGGTTTCGCGACCACCTTCACCTTACCACCCTACCATCCCACCCCACCCCCGGACGCGCACGTGATCAACGATAAAAAAAACTAAAACACACACACACACACACACACACACACACACACACACACACACACACACCACACACACACACACACACACACACACCACACCACACACACACACACACACACACCACACACACACCACACACACACACACACACACACACACCACACACACACCACACACACACACACACACACACACACCACCACACCACACACACACACACACACCACACACACACTCACACACACACACACACACACACACCACACACACACACACACACACACACACAACACACACACACCACACACACCACACACCACCACACACACACACACACACACACACACACACACCACACACACACACACACACACGCACACACACCACCACACACACACACACACACACACACACACACACACACACACACACACACACACACACACACACACACACCTCTCTCTCTCTCTCTCTCTCTCTCACCACACACACACACACACACACACACACACCTACACACACACATCAACACAACACATCAACACACACACACAACACACACACACACCACACACACACACACACACACACACACACACACAACACACACACACCAACAACAACAACAACAACACACAACAACAACAACAACAACAACAACAACAACAACAACAACAACAGCGAATGAACGCTACAGAGAATGGCGGCTGTGTTTATCTTGCAGCAACATCGAGGTGCTGACCGACTACTTACAAATCCCCGGCTGGAACAGAACCACGCTGACGAGGGAGATCTACCAACAGCAGTTCGAGCAAAACCTCACCCAGTACAACGTGACGGGACTGGAGCGCCAGTTCCGACGCTGCAGCATGGAGGAGGACCTGGAAAAGGTAGGCGTTGCATGCGTGTGTGGTCTCTGGCCTTCACCTCACACGCTGCACCAAACTCCAAGCACTTTCTGTGCTGACTCAGTGGTTAGATCTAGTGCGCCGGACTCATGGTTGAAAGGTCGCGGGTTCGAATCACTGCAGGAACGGCGGGAGAATTTTTTTCTCTCCAGGGTCAGCTTTCTGTGCTGACTCTTATTTCGGTGTTCTGTTCCACTCCAGTGTTACCGCAGTAGTACGTAAAAGATCCTGGCCATTCTGCCAAAAGTGCAGGTGGCAGGTTAGAGCTAAACACACAAGCACATTACGTATGTGTCTCTGCATGAAGCGGCGTAGTGCACGGTTGTATGGTGTTCACAGAACGCGCCGAGACGGCAGCGGTTTCATGTGGCACCAGCCATGCCAGCGCTGTAAGTATAATACTATCACTTCGGTGGATATTCCAAACGCGCTATAAAAAGCTAGCCACTCATGTAGGCTAGAATCACATGCAAGGGCAGTGAGTCTCCACGAGAGCGGAGAATAGCGCTATTATAAAAGCGACCAACAACTGGTTTACGATATCCTTCTTCCTATCACTGCCATAATTGGTTACGACATATACCTCCAAAAACTGGTAGTTTGAGTAACTTTGTAACAAACGACCCAAATGATATCAAGCATTTCGTTTATAACCTCCCACAGTTCTTACGCCAGCAGAATTAAAGCCAAAATCATTTGAATCAAGACGGAACTTCTTGTTCTTTTTCTTTTTTCCCGGGGCAGACGCGCCTCCGGTTCACGTGCGTGCTTCGCCGCTATGTTGCTTCCACGGTCTTGTTAGTCTAGTACCCAAACCTTTCTGGGGATGCTGACAGCATCGGTGGCAAACTCCAAGCACTGGTTTACAGTTGCTGTTGTGTTGCTTAATGTCCTCGGATGTCGGTTGACATATTAGGGACAAGCTGAGACCAATGCCGAAGCATGGTTCAATATAGCTTTACGTCCACGGAAACCAGAAGGCTCGTTAGGACGGACATCCCAGGACGGCCACCTCGACTCTCACACAGCTCCTGAACTATCAAGCTACAAAACAACACTTAAACAACAGTTAAACGCTGACAAAAATGAGGTGTAGAACTAGGACACGTATCTGCTTTTGAATGAGCGATGTTGTTTCCGTACTTCTTGAAAACAAGGGGAAACGCTGTGGGTAAAATTCAGAGTGTGGCTGGTACTCTAATTCCGACAGGGTGCGGAAGGAACTGGCCTGGCGTTCATCGTCTTCACTCAAGCCATCGTGGAGTTCGGCCCGTCGGCACCATTTTGGTCCATCGTCTTCTTCCTCATGCTTCTCTCCCTTGGACTGGGGTCAGAGTTCGGCACGATAGAGGGCGTGGCCACCTCTCTCTACGACCTTGACTTTCACCCCTGGGTCAGGAAGAAATGGCTGGTGGCAGGTGAGGCGTAGTCACGACTAGTTTTCAAGACTGACATTGGTAGAGCTATTGTCTTGTACTACTGCGTGTATGTACTAACTGGTTATAAATCATGATGAATTACATATAACAAAGGAGAATTTGATAGCATCGGTGCACTCAAATTTAGCACGGGATCACATAGATGCGCCCAATGTGTGTGTGTGTGTGTGTGTGTGTGTGTGTGTGTGTGCGTGCGTGCGTGCGTGCGTGCGTGCGTGCGTGCGTGCGTGCGTGCTTGTGTGTTGTCGTGTGCTGTGCGCGGTGCGTGCGTGCGTGCGTGGTGTGGTGTGTGTGTGTGGTGTGTGTGTGTGTGTGTGTGTGTGTTGTGTGTGTGCGGCGTGTGCTGCGGGCGTGCGGGCGTGCATGCGTGTGTGTGTGCGTGTGTGTGTGTGTGTGTGTGTGTGTGTGTGTGTGTGTGGTGTGTGTGTGTGTGTGTGTGTGTGTGTGTGTGTGTGTGTGTGCATGCCGGCATGCATGTGTGTATTATTTGTCATCATTTGCAGGTGCTCTCTGTGGCCCCTGCCGCATGTTTGGTTTCCTCTTAGACTTTGGAAGTGGCTCCTACTCAGTGGCATTTCAGATACACAGAATGTATTATTTTGTGGCGTGTTCAACATTTGCAGGTGTTCATCATTTGGAGGTGTTCATCATTTGCAGGTGTTCATCACTTGCAGGTGTTCCTCATTTGCAGGTTCCTCATTTGCAGGTGTTCATCATTTGCAGGTGTTCATCATTTGCAGGTGTTCATCATTTGCAGGTGTTCATCATTTGCAGTGTTCATCATTTGCAGGTGTTCATCATTTGCAGGTGTTCATCATTTGCAGGTGTTCCTCATTTGCAGGTGTTCCTCATTTGCAGGTGTTCATCATTTACAGGTGTTCCTCATTTGCAGGTGTTCCTCATTTGCAGGTGTTCATCA
>JABMCL010003699.1:1492500-1497500 GCA_018857735.1 Alviniconcha marisindica
CTCTTCATGCCAGGAGTGGCCATCCTCCGCAGGCTGGGCATCCTCCAGTACGACCGCGCCAAGGCCGCGGCCGCCGACACGCACGGACACACGGTGTCCACGGCACGCTTCCTGGGCAGTTCCCTGTCCACTCGCTCCGAGGATCGGGACTCCGGCCTCAACTCGGACCCTGACGAGAAGCCCGAGCCGGAGAGACCCATCACCATCACCATCGAGGACCTCAACAAGGCTCGGAACACCAATGATTCCGCCGTTTGACGACTGCGTACCGGATACTAGGCTTAAATTGTCTGGACTTTTTTTGTTGTTGTTGCTGTTGTTGGGGGGGGGGGGGGGGGGGGGGGGGGGGTGGAGGGGTTGTTGTACAGTTTTGAAGGTGTGTTTGTTGTTCGTTTCGTAGAGAAGTGGAGAAGGGACAGACAGACTTGTCCGGAGAGACCCATCGCATTCACCATCGAGGACCTCAACAAGGCTCGAAACACCAGTAATTCCGCCGTTTGATGACCGGATTATTAGGCTTAGTTCTCTGTACTTTTTGCCGGTGTTGGGGATTGAGGGGAGGGGTTCGGTTTGAAGGTGTGTTTGCTGTCCGTTCGCGTGAATGTTTGCCCCTTCTTTTTTAACAGAGAAGTGGAGAAGAAACAATCAGGCTTGTCCGGAGAGACCCATCACTTTCACCATCGAGGAATACAACAAGACTGGGAACACCAATGGCTCCGCCGTTTGGCGACTGAATACAGGCTACTGGGCTCCTCTGAACGTTTTTTTGTGTGTGCCGTTGTTGGGATTTGGGGGGTTGGGGAGAGGGATTCAGTTTGAAGGTGTGTTTGTTGCTTGTTCATTTGTGTGAATGTTTACTCCTTTTTGTAGAGATGCGGAGAAGAGAGAATCAGGCCTGTTCGGAGAAAGTAAATTTGAGAAAGGAAGCCAATTTGACACGAGTGGAATCTGGAAGGAGGCGAGTTCAAGAGAATAATGAAAACTGAAAACAAAGGGGGAAAAGGCGAATGACTGCTGGTATATTTGCCTCGTCTTTACCGCTAAAAACGAGGGTAAAGAAAATACCATTTCGAGTGGGTTTTTGGAGTTAAGAAAATCAAAGAGAAGTTTAGAATGAAGAAGAAAAGGGACAGAAGAAAGAACGACTATGAACGGACATGACAAGACAAAAGTGACAGTAACACAAGATAACACTCGGAGGAGGATGAATGTTGACAACTGAAGAAGAAACTGAAAAGGAAAACAACAACAACAAAACGTAATTGTACAGTGCCTATATTGTCACAAAAATGACAAACAATCCGTATATTACTTAATTATACCCACCCCCCCCCAAAAAAAATAAAAAATAATAATAATAAATAATCTAGAATACTCTAGAACTGTAAAAATCCAAGACCGATGATTATGCGAAGGAGAAAAAAAAACAAAAAACCCCCCACCTCATCCGCACTTGTACATTCGCACATCGCAACAACCATTCTGCAGTGGAATGTACCAAAGAAAGATTACCGCGCAGTGAAATGTCCTGCAGTACAACCTGCAGTAAATGTTCCGCAATTGATCGCCTGTAGTAAAATATTCCTCAGTGAAATGTCCTGCAGTACAACCTGCAGTAAATGTTCCGCAATTGATCGCCTGTAGTAAAATTTCCTCAGTGAAATGTCCTCAGTACAACCTGCAGTAAATGTTCCGCAATTGATCGCCTGTAGTAAAATGTTCCTCAGTGAAATGTCCTGCAGTACAACCTGCAGTAAATGTTCCGCAATTGATCGCCTGTAGTAAAATATTCCTCAGTGAAATGTCCTGCAGTACAACCTGCAGTAAATGTTCCGCAATTGATCGCCTGTAGTAAAATATTCCTCAGTGAAATGTCCTGCAGTACAACCTGCAGTAAATGTTCCGCAATTGATCGCCTGTAGTAAAATATTCCTCAGTGAAATGTCCTGCAGTACAACCTGCAGTAAATGTTCCGCAATTGATCGCCTGTAGTAAAATATTCCTCAGTGAAATGTCCGGCAGTAGAATGTCCCTTGATGAAATGCCCTTTAGTGAATTGTCCCTTGGTGAAATGATCCTTAGTGAATTGTCCATTACCGAAATGATCCTTAGTGAAATTTACCGTAGTGAAGTGATCCTAAATGAAATGGCTCTTAGTGAAATGATCCTTAGCGGAACGTCCTTTATTGAAATGATCCTTAGTCATAAAATGATGTCCCATTGTGAATCGTCCCTGAGTGAAATGATCCTTAGTGAAATGCCACTTAGTGAAATGATCCAGAGTGAAAATTCCCTCAGTGAATTGTCCCTTAGTGAAATGTTCGTTAGTAAAACGTCCCTTAGTGAAATTAATGTCCTGTAGTGAAATGATCCTTAGTGAAATGCCCCTTTTAGAGAAATGTCCCCCCAGTGAAGTGATCCTCAGTGAAATGCCCCTCAGTGGAATGACAGAATGTCTCCCAGTAAATTTTTCCACAGTGGATTGGAATATCTACAGGAAAGTGCCCGCAGTGCTCTGTCCGCAGTAAAATCAAATGTATGCAAAGTAAATGTTCCGCAGTAAGCTGTACCGCAGTAGCATCTCGTGTTGTTCCGTAGGGTAGCGGGTGGTCAGTTTCGTCCCACTAGCTGTCCTGCCTTGGTATGTCCACCTCCTTCTTTCCAGCGATGCCACCTCGACTTTCGCACAGCTCCTGAGCTCTGGTGGTCGGCCCTGACTTTTTATCCGCCTCGACTCTTCTAAGGGGAGTACTCACAACGGGAGTTAACTGCCAACATGATATGTTATCAGTAGTATTGTATTTGAGTTGCTTCCCCTATTCTTAACTGGCTCACTGATTAAATTCTGTGTTGCTAGTAGTAGCAGTAGCCTAGAATTGATAATGTGTGTGTGTGTGTGTGTGTGTGTGTGTGTGTGTGTGTGTGTGTGTGTGTGTGTGTGTGTGTGTGTGTGTGTGTTGTGGTGTGTGTGCGTCTGTCTCGTCAGCTCTTGTTGATGTGTATACATGTGTGAATGTGCATAGGTGTGTGTGTGTGTGTGTGGTGTGTGTGTGGTGTGTGTGTGGTGTGTGTGTGTGTGTTGTGTGATGTGTGTGTGTAGTGTTGTGTGTGTGTGTGTGTGTGTGTTTTGTGTGTGTGTGTGTGTGTGTGTGTGTGTGTGTGTGTGTGTGTGGTGTGTGTGATGTGTGTGTGTGTGTGTGTGTGTGTGTGTGTGGTGTGTGTGTGTGTGTGTGTGTGTGTGTGTGTTGTGTGTGTGTGTGTGTGTGTGTGTGGTGTGTGTGTGTGTGTGTGTGTGTGTGTGTGTGTGTGTGTGTTTGTGTAGTGTGTGTGTGTGTGTGTAGGTGTGGTGTGTGTGTGTGTGTGTGTGTGTGTGTGTGTGTGTGTGTGTGTGTGTGTGTGTGTGTGTGTGTGTGTGTGTGTGTGTGTGTTACGTGTGTGTGTAGGTGTGTGTGGTGTGTGGTGTGTGTGTGATGTGTGTGTACGTGTGCGCGCGCGCACAAGACAGTGTCCACAGACCACAACTTTTGAAGAGAAAGGAGAGCCGAAGCGGAATCGAACCGAGGTCCTTCTGCTTACCAGCCTAACGCCTTACCGCTAGGCCAAACCGGCTCACACGCATCTTCTGAGCTCTGACTGGTCTAAGAGACCACTGTAGACGAACCGTCGACTGAGTCCGTCAGACTGTCTTGTGTGTGCACTCCGAAAAAGTAGCCAAGTCGTTAATCATATAAATTATGTGATCAGGGCAAAGGTCAGAATGTAACAATTATGTAACAGAAACTGGCACTTGCGAAAAACCGACAATGCAACAGCCGCGAGAAACCCGATAACTATGTTTTAGGTTTGGTATAATTATTCGTAAATACAGACCTACAGAAAATCGATTGTGAGACACGTCTCTTCAAGGTCATTTCTAAAAGTCCTTCTGAGTTTAAACTGTAGACTGTAGACCGCCAAGTTTCAGTTTGGGGGAACTGCAGAGATTAGAGGTCATTTGTTCTGGGTTTTTTTTTTTTTTTTTAACAATATTGGTAGAATTATTATTATTGGCATGTTGTGTTTGGTTATAATAAATAGCGTTCTTTTTAACCTTTTATGTGTTTGGATCTAATTGCGTTAGAACGCTAGCAGTCATTCTTGTTTCGGATTTTAAAAAGTTAATTATTATCATCACTATTATTACTATTACTTATTTATTTTATATCTTCTTCTTCTTGTTATTATTATTATTATGCTGATGTTGTTGAAAACTTGCATTTGGACAAAAGTGTATAGTTTTACGGGTTTACGGTTGAGAGTGCTATAAAAACTGTTGCAAATATTGTTGTTGGCTCATGTCGCCGCCCATGTATCTGCCGTCAAAAGGAACGCTTACTGGTGTGTTCACAGATACCCCTTGGAGACGTTAGTACTTCGGTAAAAACTTTCTCTTTTTTTGTAACCCTTTCACTGGCATGCTTGCCGCGCGGTCACTCGGAAATCGACCAATAAAAGTGCCAAATCTGAAATCATTAAGGCCCTTTTCCCCTCCGTTTTCACGAGCACGTGAAAGGATTTCTACCAAAATGCTCAGTACTGAAAGTAGATTTGTTACAGGACCGTCAAATACACTGTTTGCGGGCGTGTATGTGTGCCCTTTTCAGTCCGGATTTAGAAAAGAAAGTACAGGCTGCGGCAGTGGAGACGTTAAGAGCGTGATTTCTGGTGCACCCAGGTAGGTAGGTAGCACTGATGACCACGGCTGATCGAAATGACGATGATGATGAAGTGATGCTTAATGTCCTCAGATGTCAGTTGACATATCAGGGACAAGCTGTGACCGATGCCGAAGCATGGTTCAATATAGCTTTACGTCCACGGAAACCAGAAGGCTCGTTAGGACGGACAGCCCAGGACGGCCACCTCGACTCTCATACAGCTCCTGAACTATGTGGTGCACCCAGAGTTGTTGCACTGTCTTATACCTACCCCCTCCTTCCCCCCCCCCCTTCTCCCAGCCC
>JABMCL010003699.1:1502500-1517500 GCA_018857735.1 Alviniconcha marisindica
CGCGCCCTGACACAATAATATTCGCTGCAACACGGGAGTTTCAGCCTGAGACTTTTGCCAGTGCAGGTTACCCACTCGGGAAGAACGGAAAACACAGCCAAGTGATGAGCTTGGACGTAACATTCCCGTGTAGTGGAGAGAGGGAAAGTGTAAACTGTTGCTTCGTCTGTAGCCAGCAGGAGCTGTGGCAAAGAGCCAGTTTGGCCCAGCGGTCGTAAAGCCGTTAGGCCATCCGTAGAGGAGGCAAGAGGACGACTAAGGTGTGTTCGATTCCCTGCCTCGGCTGTCCTTTCTCTTCCAAAGTTGTGGTGTATGATGGATACTGTCTTAATTGTGACTGAGAGCGATAACAGCCGTTTTAACCCCGTCACTGCCATGGTATCACTTGAAAACAACCAGTAAAAGTAGGACATTTAAAATCTTTAGCCCTTTTTGTGTGTTTTTCGCATTAGCATGTGAAAGGATTTAGATCAAAACCCACACCATTGAAATTAGATTCGTTATAGGACCGGGAAATATACTGTTTTCAGACGCGTATGTGCATTTTTCAGCCCGGAAATTTTACAGGCTGGGGCAGTGAAGGGGTTAACGTTTCATTCATTGTGGGGGGCACTGTCACGTCTTAACCCCTTCACTGCCCCAGCCTGTCAAATTTCCGGGGTTAAAGCTGCACGGACGTGCCAGCAAACATTATATTTTCCGGTTCCATAACGCATCTACTTTCAATGCTGTGCTGTTTGATGAAAATCCGTTCACATGCCAGGGCGAAAAAGACAACAAAAAGGCTTAAGGGTTTCAAATTTCTCAGTTTTATTGGTCGTTTTTAAGTTACATCATGGCAGTGAAAAGGTTAATTGTGACTTTGCTCCGCACAATAAATGAATGAAACATTAAAACGGATACGCTTATCGCTAGTAAGTAAACAATGTGTTTAACGTCCACAGAAACCATAAGGCTTATTAGGGACGAGGAGAAGGTGGGTGAAGGGGGTGTGGAGGTGGGGGGGGGGGGGGGGGGATTATATACCTATCGCTACGACTGTCACCACCAGAATGATTCCTGTATAAAGATGGGCAGCGATGAGAGCCATTTTAATGTTTCATAATTGTGAGGAACAAAATCACAAGACAGTGTCCACAGAACAGAACTTTTGAAGAGAAACGAGAGCCGAAGCGGTATCGAACCGAGGTATCGAACCGAAGTCCCTCTGCTTACCAGCCTAACGCTTTACCGCTAGGCCAAACCGGCTCACATGTTATCGCTGGCTGCAGTCTTGACAAAGAACGTACCATTCTGGTGGTGATAATTGTGTAACGTTACGTATACCCTCCCCGCCTCCCCGACTCATTCCCACCTCCAGGAATTATGTTGTCACCCACCAGTGTGGCCGACCTAATTACATATGGTGCTTAACGTCCACAGAAACCATAAGGCTTATTAGGGACGGGAAGAATGGGGGTATGGCGATGGGGGAAGAGGGAGATTATATACCTATCGCTACACTGTCACCACCAGAATGACTCCTGCATTAAGATGGGCAGCGATGAGAGCCATTTTAATGTTTCATTAGTTGTGAGGGACAAAGTCACAAGACCGTGTCCACAAACCACAACTTTTGAAGAGAAAGGAGAGCCGAAGCGGTATCGAACCGAGGTCCTTCCGCTTACCAGCCTAACGCCTTACCGCTAGGCCAAAACTGGCTCACAAGTTATCGCTAGGTAGGTAGTGTTGCTTAATGTCCTCAGATGTCAGTTGACATATTAGGGACAAGCTGAGACCAATGCCGAAGCATGGTTCAATATAACTTTACGTCCACGGAAACCAGAAGGCTCGTTAGGACGGACAGCCCAGGACGGCCACCTCGACTCTCACACAGCTCCTGAACTATGAAGTTATCGCCGCCTGCAGTCTTGACAAAGAACGTACCATTCTGGTGGTGACTGTGTAACGTTACGTATACCCTCCCCGCCTCCCTCCCACCTTCTGGAATTATGTTGTCACCCACCAGTGTGGCCGACCTCCCGGAAGATTAGCCTACTCGTCCTCAAACAAACCTAACGAACCCTGGAAGAAAAGAACCGTAGCTGTGACTAATTTGACTCAATTCAAGCTCGATACCGCACGGTACTTAACGTCCACAGAAACCAAGATCAACGAGTGAGCCGGTTTGGCCTAGTGGTAAAGCACTAGGCTGGTAAGCGAGGGACCTCGGTTCGATACCGCTTCGGCTCTCCTTTCTCTTCAAAAAGGTTGTGGTTTGTGGACACTCTCTTGTGACTTTGTCCATCACTTCCTACTGAAACATTAAAATGGCTCTCATCGCTGCCCATCTTAATGCAGGAATCATTCTGGTGGTGACAGTGTAGCGATAGGTATATAATATCCCTCTTCCCCCACCTCCATATTCCCTTCCCCCCTTCTCCCCGTCCCTAATAAGCCTTATGGTTTCTGTGGACGTTAAGCACCATGTTTATTTAAGATCAACGGTCGCAGGCCCCCATCATTATGGCTGTGTCAGGTTAAGTTAAGCAGATTTTCTCAAAATGGCCTCCGCCACACATGCAACCTTCAAAAACACGTCACATCCGCTTCTTCTTTTTTTTTGGGGGGGGGGGGGGGGGAGTAGAAAGGTCATTTAAGTATCAAAATAACCAGCAGAACTTGCAGATTTGAGACTTGCAGATACCTCAAATTGCCAAATTTTAACTTAAGACTCATTTTCGTGAGAACGGGTCGCATAATTATATCAAATGACATCCGAGGACAGTCCCGTCCCTAATAAGCCTTGCGGTTTCTGTGGACGATAAGCACCATGTTTACCGAGGACAGTAAGAACCAAAGAAGGGTGATAACGTGGATTTTTTTTGTATATAAAAAAAAAAAACATAATCGGCAAACGAGGCATTTAGTTGGCGCTCGAAAGACGCCACACAAACACAACAGACTTGAGTCGCCTGCTGTAGCTCTCATCTAGCATGTGACTGAGTATTCGAGCGCTTTGGGAATGTAAACACCTTGTGGAATGTAAACACCTTGTGTGATTCTTAGTCCACAGGCGCTCTGGGCCTCGTTCTGTTTCAGAAAAAATAACCACAAAGAACAGACAGACAGACAGACAGAGAGGCCAGACAGACAGACAGACAGACAGACAGACAGAGAGGCCAGACAGACAGACAGAGAGGCCAGACAGACAGACAGAGAGGCCAGACAGACAGACAGAGAGCCCAGACAGACAGACAGAGAGGCCCGACAGACAGACAGAGACCAGACAGACAGACAGCACCCCCACAACAACAACAACACACAGACAGACAAAACAGACAGACACACACACAACACACACACACACACACACACACACACACACACACACACACACACACACACACACACACACACACACACACACACACAACACACACACACACACACACACACACACACACACCCCCCACACACACACACACACACACACACACACACACACACCAACACACGCACGCAGCACGAACTGTGCCTTCACTTGGACTGAGATCCACAAACCCCCTTATTATCTTGTAGCTGTTGTTGCTTAGTTGAAGAGCCCCCCCCCCTTCCCCCGTCCCTTTAAAGAAAAAAAGCTTTTCTTTTTCAACTTCGTTTGCATTACTCGTACCACTTAACTTTGCCACAGAGCAGAACTGCCATGGTTACTGTGTGTTTACTGATCGGAATCAGTCACAGTATTTACCGATCGGAGTTTTTGATTTACCAGTGTCCTACACAGCGAGTCGGGAATGTCTTGCCAACAGCTAACTTCAACAGCAAAGTGGGTTGAAAGTTAACGTCGGTTTGACCTCTTTTGTTGACGCCACACCCGGCTTATAATTATATGCATTTAAGGCGTCGTTCCGGAACCAAGAAACTGCCCGTTTGGCGAGATTAGGAGCTCGTCTTTATTTCTCCTCGTTCAGTTTAGTGCCTTCGACTAAAGTAAGTAAACATGGTGCTTAACGACCACAGAAACCACAAGGCTTATTAGGGACGGGTGCCTTTGACTGCTGCTGCTGTTGTGTTGCTTAATGTCCTCGGATGCCGGTTAATGACATAATTATTAGGGACTAGCTGAGACCAGTGCCGAAGCATGTTTCAATATAGCTTTTCGTCCACGGAAACCAGAAGCCTCGATTAGGACAGACACAGCCCAGGACGGCCACTCGACTCTCACACAGCTCGTGAACTATGTGCCTTTGACTCACGATACTGTTGCTTTTGTTGCGTTGAGCTCAGTTCAGCTTACTTGAACAGCACGTTGTGAATTCCCGAGTAGAGTGCCCTGCTTTCAATACTTCCAAGGCCACCACCTGAAAGATTTCAATGTCCAGGTCAAAGCGACGTCGCGGGTAGGATTTAGGTGTCCCTCCCAGGTTTTGAATACCCTTTGGTGTGCGAGGGCGTCGATTTCATTGGTAAGTATGGTGCTTTTGTGTTGGTGTGTGTGTGTGTGTGTGTGTGTGTGTGTGGAGAAGAGAGAGAGAGGAGAGAGGAGAAGAGAGAGAGAGAGAGAGAGAGAGAGAGAGAGAGAGAGAGAGAGAGAGAGAGAGAGAGAGAGAGCCACCGACCACCGCACACACAACACACACACACACACACACACACACACACACACACACACACACACACACACACACACACACACACACACACACACACACACACACCAACACACACAACACACACACAAACACACAACACACTACACGAAACCACACACACACACACACACACACACACCACACACACACACACACACACACACACACACACACACAACACACACACACACACACACACACACACACACACACACAAACACACACACACACACACCCCCCCCCCAACCCCCCTCCCACACACACACACTGTCACACTCAACAACGCACATGCCTTTCCTTCCATACACTACCCTCCCCACCCCCACCCCAACTTCACAAAGGCCAGGCGGACCAAACATGTGATGATCGATCGTATTCCTGATCGACACGTTTGATATCGAGCAGGTCAGAGGCCGTGGGCCGTGGGCAGTCAGGCAAGGACTCTCTGCTGCATCTCAACCCACCGCTTGTGTTTAAAGGGGCAGGACACAGGCACTTCCCTTGTGACATAGTTATGACAAAAACAGAACACGGTTAACGGTTACTAATTAAGATATCTTGTCGAACTAAACAGCGTTCTCTTGAACCTTTTATGTGTTTGGATCTTGTTTTTAGGACGCTAGCAGTCATTTTTGTTTCCGATTTTTTGTTTAACGGTTACTAAGTTTAATAGATAGGGCCTACACTGAGTGATCTTAGCATACATCAGCCTACACACACACACACACACACACACACACACACACACACACACACACACACACACACACACGCACACACCACACCACACACACACACACACACACACACACACACACACGCACACACACACACTCGCACGCACACGCACGCACGCACGCACACACGCACGCACGCACACACACACACGAGCCGATTTTTCAGTTTCTAAGTTTAATAAATAGGGTCTACACTGACTAATCTTAACATACATCAGCCTATTATATACAGGTAGATTTTTCGTTTTTCTAAGTTTAATAAATAGGGCCTACATTGAATGATCTTAGCATACATCAGCCTATTATATACAAGTAGATTTTTTGGTTTCTGTGTTTAATAAATAGGGCGTACACTGAATAATCCTAGCGTACATCATCCTGTTATACACAAGTATATTTTTCGGTTTCTGAGTTTAATACATAGGGCTTACACTGCGTCAGCTTACCATACATCAACCTATAATATTACATATACACAAGTCGATTTTTGTGTATGGACATCACAAGCATACCTTCGCTAGTACATTTTTGCTGCTGTTGTGGTTTGGAGTTTAGAAAGAAGATACTTAGGATAGCCCGCCAAAAGCGAGTTGCAGTAATCTAATCTTGAATTGTTTGTTTTTGACATCTTCGGAGAGATATATCTTATAGTGACGTAGTCTACTGATCCGCGGAGTTCCGGATGGCACACAATTATGTACATACGACAAAGGGAAGAGATTTGCTGTTGGAAAGAGAGAGTGGGATCAGGAGAGACTCTACATGTGCTGGCACGTTTTGAGGGACAGAGCTCCGGAGCTGTGTGAAAGTCGAGGTGGACGTCCTGAGCTACCGTCCCTAAAAAAGCCTACGGTTTCTGTGGACGTAAAGCAACGCTTCAACCAGCAAGTTTGATGGCAGAGACTTTCAGGTTGTTGGACCGTAGAACAGAGTCATAATTACCTGAGAAACGTCTTTGTAACAATCCCCAACATGATTTCTCTTTCACCATTGTTCAGCAGCTGTTGACTGACATCCAGACTTTCCCATCGGAAATACAAGACTGAGATGAATGAGTGAGTTCAGGGAGCTTAGAAACTTTGCAGGACTTGTAGAGTTGGTTGTCATCAGAGAAACGTACTAGCATTCAGTCAATCGCTAAAACACACTGACACCAGCGAGAACACCACGTCTTCATTAAAACGTTGTCAGACTTGTAGAGTTGGTTGTCATCAGAGAAACGTACTAGCATACAGTCAATCGTTAAAACACACTGACACCAGCGAGAACACAACGTCTTCATTAAAACGTTGTTAAGCGCGGCATGGTTATGTGGCGGACAGTCTTCTGCCATGATGATTAAGCTCCTTGCGTAACGGGGATCCACCCTCTAGAAATGCAGTCACAAAAAACGTTGTCAGACTTGTAGAGTTGGATCACATCAGAGACACGTGCTAGCATACAGTCGATCGTCACAACACACTGACACCAGCGAGAACACCAAGGCTTCATTAAAATGTTGTTACGCACTGCATATATAGTTATGTGGGGGACTAACTTCAACCATGGTAAGGTCCTTGCGTATCAGGTATCCACCCTCTAGAAATGCAGTCACACAAAAAAAAACGTTGTCAGATTTGTAGAGCTGGTTGTAATCAGAGAAACGTACTAGCGTACTGTCGATCGTCACAACACACTGACACCAGCGAGAACAGCAAGGCTTCATGAAAATTAATGTTGTTAAGCGCTGCGTATAGATATAGTAATGTGGGGGACTATCTTCAGCCATGGTTATTGACAAACTCTTTGCATTATATGTATCCACCGTCTAGAAATGGAGACCAATCGTCCCAAGACAGCGTGTGGCTGGTTATGTCGTAGGGTAATAAAAAAACAAACAAACAAACAAACAAACAAACAAACAAACAATAAAAAAATAAAAAACCCAAAACAACAAGAAGAAACAAAGAAAAACCAAGCAACCAACCAAACCAACAGCAAACAACAACAAGCAAAACAAACAAAAAAGAAAGAAAGAAAGAAACAACAGTAACAAAAAAGGTCTGTGTGTGTGTGTGTGTGGGGGGGGGGGGGGGGGGGGGGGGGGGGGGGGGGGTAGGGGGTCCCGCACGCAATCCCCTCAGCCCATGAAATGCATTTGTCAATGCACGATAAAATACACCCGGTGCATGGTGACCGCGGTACGGTCAACCGGGGAACGCTACAACAACTGAACAGCTAGCACAGAAATGAACGTGCCACGAACAGTGAGACAGATGACTGACACTCCTTCACGGACTGCTACCCTCGGAGAAAGGTATACAGCCTACTAAAGCTCTCAGCCTTGCGGCCCTGGAGCGGGTAATAATCCAGATCCAGATCAGAACGCTCTTCTTCTCTCGTCCTAACTGACCACAGTATCAAGGGTGAAGACGTGGCTTCCCTCGTCCTAACTGACCACAGTATCAAGGGTGAAGACGTGGCTTCCCTCGTCCTAACTGACCACAGTATCAAGGGTGAAGATGTAGCTTCCCTCGTCCTAACTGATCACAGTATCAAGGGTGAAGACGTGGCTTCCCTCGTCCTAACTGACCACAGTATCAAGGGTGAAGACGTGGCTTCCCTCGTCCTAACTGATCCACAGTATCAAGGGTGAAGACGTGGCTTCCCTCGTCCTAACTGATCACAGTATCAAGGGTGAAGACGTGGCTTCCCTCGTCCTAACTGATCACAGTATCAAGGGTGAAGACGTGGCTTCCCTCGTCCTAACTGATCACAGTATCAAGGGTGAAGACGTGGCTTCCCTCGTCCTAACTGATCACAGTATCAAGGGTGAAGACGTGGCTTCCCTCGTCCTAACTGATCACAGTATCAAGGGTGAAGACGTGGCTTCCCTCGTCCTAACTGATCACAGTATCAAGGGTGAAGACGTGGCTTCCCTCGTCCTAACTGACCACAGTATCAAGGGTGAAGACGTGGCTTCCCTCGTCCTAACTGACCACAGTATCAAGGGTGAAGATGTAGCTTCCCTCGTCCTAACGAACACAGTATTAAGGGTTCCTGAGTCCTAACTGACCACAGTATTAAGGGTTCCTTAGTCCTAACTGACCACAGTATTAAGGGTTCCTGAGTCCTAACTGACCACAGTATTAAGGTTTCCTTAGTCCTAACTGACCACAGTATTAAGGGTTCCCTCGTCCTAACTGACCACAGTATTAAGGGTTCCTGTCCTAACTGACCACAGTATTAAGGGTTCCTTAGTCCTAACTGACCACAGTATTAAGGGTTCCTTAGTCCTAACTGACCACAGTATTAAGGGTTCCCTCGTCCTAACTGACCACAGTATTAAGGGTTCCCTCGTCCTAACTGACCACAGTATTAAGGGTTCCTCGTCCTAACTGACCACAGTATTAAGGGTTCCCCCGTCCTAACTGACCACAGTATTAAGGGTTCCTCGTCCTAACTGACCACAGTATTAAGGGTTCCCTCGTCCTAACTGACCACAGTATTAAGGGTTCCCTCGTCCTAACTGACCACAGTATTAAGGGTTCCTTAGTCCTAACTGACCACAGTATTAAGGGTTCCCTCGTCCTAACTGACCACAGTATTAAGGGTTCCCCCGTCCTAACTGACCACAGTATTAAGGGTTCCTTAGTCCTAACTGAACACAGTATTAAGGGTTCCTTAGTCCTAACTGACCACAGTATTAAAGGTTCCCTCGCCCTAACTGACCACAGTATTAAGGGTTCCTTAGTCCTAACTGACCACTGTATTAAGGGTTCCCTCGTCCTAACTGACCACAGTATTAAGGGTTCCCTCGTCCTAACTGACCACAGTATTAAGGGTTCCTTAGAGTCCTAACTGACCACAGTATTAAGGGTTCCCTTGTCCTAACTGACCACAGTATTAAGGGTTCCCTCGTCCTAACTGACCACAGTTTTAAAAGGTTCCCTCGTCCTAACTGACCACAGTATTAAGGGTTCCTTAGTCCTAACTGACCACAGTATTAAGGGTTCCTTCGTCCTAACTGACCACAGTATTAAGGGTTCCCTCGTCCTAACTGACCACAGTATTAAGGGTTCCCTCGTCCTAACTGACCACAGTATTAAGGGTTCCCTCGTCCTAACTGACCACAGTGGCCTGTTAAGGACCGAGGATGTGGCTTCCCTCGTCCTAACTGACCACAGTGGCCTGTTAAGGACCGAGGATGTGGCTTCCCTCGTCCTAACTGAATATCTTTGACAATATTAAAGGAGGGGCTGTAAATTCCACGGAGTTCATGTGCCTTGTGTTTACTCGCATAGCAGGACTGGAGAGAGTTACCGTGGGCTATCGAGATCCAGAAACACATAAACCGTTAAGGGGAACGTTTTGTTGAAATTTTTGCTCCATAAGACAGTACAAACGAGTAGGCATTTCGGATTTGGATTTTTTTTTTTTTTTTTTTTTTTTTTTCAAGCAACGAAAGGAGATAGCGTTTGAGTTGACGTGCATAAGAAAGAACTCAGACCCCACGCGGACCCCGTGCAGAGAGACTGGCTATTCAGGCTACTTAATGGTATCGCTCTAAGGTATACGCTCACGTGGTTCAGGAGCTGTGTGAGAGTCGAGGTGGACGTCCTGGACTGTCCGTCCTAACGAGCCTTCTGGTTTCCGTGGACGTAAAGATTTATTGCATGCACCGTGCGGCTTCGGCATTGGTCACAACTTGTCCCTAATATGACAACTGACATCTGAGGACATAAAGCATCACTTCATCATCATCATCATCAGGTATACGCTCAGGTGGACCCGTTTCATCTCTGCCGCAGCCCCGCACTTCTTCTCTGTTCCAGCGATTTTACATCCCGATCCAAGTATTGATCCGCAGGTGGACCAAGTTCATCTCATCTCCCCCCCCCCCCACCCCGCCCATATCCCCCGATGATGATGAAGTGATGCTTTATGTCCTCAGATGTCAGTTGACATATTAGGGACAAGTTGTGACCAATGCCGAAGCACGGTGCAATAAATCTTTACGTCCACGGAAACCAGAAGGCTCGTTAGGACGGACAGCCCAGGACGTCCACCTCGACTCTCACACAGCTCCTGAACCACGCCCACATCCCCCATTGGTTTTAACTATTTTATATCCAAGACAAGCTTGTTTTATAGATTGTCCCTAATAATTATGCTCTCTAGCATCTGAGGACATTAAGCAAAAAGACAGAACAGAATAGAATAGCTATACGCAGGTGCAGCTCTGCAGACGTGTGTTTTGTAGGCGCAACTTTACTTTGGCACCTGAGGAAATGGTGACACACCTTTGCTGCGACAAAATCAACAAATCAACTCTGTAGCGACAAAAGTCAATTCTGCAGCAGCAAAATCAACTATGCAGCGGCAAAATGAAGACTGGAGCTGCAAAATCAGTTTCGTACCGACAAAATCAACTCTGCAGCCTCAAAATCAACTCTGCAGCGGCAAAATCAACTATGCCGCGACAAAATCAATTTCGTAACGACAGAACTAACTCTCATCAGCGGAAAATCAACTTTGCAGCGACAAGATCAACTCTGCAGAGACAAATCCAACTTTGCAGCAACAAAATCGACTCTGCAGCGACGAACCCGCTACTTGCCTTTGTGGTGACGAACATTTGCAGACGCAGAAGAGGAGACTTGAAGCTTTGAAGCGACAGCTGCAAACACGACGAGCCATTTTGTTTACCCAAAGTCAGTTTTTGTTGCTGCCAACATTCCTCCCTTTTTTTTCTTCTCGCAACTCGCAAAAGTAAAAATAGTTGCTGCAAAAGAGCATAGTACTTTTGCGATTGCACAGCTATGGTTGCAGCAGGAAAACGTGTATTTTGGCCCTGCAGCGGCAATTTTTTTTCTTCCCGATACGACTTTGGAGTTGTGTCAACGACCGCCAGTGATCGTCGACTTTTTTCCCTACTTCCCCCCCCCCCCCCTGCTCCCCCCCCCTCTGCCCCCCCGCCCCCCCTACCCCCCGCTTCCTCCCCCCCTCTCCCCCCCTTCCAGTCTGTCTGTCAGTGTAGGAGTACGAGATACGTAGAAGCAGGATATGGCGAACGTTTCGAGCTATTGGCTTTGCTGTCGACAAACGATTTCAACCAGCGATATAAGACAGGATAGCAGGCGTGTAAAAAATTGCCTTAAGCGTTGGGCTTTTGACTTCGACTCACTGCTCCCGTGCACACGTCCGCGCAAGGCTCGAGAGAGCGAGTTTGGTCAGTACTGGCGTGTTTATTTTACTGTCGATTTTGTTGCTGTCTGTTGCTTATTGTTGCAAGTCGTATCGAGTAGGATGTCTGTTTGTCGGCGCCGGTGTGTGTGTGTGTGTGTGTGTGTGTGTGTGTGTGTGTGTGTGTGTGTGTGTGTGTGTGTGTGTGTGTGTGTGTGTGTGTGTGTGTGTGTGTGTGTGTGAGAGAGAGAGAGAGAGAGAGAGAGAGAGAGAGAGAGAGAGAGAGAGAGAGTGGGGTGTTTATTTTACTGTGTAACCTGTTGCTTATTGTTGCATGTCGTATCGAGTAGGATGTCTGTTTGTCGGTGTGTGGGGTGTGTGTGTGTGTGTGTGTGTGTGTGTGTGTGTGTGTTGTGTGTGTGGTGTGTGTGTGTGTGTGTGCGTGCGTGCGCGCGCGCGCGTGCGTGCGTGCGTGCGTGCTGCGTGCGTGCGTGCGTGCTGTGTATGTGTGTGTGTGTGTGTGTGTGTGTGTGTGTGTGTGTGTGTGAGAGGAGAGAGAGAGAGAGAGAGAGAGAGAGAGAGAGGGGAGAGAGAGAGAGGGGAGAGAGAAGAGAGAGAGAGGAATAGTGTGTGTGTGTGTGTGTGTGTGTGTGTGTGTGTGTGTGTGTGTGTGTGTGTGTGTGTGTGTGTGCGTGCGATATTGTCAGACTGTCAGTCTGTTTCGGTTTGTTGTTCTCTGCTGTTTTTGTCTGTCATTGTCTGTGTACCCTTGTCACTCATTCAGTCAGTCAGTCTGTCTCTCCCTCTCTGTTTTTGTTGTGTTCTGTCCTGTCCACCTACCTGACTGACTCTCTTTCTGCCTAGCTGTATATCTGTCTGTGTGTCTGTCTGTCTTTCTGTCTTGTTGGCTGTCTGTATGTCTGTTTGCCTTTCTGTCTTGTTGGCTGTCTGTATGTCTGTCTGCCTTTCTCTCTGGCTGCCTATGTCTGTCTGTTTGGCTGTCTGTATATCTTTCTTTCTGTCTGTTTGTCTGTCTGTATATCTTTCTGTCTGTTTGGCTGTCTGTATATCTGTCTTTCTGTCTGTCTGTCTGTATGTTTGTTAAGCTGTCTCTCGCCATGATATAACCGTACTGGTTAACTGGGCGTAAAACACCAATTTACTTACTTTACTTGCTAAAATTACTCTCTTTCTGTTATCGTCCTGATATAACCGTACTGGTTGACTGGGCGTAAAACACCAAATTTCTTCTTGTCTGTATGTCTGTCTGTCTGTCTGTCTGTTTGGCTGTCTGTCTGTCTGGCTGTCTGTTTGGCTGTCTGTCTGTCTGTCTGACTGTCTGTTTGACTGTCTGTCTGTTTGGCTGTCTGTCTATCTGTTTGGCTGTCTGCATGTCTGGCTGGCTGCTTGGCTGTCTGTCTGTCTGTCTGTCTGTTTGGCTGTCTGTCTGTCTGTCTGTCTGTTTGGCTGTTTTCCTGTCGTCATCCTGCGACGACACGCCTGTGTGGTTGACAGGACATTAAGTCCAGTTTACTAACTATTAATTTCTCCCTCTCTCATTCATTCATGTTTCATATAATGTATGTACATAAATGATGCCTCGGATTTTATTTTTTTTACTCATCAGCGGCTTAGCAAGGACTAGTTGCTAGAGAGGTAGGGAGGTTTTGAATGAAGCTAAATTATAATCTTTGCAAAATTAAGTTTTCCAGTTAGAGTTCTCTCTGTTCTTTCCCCTCTCTCTCCCCCCATCTCTCCGTGTGGTGTTTTGCAGTGGGCGATAAACACGTGTCACTCATTCCATTTGCATAATATAATGCAATTAAAGAAGAATTAAAAGTAAAAGCTTTGTTGCTGTGTTTTTTCCCCATGTCTTTCCAATGTTCAGTTTGAAATTCCTGAGGTAAAAAGTGATTGTGGTGTTTTGTAGCAGACGATAGATACGGGTCACTCGATCATATCATTTGCATATTTGTAATTATGGACATGCGCAAAGAAAGAAAACGTCATCTCTGACCGGCCATGCCTTGTGCGAAGTGTGTATCTTTGTAAGCTAATTCTATAGTTGTCAGAAGATCGCGCTTTGCTGTACAAATATTTCGTTTTTCTTCTTCTTGCAACCGACTGACGCCAACCGTGACCTTTTTGGTGTTTTTCCTTGGGCGATATCAGCACGCACCTCTCGTGCCGACCAACAAAGAGGCTGCGGCTTGCGACAGGCGAGCTGTTAATGACACGTAGTGGTCTTCTGTACATCCAGACTCGCTAGTCGTCACTCACTCATCTCGAATTTTTAAGTCAATAAAATGTATATAACATTAAAAAAAAAAAAAAAAAATTTTTTTTGATTTTGTTTTGTGTTTTGATTTTTTTTTTTTTATTTTTTTGCTTTTTGGAAATTTTTTTTTTTTTTCTTTTTTAAAAAATATAAATAAAAAGCAAAATTTGCAATAACAAGTAGGTTTGGGGGGGGGGGGGGGGGGTGGCGGAGGATGGGGGGGGGGGGCGGAGGAGGGGGGGGGGGGGGGGAGGAGGGGGGGGGGGGGGGGGGGGGGAAAAAGGGAGGGTCTAAAAACTACTCTGTTATTGTAACACAAAATAACACAAAATTATATAACGCGGTGGATAAGCTAACGCATGAAACTATACAGGTAACACTCAAATAAGCATACTGCTTTTGTGTTTCCTGCACTTATTTGTTGAGCTTATGATTACGGTGACTGAGTAAAGTTGTGTTCAAACCAAACTGATAGAGCAGACGAGAAGGGAGATGTAGTTATGCAGATGGAAAAAAAAGGACACGGGGCGTGTTCCTTTCAAGCCAGTGAAGGACGGAGTCCTAGTCATGGACCCGCTTGGACGATCAGGTGGATAAAACAGCTGATTGACTACGATAGACTTCGGTCAGTCAAGCGTGCAGGTTATATCAGGGAGAAGCTTTGAACGGCAGCCCGAAGGGAGTGAGTGTCGTCAGCATTAGTTGTGCGTAAGGTTTAACCCCTTCACTGCCCCAGCGACTAAAATTGCCGGGATGAAAAGTGCAGACAGCACGTTTTCCGGGTTTTCCGTAACAAATCTACTTTCAGTATGGCGCGTTTTGATTAAAATCCTTTCTAATCCCTACTAATTGCGGGAAAAAAAAAGAAAATGGTTAAGGATTTTTTCCCAAATTTTGGGACTTTTATTGGTTGTTTTTCCCCTGCGACCAAAACGTGGCGGTGAAAAGGGTTAAAGGTGCGTTTCTTAAAAAAGGGTATCGCCCAAAAACAAAAAAAAAACGTCCAAAAAAAGGTTGTTCTCCGTCCCCGCTGCTTCTTAGCCCTGATGTAAAGAAAAAAATATCAATGAAAAATACACACAAACAAAACACACACACACACACACACACACAACACACACCCACACACACACACCACACACACACACACACACCCCCACACACACTACATTCACACACTTCCCCC
>JABMCL010000973.1:0-20000 GCA_018857735.1 Alviniconcha marisindica
CGATGTTGCCGTCCGTGGTGATGCCGGTGCCGGTGCTGCCGTTGGTTGAATTGTCATTGGTGGTGTTCCCAGTGCCGTTGGCGGTGCTGTCGTTGTCGCTGTTGTCACTGGCGGTGTTGCTGTTGGCGATGCTGTCGTTAGTGCTGTTTACTTTGGGTGGTGCCGTTGGCGGTGATGCCGATGGTGGTATTACCGTAGGCGGTGCTAGAGAGAGAGAGAGAGAGAGAGAGAGAGAGAGAGAGAGAGAGAGAGAGAGAGAGAGAGAGCGCAAAACGCCACATTGGCACAAACCCACCTACCGAGAGCCTAGTTCAGTACTTTCATGGTCTTCCGGGTTGGCGCCTGTCTCGAGGTTTCACTCTTCTTTCTCCCTTTTCCCACTCGTCCCCGTCCCTAATAGGCCTTCTCGCCTCCGTGGACGTTAAGCAACAAAGTCTCTCTCTCACTCCGTTTAAATAAAGGGACGGCGGCACTCCGTATAAATAATGCACAGGACAAACGGCGGGACCACTTAAACTCCTCCAAATGAATTGAAAGATTTCTGATAAACAAAGGCCTCTGGATACCTGGATCGTGGCCCAGAGAGCGATTTCGTTGCAAGTCTTCTAGCTGTACCATTTCCGCACAAAGTGTCTGTTTGGTTTAACAAATAACACACAAGGGCGTTAACTGGCGTTCGAAATACGTAACACAAGTACAACAACAAAGACCTGAGTCGCCTACGGTAACTCTCACCTGGCATGCGTGCAGATACAACGTACATAAACTCCACGAGAGGTACATCCTCTGGGACAGATAAAGTTTGTTAAGTCGATGAAGTGAGAGAGGGATTGCTACGCTACCAGGTCAGGCATCTCCTGTGTCTGGTATTCTAAGACAGTAATACCACGTGTCTTATAGCTATGGGCACTTGGCACGCCTAACCCTGTAATGATATGTCCCTAGGCGCTTAGGAATTCTTTTACACATACATATTTTTAGACGACAAAAATTCAAATGTCAGGTTGGAGTGGGAGGATGGGGGGGTGGCTGTGTGGTTATAGGTTTGAAGGGTATGTGTGGGTCAGCGATGGGTGAGTATTTCTGGTTGGAATAATATTGGTGTGAGTATGTAGGTGAGGAGTGTGTTTGAATGTGTGTGTGTGTGTGTGTGTGTGTGTGTGTGTGTGTGTGTGTGTGTGTGTGTGTGTGTGTGTGTGTGTGTGTGAGAGAGAGAGAGAGAGAGAGAGAGAGAGAGAGAGAGAGAGAGAGAGAGAGAGAGAGAGAGAGAGAGAGAGAACTAGCCTAAAAGATTGTACATATAGTAATATTTAAGGTAAGAGATCGGAAATTAAAGATCTCAACACAGAAACACAGTCACCCTCACATGCACACTATATTGACACGTCCTGGTAAATAGCTGCACCCCCAATCTATTTTTCGGCCACCACAGTTAGTCTTAAATTGGCGTATTTCAAAAGGGCCAAAGCAGAAATTAATGCTACAGAAAGATCGTACCTAAAACAATAAAAATTCATGCCAAAAATCGTTTTTTTAACCAAATCTGCGTGGGATACTTTTAAGGCTATCTTGACCGAAGATGCAGATGGTGAGTGACGAACATCACACGGTGAGATCCACTGTGTGGGGCCCGTGAAAGAAAAAGCTCGTCGTCCAAAGGTTGCTGTTATTGCGAAAGGTGTGCGGAAAGTCTTTGTGTCGGAAACGGAGTGAAGCTCTCTTGGTGGATAGAATAGTACAATACGCGTGCTGAAGAAAGAAAGATAGATAGAAACGACGTCTGTTTCTTGCCCAGAATGAAAAAAATCATGAACTTCAGTCTTTCCCTACTGATCCAAACACATAAAAGGTTTAAAAGAACGCTATTTATTAGAACAAAACACGGCCTGCAAATTTTCGGGGTAATCCCCTTTATTAAGCTACAAAACGACACTTAAACAACAGATAAACGGTGAAAAACGATGAAAAATGAGATGGAAAGCTAAACCACTTATCTGTTTTGGGTTGAGCTATGTTGTTTTCCTGTCCTGTTACTTTCCATACTGAAATACATACTTATCGGCCAACGTCTCGTTGGCCTTTCTATGATTAAAGTACTATCATTACAAGTACTAACATTACAAGTACTATCATTACTATCATTAGTATGGTCTAGGTTTTGGTCCCCCCCCCCCTCCCCCCAAGTCTTGCTGAATAATACCGTATAGGGTGACAGTGAGCAGGCAGAAGACTACTTACCTGTCGGCCTAGAAGCCTAGGACGCTGGAATAATAGTCTCCACACAGAATTCATTGAAAGCACACGCAGGACTTTGCTTAAAACACTGTACTGTGCAGCTGTCTCAAACAGAATTCATTGAAAGCACAAGCAGGACTTTGCTTAAAACACTGTACTGTGCAGCTGTCTCCGCACAGAATTCATTGAAAGCAAACAAGCAGCACTTTGCTTAAAACACTGTACTGTGCAGCTGCACGGGCTCCGTGCTGAATGCACTTCAACCATAGTTTGTCTCACAAATCCCTGCTGCCTCAATACTGAATGAGCGATCTGCACGTCCCTGTTGATTGGTACGCCTTCCGTGTCAATCAAGGTTCCATTTTCAGTGTTTGCGGTAGGCTCCGCCCACCACTGACTGCCATATCGGGGTGCGTGGTCGAGGGGTTACGTTCATAGTTCGGGAGCTGTGAGAGTCGAGGTGGCCGTCCTGGGCTGTCCGTCCTAACGAGCCTTCTGGTTTCCGTGGACGTAAAGCTATATTGAACCATGCTTCGGCATTGGTCTCAGCTTGTCCCTAATATGTCAACCGACATCCGAGGACATTAAGCAACACAACCGGTGACACGTCTTGAAGAGGGACAAAGCCCCGTACTCCGCGCCATTTCACGTAAGTGTGAACGCTAGGCACTCTCCAAGCCTTGAGAGTGCGATTTTTACGCAGGAGTCGCGCACATTGCAAAATTTTGCGTAAATATTGCATTTTCGGCTGCCGTACGCATTTTGGCCACATTGCCGCGTCACCGTTGCAAAATGACTGAACACCGATTCAGCAAGTTACGGCTCACTGGTGGCTGCCGCGTCACTCAACACTAGAACGATTTGCAAACTCCGTGTGATCTCAGCCGTGCTAAACTTATCAGTTATAATTTCCGGTCAGTCGACAGAGGACACGATCCCAAACATTGGAATCTGAAACAACCCAATGTGCCTAGTCTAACTGTCCGCGTATATCAGAATTTACTCAAATGTAGACGACTACGAAGCCGTAAACAAAACGCGCGTTGACATCAAATACGAATGAGAGAAAATGGCGGCAGCCTCGATCTCAACTTGATCTCGTTACCAAATCCCGCGGTAGGCAAGAACTGGGTTTGCCGACATCGTCTGCTCATCATGCCGCGTACTATGTTCCGATCTATTCAAACACTTTATGAACGGTATAGTTACTGAACGTTTCCACTTTTTCGTGCACGGATACACTTTCGTTTTACTATTTTCGTCTGCTCACTTTATAGATCGTGTACTCCATCAATTTCGCTTTGTACACTAATTCCAAGGTGTACGCTGTAGGCTACGCATTTTTCGTATCACTGACGCAAAATACGTAATGTTTAGCGTCGGTTGACGCAAATCTCTTAAAGGCAGCGCGACCCCTGTCTACGTATTTATTTTATATTAATTTATTGTTATTTTATTTCTGTTTAATGTTATTTTAAATGTACATTCTTGAGCCCGTGTGTCAAAGGAATATTTCATTCTTATGCTTTGTATATTGATGAATAATAAAGATTTATTTGATTTGATTTGATTTCTGGCACCTTCCACCAGACTCTGCCAGAATTGGTTACGTCGCCGAAAGGGCACTCTTTATCTCCGCGCAGCTGTCCACCGGCAGTGTCAGCGCACTCCGAAAGGTTTGGGTACTATAACAAAACTGAGAAAGCAACGTAACCTCCCAGCACTCACGTAAACATGAGGCGCGTCCGCCCTGGGTAAAAAACAACAACCCATCTCCCAGTGTTGGAGTTGGCATGCTAGGGTGAGTTTTCATTGGCAGTGGGTAAGTAAGTAAACATGGTTCTTAACGTCCACAGAAACCGTACGGCTTATTAGGGACGGGGGGAAGGGGGTATGGAGGTGGGGGAAGAGGGAGATTATATACCTATCGCTACCCTGTCACCACCAGAATGACTTCTGCATTAAGGTGGGCAGCGATGAGAGCCATTTTAATGTTTCAGTAGGAAATGATGGACAAAGTCACAGGACAGCGTCCACAAACCACAACCTTTTTGAAGAGAAAGGAGAGCCGAAGCGGTATCGAACCGAGGTCCTTCCACTTACCAGCCTAACGCCTTACCGCTTGGCCAAACCGGCTCACTGGCAGTGGGGAACCTCGGGCAGCCTACACGTAGCTCTTATACGTAATCACGTCCCGTAACATTGATCTCGGTTACGGATACGTAAGCATGGTTTTGATTACACGTATCGAATTTGGATCCGGTAAATATTTACGTTTGAGACCTCCGACGAAATCTGTGTTAAGTCGCATTTTGGATATTTTAATATGTGTACAATTTTGAAAACTAGAGCCCCTGCTGATTATTTTGGTATCCTAGGGCTGATCTACAGCTTCGACTTAAGACTGTTTGGTATCCTAGGGCTGATCGGCAGCTTCGACTTAAGACTGTTTGGTATCCTAGGGCTGATCGACAGCTTCGACTTAAGATTGGTTCCGTGGGAGAGGGTCACATTTCACCCAGCTACAATCGGCAGCAGTATGACATTTTCCATTGGCCATTGCTTCAGTAGGAAATGATGGACAAAGTCACAGGACAGCGTCCACAAACCACAACCTTTTTGAAGAGAAAGGAGAGCCGAAGCGGTATCGAACCGAGGTCCTTCCACTTACCAGCCTAACGCCTTACCGCTTGGCCAAACAATATGCAGTGCGAAACAATCTATCAGACTGATCGATCAAGCTGTGGCGAAACAATCTATCAAATTTATCATAAGCACATATCTGATATATTTTGGACCCTTTTCACGTTCTATGGTCACACCACACGGGAGCCTGTATCGATCAGGTGGTGACGACGAGCAGGCTAACCTGTTTTACAGTACAGGCCAACAGGAGAAACTGCATTAGACAAAACTAGCACAGTTAAAAAGTAGGAAGAGGATTATGGGGAGAAACAAATGAAGCTGAATGGACTGGGAAGGTAGAAATTAGAGCAAAGGTGGAATTTCTGGCAGTGGGCGAAGCATGCGTGGCTATATTCTAAAAAACCCACGTTTCAAGGGGGGAGCATTTGTCAGCTCTTCTCAACACACACACACACACACGCACGCACGCACGCACGCACTTACACACACACACACACACACACACACACACACACACACACACACACACACACACACACACACACACACACACACACACACACACACACACACACACACACACACACACACACACACACAATACATACACTGATATGATTTTTAAGCGAAACCTGACGATATTTTTCTTCTAGTTTTTATTGCTCTAATTTTCTAATTCTGTCTTATGTCTGTCACGTTGAGTTGAAACGTTATCCACATCGCCTTTATCAGTTTATCAGACCTCGGCAGTAACTCTTAACCTTTCTGTCTCTGTTACAACTTATTTACACTTAGCAAACGATTAGGAAACAACAATCAGCACATCAAGATAAGGCAATGACAACATAGCATTGTTTCTCTTGTTGCAATGTTCGCTATGTTGCAATGTTGCAATGTTCGCTAAGACAAATTCCCGTGTAGCCTACATTTAAATGCCATTGGCGAATAAATATCCTTGTCTCCTTGTAAGCTGAAACACATTCGCGGGTCTTTCTCGCCTTCTCTGTTATTCCTGTCTACCTCTTTGTCGCATTGTCTGATGTGATCAGGCGCGTTGTTAAAAAACGTATGAACGTGAAGCAGTGCAGTATTTTGTATTGTTTGGTCTTACGTGCAGAACTGTCTCTTGTCAATGCCGAGATACAAAAATTCAAATGTGCATTTATGCATGCGTGTGTGTGTGTGTGTGTGTGTGTGTGTGTGTGTGTGTGTGTGTGTGTGTGTGTGTGTGTGTTGTGGTGTGTGTTGTGTGTGTGTGTGTGTGTGCTGGTGTGTGTGGTGTGTGTGTGTGTGTCGTGTGTGTGTGTGGTGTGTGTGGGTGTGTGGTGTGTGTGGTGTGTGCGTTGTGTGTTGTGTGTGTGTTGTGTGTGTGTGTGTGTGTGTGTGTGTGTGTGTGTGTGTGTGTTTGTGGTGTGTGTGTGTGTGTGTGTGTGTGTGTGTGTGTGTGTGTTTGTGTGTGTGTGTGTGTGTGTGGTGCGTGGTGTGTGTGTGTGTGTGTGTGTGTGTGTGTGTGTGTGTGTGTGTGTGTGTGTGTGTGTGTGTGTGTGTGTGTTGTGTGTGTGTGTATGTGTGTGGTGTGTGTGTGTGTGTGGTGCGTGCGTGCGTGCTGTGCGTGTGTGTGTTGTGTGTGTGTTGTGTGTGTGTGTGTGTGTGTGTGTGTGTGTGTGTGTGTGTGTGTGTGTGTTCTTTACTGGCATTTTGTGTACGTGTGCGGGCGATGAGTGTGTGTGTGTGTGCGTGCATTGCTTTGCATGAATATGTTTTTTAATGTGTTCCTGTGCCATTGATTTGTGTGCGTGGGTATTTGCGTGTTGTGTATTTTTCTTTCGTTAAGTGTTGTCAAGCGCTCTGAGTGTCTGAAAGCGCTCTCCAAATTCCCTATCGTTATTATTACTTTTGTTGTTTTGTTTGTTGTTGTTGTTGTTGTTGTGAGATGTGTATCTCTCTCTCTGTCTCTCCCTCCCTCTCTCTCTCCCTCTCTCAATAGTTAACACGATGTTTTGTTTGATTTGTTTTTGTTCTTGATTGTTTGCCCGAGGGCTGGATGTAAAAATAAAAGTATTGTATTTATTCTATTACCCTCCTTAATAAAAAATCAAAAAAAATAATAGTTTCTTCCACCCCCACCATCACCACCCCACCCCCACCCCTGCCCGCTTCCCCCCGTCCCTAATAGAACGTATTTGTGTTTATTTGCGGACGTTGAACCCATCATTCAGCCACTGTGGTTAAACCAGGTGCTGGTCAACAAGGCGATGTTGGAAGGAAGGATCGGTGAGGTGAAAAAGAGAGAGAAGGGGGCAGAGGTGGGGTGGGGGTGGGGGTGGGGGGGGGCATGGGATGGCGGGAGGGTAACGACATGAGCCGACCTGGGAAACAAAGGACGATGCCCAGTATTACTCATTCATTGCTTTATTGACTGGCTGTAGCAGACGGAGGCCGCACGCACGGCAGCCTCATCAGCTGAGCGGCGTCAGGACCGGTGCTGTGCTGGAGCGCAGGTGCGTCAATGATAAATTGATGAACCGCCTCGCTTCGCATGTCACGTGCAGGTCAGGGCTACCTCCACCGCTTCAGGTGACATGTGCAGGCCTGGGCTACCGCACCGCTACACGTGTCACGTACGGGTCAGGGCTACCACATCGCTTCACGTGTCACGTGCGCATCAGGGCTACCAGACATCGCTTCACGTGTTAAGTGCGGGTCAGGGCTACCACATCGCATCACGTGTCACGTGCGGGTCAGGGCTACCACATCGCCTCACGTGTCACGTGCGTGTCAGGGCTACCACATCGCCTCACGTGTCACGTGCGGGTCAGGGCTACCACATCGCTTCACGTGTCACGTGCGGATCAGGGCTACCAGACATCGCTTCACGTGTTAAGTGCGGGTCAGGGCTACCACATCGCTTCACGTGTCACGTGCGGGTAAGGGCTACCACATCGCTTCACGTGTCACGTGCGGGTCAGGGCTACCACATCGCTTCACGTGTCACGTGCGGGTCAGGGCTACCACATCGCCTCACGTGTCACGTGCAGGTCAGGGCTACCACATCGTTTCACGTGTCACGTGCGGGTCAGGGCTACCACATCGCCTCACGTGTCACGTGCAGGTCAGGGCTACCACATCGCCTCACGTGTCACGTGCGGGTCAGGGCTACCACATCGCCTCACGTGTCACGTGCAGGTCAGGGCTACCACATCGCCTCACGTGTCACGTGCGGGTCAGGGCTACCACATCGCCTCACGTGTCACGTGCGGGTCAGGGCTACCACATATCTTCACGTGTCACGTGCAGGCCTGGGCTACCGCATCACTTCCCGTGTCACGTGCAGGCCTGGGCTACCGCACCACTTCACGTGTCACGTGCGGGCCTGGGCTACCCATGAAAGCTGTCAGCTGTGTTGAAATGGGAGCCGTCCCTGTTATGCCCCTGTCCTGTTGTGTCCCAGTCCCAATGAGCAGAAATCCAGTTGTGTCCCGATTCCAGTCCCGTTGTGTCCCTGTCCCACCGTGTCCCAGTCCCAGTACATAAAAATCCAGTTGTGTCCCGATTCCAGTCCCGTTGTGTCCCTGTCCCACCGTGTCCCAGTCCCATTGAGCAGAAGCCCTGTTGTGTCCCGATTCCAGTCCCGTTGTGTCCCTGTCCCACCGTGTCCCATTCCCCTTGAGCAGAAGCCCTGTTGTATCCCGATTCCATTCCCGTTGTGTCCCTGTCCCACCGTGTCCCAGTCCCAGTGCGTAGAAATCCAGTTGTGTCCCGATTCCAGTCCCTGTCCCACCGTGTCCCAGTTCCCTTGAGCGGAAGCCCTGTTGTGTCCCGATTCCAGTCCCGTTGTGTCCCTGTCCCACCGTGTTCCAGTCCCAGTGCGTAGAAATCCAGTTGTGTCTCGATTCCAGTCCCTGTCCCACCGTGTCCCAGTCCCATTGAGCAGAAGTCCTGTTGTGTCCCGATTCCAGTCCCGTTGTGTCCCTGTCCCACCGTGTCCCAGTCCCAGTGCGTAGAAATCCAGTTGTCTCGATTCCAGTCCCTGTCCCACCGTGTCCCAGTCCCATTGAGCAGAAGTCCTGTTGTGTCCCGATTCCAGTCCCGCTGTGTCCCTGCCCCACCGTGTCCCAGTCCCATTGAGCAGAAGCCCTGTTGTGTCCCGATTCCAATCCCGTTGTGTCCCTGTCCCACCGTGTCCCAGTTGTGTCCAGTCCCATTGAGACCATCGAGACAGTTCCATTCATCCAACGACATTCGCATTGTTTAAAAGAGAAAGCTCTGGTCAAAGATCCTTTTCATGTGCTGATCCTGTGATCCGGAACCAATTTCCATATAATAGACGATCTTCGGAAATCCAGGGGACTGAACTCGGTAAGTGCCTACAGGCATGGCCTGTAATATATATATATATATATATATATATATATATATATATATTAATATATATATATATAATTATTAATATATATATAGGTCCAGGCCTGCGGGTGTAGCGCAGAGTAGTCACGCTTTTGTTGGGGGTACTGACAGTGAGCACGTGGGCAAGATGACGGATACCCGTAAACAAAGGCAGAAAAGGCATCAGAAATGCCGATCAAGCGCTCATTGTTCGTGGGGAACATGCAGATCGGATAGTAGGTTCCCCCAGCTGGTAGTCTAGTATAAATTATAATAGGTCCATGCCTGAAGATCTAAAACTGTCGCAGATCGGCTCTTCTCAGCTGCCGCCTCAATTCAGGGGACTTCACTCTCCCGGAGTAAGAAAACACTGTTAAATTATCTTTGCCTGTTATTTCCGGAAATAGTCTAACATCAATGAAGCAAGCCCTCAAATCCCATCTGTTTAGCACGCACTACTGAATTTCAAAAAAAGTTCTGTCCTGTTTGCCACGTATGTTGCGGCTTGAGCATACGATGACCGTATCGAGGGCTGACAGCTAGAATTATGTATCTTTAGTGGAAATAAGGAGGGACATGCTGGATTCTAGCGGTCAACCCTCGATTATATTATTCTGTAGCCCCCCCCCCCTCCCCCCTTCCCTATTTTTATGTCATTTTTAGTAATTTTTAGTTGCTAGTGTGTGTTGGTGGATACCTTCACGTGCTTTGTCGTCGTCGTCGTTGTCGTCGTCCAAATCGTTGTTGTTGTCCTAGTGCTGTTGTGAAGTGGTTCGAGTCCCAAACGAAATGAAGCGCTCTAGAAGTCGTCTTTATTATTATTATTATGATGATGTCGGTAGGCGGAGAGACGATGGCTCAAATTTAAGCTCACCGTCCACAAACAAATCTACGACTCCATTAAACAGAAGATAACAAACCTTGTAGGTATAAAGCCAAACAAGATTACTACTCCAGTACAACTTGTAAACAACTCTTTCAAAACTTCAACACCATCCTCGGCAAAGACATGTCTTCACCTCTTCCTTCAACGTTTGACTGACGATATCCCGAATGTCTTTTCTGACTACTTCACCGAGAAAATCCGCACCATCAGAAACAATTTTCCTCCTCCAAACCCAACTGATTGCCAAGTTATCTACCTACCATCTAGGCACGTAATGGTTGACTGGGCGTCAAACACCAAGTTACCTACCTACCACCTAGGCACGTAATGGTTGACTGGGCGTCAAACACCAAGTTACCTGCATACCATCTAGGCACGTAATGGTTGACTGGGCGTCAAACACCAAGTTACCTACCTACCACCTAGGCATGTAATGGTTGACTGGGCGTCAAACACCAAGTTACCTACCTACCATCTAGGCACCTAATGGTTGATTGGGCGTCAAACATCGTGTTACCTACCTACCACCTAGGCATGTAAAGGTTGACTGGGCGTCAAACACCAAGTTACCTACCTACCACCTAGGCACGTATTGGTTGACTGGGCGTAAAACACCATGTTACCTACCTACCACCTAGGCACGTAATGGTTGACTGGGCGTCAAACACCAAGTTACCTACCTACCACCTAGGCACGTATTGGTTGGCTGGGCGTCAAACACCATGTTACCTACCTACCACCTAGGCACGTATTGGTTGGCTGGGCGTCAAACACCAAGTTACCTACCTACCACCTAGGCACGTATTGGTTGGCTGGGCGTCAAACACCATGTTACCTACCTACCACCTAGGCACGTATTGGTTGGCTGGGCGTCAAATACCAAGTTACCTACCTACCACCTATGCACGTATTGGTTGGCTGGGCGTCAAACACCATGTTACCTACCTACCACCTAGGCACGTATTGGTTGGCTGGGCGTCAAACACCGAGTTACCTACCTACCTACCACCTAGGCAGGCTACTTCTCTTTCAGACCTGTGGCTGGTGTTCCCAGGGACATGCTGGGTGCACGAGGACCGGGGCCTCTATCGTTTTGCTGTTCCGCCGTTTCCCGCGCTGGCAAACACACACAAAGGCAGCATCAGCCGTAGGCATGATGCCTTCAGTCGAGGCCTTCTGTCTTTCGCCTCGTCACGAATTTCCGGTGAGGTACGTGTGTTCACGTTATCAGCAGATCTCCACAGTGGTCACCCCGCCCAGCGCCTGTTTGCCATCATTCCACGCGCAAGGCCCATAGAGCGCGCGGCATATTTGTTTTCACTTAACTTAGAAAATGTTGGAGAATGTTGTAAAGCGCAGTGTGTGTGTGTGTGTGTGTGTGTGTGTGTGTGTGTGTGTGTGTGTGTGTGTGTGTGTGTGTGTGTGTGTGTACATCAGAGAATAGCGCTATAAAAGTTTTTTTTTTTTTTTTTAAGTTGATTTTTTTGCAGTACACGCTGAAGCATAGCCACAGAGCTAAAGACTTGTGGTGCACAAGGCCAAACTCCAAGCATTGATTTACGACATCCTTCCTTCAACCACAGACATAATTGATTACGCCACAGGTCTCGAAGAACAGTCAGCTAACGGACAGTTTTTCGTCGATGTTCAAATGGCAGTAAGTTTGTAACAGACAAAACAAACTATATCAAGCATTTCTTTTATAACCGCCCATGTTGCTTACGCCAGCACGAATAAAACCAAAATCATTTGAATCGAGACAGTCTCTCTCTCCTTCTCTCTCTCTCTCTCTCTCTCTCTCTCCTCTCTCTCTCTCTCTCTCTCTCTTAACCCGGGGCGGACGCACCTCGTGTTTATGTCGTGTATGGAGCTATGTTGCTTCCACAGTCTTATTCCCGCGCTGGCAAACACACAGAGACAGCATCAGCTGTAGGCATGATGCCTTCAGTCGAGGCCTTCTGTCTCGTACACTACGCTCTTCTTCTGACACCCGCATGCTGGAAATCCAACAATACAAACGCAAGACTCCTGGCTTCCGCGCCTTCTCTTGCTTTGGACCCCACATTTGGAATTCACTCCCACAAGACCTTAGACACTGCTCAACCCTGTCATCTTTTAAAGCCAAACTGAAAACCTTCCTCTTCTCACAGTATTTCCATCCTAACTAATATCAGTACCCAGTTTCTGCTACAGTCAGTGTGTGTGTGTGTGTGTGTGTGTGTGTGTGGTGTGTGTGGTGTGTGTGTGTGTGTGTGTGTGTGTGTGTGTGTGTGTGTGTGTGTGTGTGTGTGTGTGTAGTGTTTGTTTGTTTTTTAAATTAAAAAACAACAACTTTATGTAAATTGTTTTGGTAGAACTATGCTCTGCATGTGTATGGAATATCATATTTAGGTTAATATGTATCATGTGAGCGCTCAGGGCGTTGATGAGCGGATGATGAATGTACATTATTATTATTATTATTATTAGAGCCCTAAACTCCAAGCACTGGTTTACGACATCCTTCCTTCAACCACTGCCGTATTTAGTTACGCCATAGGGTCCAAAAACAAAAAACAAAACAAAAAACTGTCAGCTAACGAGCAGTTTTTTTGTTGGTGCTCAAACAGTAGTAAGTTTGTTACAAACAACTCGGATTATGTCAGACGTTTGTTTTATAACTGACCATGTTGCTTACGCTAGCTCAAATAAACCCAAAATCTTTTGAATCGAGACGGAACTCTTCTTTTTTTTAACCGGGGGTGGATGCGCTTCATGTTTACGTGCGTGCTTGGGCGCTAGGTGGCTTCTACAGTTATATTAGTACCCGAACCTTTCGGAGGGCGCGGACCGCGTCGCTGGACAGCTGCGCGGAAATAAAGAGTGCCCCTTCAGTGACTTCGTCCATCACTTCCTACTGAAACATTAAAATGGTTCTCATCGCTGCCCATCTTAATGCAGAAGTCATTCTGGTGGTGACAGTGTAGCGACAGGTATATAATCTCCCTCTCCCCCCACATCCATACCCCCTTCCCCCCTTCTCCCCGTCCCTAATAAGCTGTACAGTTTCTGTGGACGTTAAGCCCCATTGAGGTTACTTGTGTAACCAAATCTGGCAGAGTTTGGAGGAAGGTGCCGGAAAGCGATGCTCAGTCAGAGTGTGATTAGAACCCAAACCTTTCGGAAGGCGCTGACAGCATCGGTTCACAGCTGCGCGGAGATAAAAAAAAATCGACTGCCCCTTCAGTTGCGTAACCAATTCTGGCAAGAATTTGAGGATGTACCTCTGGTGGAGTTTATATACCTTGTATTTACACGCGTGCCAGGTGAGAGTTACCCTAGGCGACTCGGTCTTTGCTGTTGTGCTTGTGTTGCGTATTTCGAGCACTAATTAGCACCCTTGTTCGTTAATTCTGGCAAGAGTTTGGAGGAAGGTGTCGGAAAGCGATACACGAGGCGTGTCATCCATCTCGCGCTCAGATCACGCGACTGAGCGTCCCACGCACATCATCATGACAACGGCACGGACAAACACGTTACCTGCTTCGTCAAAGACAGCGACCGGGCAGCCGAAAGCGCAGGTGAAGATGGTGGAGCCAAGCCGGGCGGCATCCACCCCGCCTGCTGTGCAGCAACAGCAGCATCAGGATGCTGGCTACGGCAGCAGAACGACACTGCACGGGCAGCACTGGGAGAGGAAGAGAAGCGTTATCCCGTTAGGCATACTTCGCCAGGCAGGTAGCCAGCTCAAAATAATCAATACGCCTCTGGAAGAAGACAGCTAGTGCACACACACATCTAACCGTCTGATACGCACCGGCGTTCGATCGTGGTCCACTGGAACTGCGCTCAGGTGGAAGCAAGGTAAACGTGCTCGGGTCTCCAGAAAAGAAGGGGGGGGAAATGAAAGATGGAATGATAACGATAAAAATATAATGATAATAAATAATGTGTTTTGTATGTGCTATTTCTCCAAACTGGAGCACAAACCCGGCACAGAGGTTTCAGTGAACGTAAAGCAACACTGAACACGGCCAAGAACCGGAACCCAGGAGCGATACGCCAAGTATCCGCTTGGTTTAAACAAAATTTATTTCATTATATATATATAACAATACATTAACAACATAACAGTTGGACCGTGCAACAAGCAAAAATGCTTATATTTATCAGTACGGCTCCGATCTTACATACACCGATGACGTCACCAACATCAATTTCATCAACAACATGACTGGGCTCAAAGCACCAACTAACTAACTAACTAACTAATATCAACAACAAGGCGAACATTAGAAAAAGAACTTGTAATAAAGATGCTGCTTGTGCCTATAGTTCTAGCGATACGTCACTAAGTAGCCTGCTTGTGCCTACAGTTCTAGCGATACGTCACTAAGTAGCCTGCTTGTGCCTACAGTTCTAGCGATACGTCACTAAGTAGCCTGCTTGTGCCTACAGTTCTAGCGATACGTCACTAAGTAGCCTGCTTGTGCCTACAGTTCTAGCGATACGTCACTAAGTAGCCTGCTTGTGCCTACAGTTCTAGCGATACGTCACTAAGTAGCCTGCTTGTGCCTATAGTTCTAGCGATACGTCACTAAGTAGCCTGCTTGTGCCTATAGTTCTAGCGATACGTCACTAAGTAGCCTGCTTGTGCCTATAGTTCTAGCGATACGTCACTAAGTAGCCTGCTTGAACGGGGAGCTGGAGCTGGACTCTCGTCGTGAGGTGAACAAGGAATCAAAGCAGTCAACCCGAGTTAAACTCGCTGCGCCGTGCAGTCAAGTCATGGCAAAAACCACGTTAACACGCGTTTCATCAAACAGAACCGCCATAAGCATAGTATTCTCTTGTAAAGATATCAAATCAAATCAATCTTTATTATTCATCAATATACAAGCAAACAATAAAATTGCAACAACAAAAAGTTCAAGCACAGTGAGAGTGTGACAAATCGTACAGCCATTGTACCTTTTTAATTTCTATATCAGTATGTGGCATATATATATATATATATATGTGTGTGTGTGTGTGTGTGTGTGTGTGTGTGTGTGTGTGTGTGTGTGAGAGAGAGAGAGAGAGAGAGAGAGAGAGAGAGAGAGAGAGAGAGAGAGAGAGAGAGAGAGAGAGAGAGAGAGAGAGAGAGAGAGTGTACGTATGTTTGAGAGAGAGAGAGTAGTAGAAATAGTAGTAGTAGCAGCAGCTAATTCAAGCAGGTTTATGTCAGATGTATTGATGTCGATGCAATATTTGGGACACATAAAATGGAAATGTTCCCGTACGCGCTGTCGTTTGAAGTCTGGACCTTCGGGTCCTATCTGTCAAAAGCTATAAAATGGTATAGCCAGAGAGCCCGCTGTTTTGGGACAGCTAGCATATATACAGTTCCTCTCCTGGACGGCCAGTGGCATGGGCCTGTATGTAGATATAGGTCCATGGCCAATGGCACAGAGCTCGGGAGCTGTGTGACAGTCGAGGTGGACGTCCTGGGCTCCCCGTCCCTAATAAGCCTACGGTTTCTGAGGACGTAAAGCAACACTGAAACGAAGAAGTGACAGAGCTCAGGAGCTGTGTGAAAGTCGAGGTGGCCGTCCTGGGTTCCCCGTCCCTAATAGTCCGTACGGTCTCTGTGGACGTAAAGCAACACTGAACTGAACGGACAATAAGCTCAGAGCCGGCTCAGGAGCTGCGTGAAAGTCGAGGTGGCCGTCCTGGGCTCCCCGTCCCTGATAAGCCTCATGGTTTATCTGGACGTGAAGCACCACTTAACACAGCCACGAACGGGAGCCCAGGAGTGGTCTGAAGAGGGAGGAGGAGCCAGGCTCTCATAGTGAATTGAATAATCTTTTGCTTCCGGTTTCAAGAGGTGGTTCTCCGGGCGCTGTCTTCAGTAATAATAATAATAATAATAATACGTAACACTTATATAGCGCCTAATCCAACTAGACTGGCTCAAAGCACTTCACAATTCAAAACAAGAATGGACATCAGAACCAATACATGAAACAGGCATACACCAGACGATCCAACGCCAACAAGAGCAGGCAAACATACACACATCCCGGAACAGTCAGTGCAACCCATGCAGACATTTTCTCTTTGTGGCTGTGTTACGCACAACTGTTGAAAGAGCAAGTTGCGGAGCAAACAAGCTGCTTCGCGGTGGCTGTAAGTAAGTAAACATGGTGCTTAACGTCCACAGAAACCGTAAGGCGTATTAGGGAAGGGGAGAAGGAGGGGAAGGGGGTATGGAGGTGGGGGGAGAGGAAGATTACATACCTACCGCTACACTGTCACCACCAGAATGACTCCTGCATTAAGATGGGCAGTGATGAGAGCCATTTTAATGTTTCATTAATTGTTAGGGACAAAGTCACACGAGAGTGTCCACAGACCACAACTTTTGAAGAGAAAGGAGAGCCGAAGCGGATTCGAACCGAGGTCCCTCCGCTTACCAGCCTAACGCCTTACCGCTAGGCCAAACCGGCTCACACCTCGCGGTGGCGTGGTCCCCTCCACCTTTAACGTCTACTGTTCTGGCGGTGGGGCGGTGGCTGACGGTGTACAATATCTTGCGTTTGCGGGGCGGGGCGCTTGGGATAAACTATTCATAGGTAATTCCCCCCCCCCCCCGACCACCCCACCCCCTCTCTCTCCTCTTCCTGGTCCCTTATTAGACCGTGTGTGCATGCTCTCTGTGCACTTGAACCAACCATTAACGGCCAGGGACTGAACTTAATCCGTGTTGTCGGCGCGCTTCGTGATTGGGTGCACTCGTGAGCAGACCAGCGGCGACATCCGACTGATCGTTCTAGCGATACGACAAGTAGCCTGCTTGTGCCAATAGTTCTAGCGATACGTCAAATAGCCTGCTCAGTTGTGCAGTAGTTCTAGCGATACGTCAAATAGCCTGCTTGTGCCAATAGTTCTAGCGATACGTCAAATAGCCTTCTTGTGCCAGTAGTTCTAGCGATACGTCAAATAGCCTGCTTGTGCCAACAGTTCTAGCGATACGTCAAGTTATCTGTTTGTGCCATTAGTTCTAGCGATACGCCAAGTAGCCTGCCTGTGCCAATAGTTTTATCGATACGCCAAGTAGCCTGTTTGTGCTATTAGTTCTAGAGATACGTCACCAAGTAGACTGCTTGTTCCTCATAGTTCTAGCGATACGCCAAGTAGCTGCTTGTGTCAGTAGTTCTAGCGATACGTCAAGTAGCCTGTTAGTGCCAGCAGTTCTAGCGATACGCCAAGTAGCCTGCTTGTGCCTCATAGTTCTAGCGATACGTCAAGTAGCCTGCTTGTGCTAATAGTTCTAGCAATACGTCAAGTAGCCTGTTTGTGCCTGTAGTTCTAGCGATACGTCAAGTAGCCTGTTGGTGCCTCATAGTTCTAGCGATACGTCAAGTAGCCTGTTTGTGCCAGTAGTTCTAGCGATACGTCAAGTAGCCTGTTTGTGCCCCACAGTTCTAGCCACACGACACGTCAAGTAGCCTGTTTGTTCCTGTAGTTCTAGCGATACGTCAAGTAGCCTGTTTGTACCTCATAGTTCTAGCGATACGTCAAGTAGCCTGCTTGTGCCTCATAGTTCTAGCCGCGATACGTCAAGTAGCTGCTTGTGTCAATAGTTCTAGCAATACGTCAAGTAGCCTGCTTGTGCCAATTGTTCTAGCGATTTGTCACTAAGCAGCCTGCTTGTGCCAATAGTTTTAGCGATACGCCAAGTAGCCCGCTTGTGCCTGTAGTTCTAGCGATACGTCAAGTAGCTGCTTGTGCTTCATAGTTCTAGCTTGTGCTTCATTCAGTTCAGCCCAGATAGTATCTGAGTGCTCGGAATAGCCCATAATTTTTTTAAGCCCGAAAAAAGGATTACTGGTAGAACAAACCAAGATCCAAACACATAAAAGGTTAAAGAAAACGCTTATTTTATACGGAAATACTCAATTTGTGAATTTTCGGGGTAAAGCCCTTTTTCGAACGAAAAAAACACAGTGAAACGGTGAAAAAGAGGATAAATAGCCTGCATTTTCATGTATGTCCCATACCGTGGAGAAAAAGGCAATAATCTAATGAAACGTGTATATGTTGCAGCAATGTAACAGTAGTAATAATACATGACATTTATGCTGCGCCTCATCTATCGAGGAACAAGGCACCACTAGGCACGTACAATAGCCAGTCATTGTAATCAATAGAATACCCCCCACCACACACACACCAACACATCGCACACACACCCCACACACACACACACACACACACATTCTCCACACACACACACACACAAAACACACGCACGCACGCACGCACGCACGCACGCACCACACACACCCCACAACAGTGCGCGCCTGCACACACACGCACACACACGACACAAAACGCACACAACACACACACACACACACACACAACACACACACACACACACACACACACACACACACACACACACACACACACACACACACACACACACACACCCAGCACGCACACACACAAACTGACACCAACACAAACACTTTCTCTTTAGGCACGTTTTGTCACGAAGGTATCACCACGTGGTGACAAACCGTGCCAAAAGGTTCACTTGCTGACATTTTGTCACCCCTTCGCCGACAACAGTATAGCTGTCCTTCGTCTTTCCTCGGGGTGTGTGTGTGTGTGTGTGTGTGTGTGTGTGTGTGTGTGTGTGCGTGCGTGCGTGCGTGCGTGCGTGCGTGCGTGCGTGCGTGCGTGCGTGTGTGTGTGTGGTGTGTGTGCTGAGTTGTGTGTGTGTTTGAGTTGTGTGTGTGTGTGTGTGTGTGGTGTGTGTGTGTTTGAGTTTGTGTGTGTGATGTGTGTGTGTGTGTGTGTGTGTGTGTGTGTGTGTGTGTGTGTGTGTGTGTGTGTGTGTGTGTGTGTGTGTGTGTGTGTTGTGTATGTGCTGCGTGCGCTTGTGTGTGTGTGAGTTTTGTGTGTCGGTGTATGTGCTGCTGTGGTGTGGTGTGTGTGTGTGTGTGTGTGCGTGTGTGTGTGTGTGTGTGTGTGTGTGTGTGTGTGTGTGTGTGTGTGTGTGTGTGTGTGTGTTGTTTGTAACCCTCGCATCATATCAGTGTTAAACTGGAATTCTGTATTGCTTATAGTAGACTACAAGGTTACTGCAGCCTGTAGTTGTGTGAGCTATGTCAAATATGATTATATAAAGACCATGTGATCCGATGGTTTGATCGTGTGTTGTGTATGTCCTGTAGATATGGTTGATGAAATGACAGGTATTCTTTGATGAGGCTGAAGGTAAACGTGGACTGGTGACTCCGGCATTAAGATGGGCAGCGATGAGAGTCATTTTAATGTTTCATTAACTGTGAGGGGCAAAACTACTGAAGAGAAAGAGCCGAAGAATCAGTCGAACCGAGGTCCTTCTGCTTACAAGCCTAACGCCTTACCGCTAGGCCAAACTGGCTCACTCCATCGCTGACTCAACAGACACGCCCTCGTGGCCACAAAGAAAGCTACGGTTCCCATGGGAACTTTTACGAAGGAGAGTAGAAGCAGTGTCAATATAGCATATCCCAGCAGGCGGACTGCGCTGTGCCTGCTGATTAAAGCTCATATGTCATCAGAGGAGATCATTGGTGAACATTTTCAATCTATAGAATATTTGGTACAAAAGTGTGGTACTTCTTCTAATTTGGTTGCACGGCTTAGTGTGCTAAATTCGTAATAAACAAATGTGACAGCTGGTGGCCTACAGCGGCAATATCTGTGTTTGAGTTGGTTCGTGCAATGAAAGGGGTTGACAGTTAAGACGACTCTCAGCCAGCATAAAGGCGGCAAAGCAGTTATGGGTGACGCACTGCTCAGGAGACGTCAAGCAGCCGAGCCACTAAAG
>JABMCL010000973.1:25000-30000 GCA_018857735.1 Alviniconcha marisindica
TTTATGTCCACAGAGACCATAAAGACTATTAGGCGGGGAGTCCAGGCCGGCCACCTCGACTTTCACACAGTTCCTGACCTCTGTTGTTATCGGTAAACATGGTGTGTACCTAACGATTTTATTTCGTTAGAGTGTTTTCTGTTTTGGTCATGGGCCGGCCTATATATATATATATATATATATATAGGTCCATAGTTTTGGTCAGTCAGATATAACATTATCTGGAGAAGTTTGCCTTTGCTAAGTAGTAGCATTAAATTATGTTTATTGTTTACGTATTTGCGGGAGAGAGAGAGAGAGAGAGAGAGAGAGAGAGAGAGAGAGAGAGAGAGAGAGAGAGAGAGAGAGAGAGAGAGAGTGTGTGTGTGCGTGCGTGCCGGCGTGCGGCGTGTGCCGCCGCGTAGCGGTCAGTGCATGCGTGCGCGTGCGTGCGTGTAGTGCGCGTGTCACGTGACAGTGTGTGTCAGTCAGTGTGTGTGTCACTGTGTGTGTGTAGTCACTGAGTGTGTGTGTGTGTGTGTGTGTGTGTGTGTGTGTGTGTGTGTGTGTGTGTGTGTGTGTGTGTGTGTGAGAGAGAGAGAGAGAGAGAGAGAGAGAGAGAGAGAGAGAGAGAGAGAGAGAGAGAGAGAGAGAGAGAGAGAGAGAGAGAGTCAGTGCATCATGTGTGACGGTCAGTGTGTGTGGTATTGCTTTACGTCCACAGAAACCGCCACTCATCAGGCTTATTAGGGTCGGGGAGCCCGGCCAGGACGGCCACTTACTTTCGGCACTGACTGATACAGCTCCTGGGCTCTGATCGTGTCAGTGGAGTCGTGCTGACTGATGAGTCAGTCTTTGTGTGTCGAGTCATAGTCATAGTCATTCGTGCTGGCTAGACCCCTTTCGTTTATCTCGCTGTCGCACAGACATTCTCTCACGTTCTACTCATAGCAGTGGTATATCACTATACAGTGAGTCACTGTAATTAAGTGCACAGCCGGTACACTTGAATGGGGGGGGGGGGGGGGAAGAAAAAAAAAACCGTAAAAAAACAACTTCATTCTCAACAGACTAGGCCAGGGATCATTCAGTCACGGGCCGTCACTGAGCGCCGCGGAATACGATACTTTGCCTTCTTACTGAAACTCAGTAAATGACAGACGTTTCTCGGGATTCCTGGCTTTTTATTCGACCAGTGGTGCAGTGGATTAGACGGCAGTGATCTTTTGCGCCCATCTTGTCGCCGTGAAATACGAGGTTTTCACTACTACTAGTACTAGGGAAATACAGCTATGCGCTCGGCCAGCAACCCATCTGACGTGTTCCCCCCTACTTCCGGCAGATTTCACACGCCAGTCCATTGCGCATGCGCGAAAATCTAAGCGAAAGGGGTCTTATAGACTATAGTTTAAACACTATACTGTCTATACTGAGAAAAACTGGGCGGTGGGGGGGGGGGGGGGAGATGCTTTGTGTAAGTTGTTTACGCGGGGGGGGGGGGGGGGGGATGCTTTTGTTGTTGTTACCTTTAGTTGGTACCGGGTTGCCCTGTCTCCCAAGAGCTGTCACAGATAGATGGGAGACAATAATTATATTACCACAGGAATGCAAGAGGCGTTGCTTCCCTTGAACTCTCACTTCCGATCCATAATTTGCAAAACGTCAATGGACGTTCTGTTCATGTTTCAAGCAAAATGTCCTCTTCCGCAGCAGCTCACAGGTTCTGGAAACCAGGTAGGACTGAAAGATAATGACCCGGAGATCCCCACAGACGTTGGCTGGAGGATACGCACGACCGATCAGTTACATTTACTTTACGCTGTGAACAGCTTGTTGCATGACGCCGAAACAAATGGTTGCGTTTGAAATCGCCCGCCCCACATGCGTACTTTCACTTTCAACATCGCCAGTTCTGGGCCAGCGTGTTATGGTTTATACTGTAAATCGCACTGTGTATGCTAGGTATTTCAGTTCGGGTAAAAAGTGCAGTTCGGGGCTTTCGTTAGATGAAAATGATTAAAGCAGCTGAATGACTGGGACCTTTTAATAGCTTTTTCATTTTTTTTTTATGTGCTACTCTGGTCACTGCTAGTACTGCTACTGTGGTAACCTCGGGGTGAAAAGGATATATATCGAAATAAGAATCACCACAGAAAGTTGACCTTGGAGAAGCAAAAATTTTCGCAGCTCCTGCAGGGGACTCCTGCGGTGACCGTGACCCGTATCCACAATTACTAAGTATTATGATTGTATGACTATGAGTATGATCCAAACACTGTTTTATGCCTTTTATCAATTTTATCGATCTACACACATAAAAAGTATTATGACTGTATGAGTATGATCTATGTGTGTTGAAATACGATGACCACATTTTAGTCAGAAAAGGCCCATAATGGCTGGCACAGTGGCTCACCAATACTGCAATAGCAATTAGTATGAATACAGAATAGCCATGGTTATGATCACGGTTGCTTGCAAAAGAAATAAAGATGAACACCGGGGGTAAAGTTAAATGCCATCCCACACCTCAAAATACACTACCACCCTTCTCCTTAGCATTAGTGGTAGTGCACCAAGTGGCGCAATTTGCCACACATTGGTCCACCATTTTTGTCAATATTTGTTGATATTTTGCTTCAAAACACACACACAGACACATTTTTTGACACTGATTTATTTTCATTTATTCATTCATCAAAGGTTAACATGATGATCATCAACAAACAGACTAAATAAATGAACTGGTAAGCAATAATTTGATTTGAAGTGAATGCATCTGTGTGGCACCCAGTTTCAGAGAGTGACCCAGTGACTAGTGGTTGGTATTGAATAATTGATGAAGTGTGTTTTGCCCAAGATGGGAACTTCAGGGTAGGTTGTGTTGGCTTTGCTGTTTTACTTGTTTGTAGATTACAGTTGTTAGTCACACTGTTTTAGACCTCTTTATCTGAAGCTTTGTGATTTTTCTTCTGTTGACAGGGACAGAAAAGCCTGGACACTCGATAGATGAGGAACGGGCTGTTCAAGGCGAGACAAGTGGAACAACGGTTGCCTTCAATCCTTTTCGCAACCTGTCAATTGAGCAGCAACGACAGCGGTTACCAATATTCCAGGTGGATTAAGATTGTATTTTCTAATTTTGCTTTGTGCATTTACTGATTTATGACACCTGCTAGCATATTGGTGTGTTTTCATTTGGAATATCTTGAGTGTTGTCGTGTGCTCGTAGTTATATACATTTTAATTTGAATTGGATCACATTATTATGCATACTGAAACTGAAAATATGATTGATATATGATTATATCCATCATTGAATGAATGCGGAAGTGTTTGGCATGACGATGAAGCAAGGTTGCAGGTCTAACTTGAACTCGTTCTTTTAACCCACAGTATCGGACCCACATTCTGTACCTTGTGGAGCGATACCAGACTGTTGTCATCATCGGTGAAACTGGATGTGGCAAAAGCACGCAGATTCCACAGGTGCTTGTGATATAAGTGTAGCTGTTGTTTTTGCTGTTGTTGTTAGTGTTACACTTAATTAACTTTTTCGTAACATGTCGCAGCTATGCTCCTGGCAACTGATTTTACTGTTGGCAACACACAGCGAACTGCTCTGGACCAGGATGCAATAGCTGATGTTCACGAGCTATTCTTACTGCAAAAAATCTGAAAGAAGGATGAGCTTTGTCACAAAAATAAAAGGGGTTAACCCCCAAAATTGCATTATACGTTTTGTATTAACAATAACATAATGAATTAGCTTCCTTTGTAACTGTTTATGTGTTTTGTGCTTACTACCAGCACGTTGAATGTTTTAATTTGTTATCAGTGTTATGTTAAAGTTGGAAATACACATCTCTCTTTAAGAAAATGGGTACAGATCACCGGCATGAATCTAATGACGGTATACAGTGCTGTATCACTACCATGCTGGGGGTGAGCAGTTGTTCAGAAAGAGTTAACACCCAGATGAGTAAGGAGGCAGGGGCCAAAATCATACAAGTGTTGGGTGGCTTTTGTCTAAACACAGGAACCCATCTTTATCTATTTGTTATATATTTTTTAGATAACAAAGCAGCTGAGACCACACACACCACATATATATATATATATATATATATATATATATATATATATATATATATATATATATATATATATATATATATATGTGCACACACAGATATATACACACACACACGCATACATGTATGCACGCACGCACACACAACACAACACAACACAACACAACACAACACAACACAACACAACACAACACACACACACACACACACACACACACACACACACACACACACACACACACACACATCTCATTTGTGAACACAAAAAACAACTGACTGACTGATTTTTGTCAGTACTTGCTGGAGGCTGGCTGGGGTGCAGAGAACCATGTCATTGGAGTCACTCAACCACGCAGAGTGGCTGCCATTACGGTATGTGATGTAACTGTTTATTGTTTTCAGGACTGAAATTACTTCAATTCTTCAGTCTGAATTTATTGAGAAAGGTTTCCCCAAAACAAAAACAAAATTAAAACAATGTGGTGTTACTGTTGTTTTTATTTACTCTGGCTGTGTTTCTTAGGAGCAAAAGAACTGCATCCTCTTCTTGTTCTGATTAATGGCCACAATCAACCAGTTGATTATTCTGCTACTGCATGGGGGTATGACGAGAAGGGGTGGATGTATAATGTGTACCTTATGTTAGAAAGAACTGCCTCTTCCCCGGCACAAAACTAAGCATTCTTAAGATATGAAGAAGTGCATGTTCCACAGGACAGAAAGAATTCTGTATTTGCACCAATGGATAGTGTGTTCCACAATCAGAATTCAGTTTCAGCACCCAGTCCTCTACAGGTTATATATTCTTATTCTTAAGAAGGCTGTTAAGCTGTGTTCTTAAGCAGGATGTTAAGCTATGTTCTTAAGCAGGATGTGATTGTGGAGCTGTGTTCTTAAGCAGGATGTTAGGCTGTGTTCTTAAACAAG
>JABMCL010000973.1:35000-67500 GCA_018857735.1 Alviniconcha marisindica
CTCTCCTTTCTCTTCAAAAGTTGTGGTCTGTGGACACTGTCTTGTGACTTTGCCCCTCACAATTAATGAAACATTAAAATGGCTCTCGTCACTGCCTATCTTAGTGCAGGAGTCATTCTGATGGTGACAGTGTAGTGATAGGTATATAATCTCCCTCTTCCTCCACCTCCACACCCTCGCCCCCTCCTTCTCCCTGTCCCTAATAAGACTTACGGTTTCTGTGGACGTTAAGCACCGTGTTTACTTACTTACTTACTGAATAAAATTGACTCATTTTGACTATACAGTTTGTGTTCAGGGTGGCCTGGGTTTGATGCTTGGTGGTCATTCTCAAGACAGTAGCACATAGTCTCTTGACATGCTTGTAACTTGAGGACGCTTTGCATAACACGTCTTCATGTGTTTTGTATTATATAGCAAGGACTGGCTGTTAGATAGGTCCAAATGGACCTAACGCTACTATTCTTGAATATTAAAGTTTTTGTGTTTGAGTTGAAGTTCTTACTTGCTTGCTTGTGCTGTAGAGGAGTTAATACATTTGTGAATATACTGAGTTGAAGTTGAACATGTGATGTCGCTTTTCTCACCAGAAAAGACACAGCGGCCATTATGACAGTGGAAGGCAGAGAATATCCAGTGGACATCCATTACACCATGGAGTGAGTACATGTTACGATAGCACTGAAGTGTGTTCAAATCTCACAAAGTCACAATAGAACAAAGCTCACTAAAGCAAAGCAAAAAAACGATGTGGCAGTGCAGCACAAAGCCCAGGATAATTGTAATAATAATTAAAGTATTTATACAGGGCTGTAATTACCTTGTCTGAAGAGACTATTCTAAGTGCATACATGCATGCACACATCCATGCACTCGCATGCATGCATGCACACGCATGGACTCACGCACACACACACACACACACACACATACACACACACGCACACACACACACACACACACACACACACACACACACACACACACACACACACACACACACACACACACACACACACACACACACACACACACACACACACACACACACACACACACCACACACACACACACACACACACACACACACACACACACACACACACACACACACACACACACAGGCAGGCACCTGCACACACCAGTATATTGACTGTACATGATTTACGCACAGTTTCAGTATGGCTGAATAGGATAAAGCCCAGTATGGCAGAATAGGATAATACCCAGTATGCAGAACAGGAGAAAGCCCTATGTGAGTGACTGAACAGCACAGAGGCTGTTATGGCAGAACAGGAGAAAGCTCTCTGTGAATGAACAGTACAGATGCTGGTATGGCAGAACAGGACAAAGCCCAACATGACAAAACCCAATAAGGCAGAACAGGACAAAGCCCAGTATCATGTATGGCAGAACTGGACAAAGCCTAGCTGACATGACAAAAAGCCCAGTATCATGTATGGCAGAACTGGACAAAGCCTGACATGACAAAAAGCCCAGTATCATGTATGGCAGAACAAGACAAAACCTGACATGACAAAAAGCCCAGTATCATGTATGGCAGAACAAGACAAAACCTGACATGACAAAAAGCCCAGTATCATGTATGGCAGAACAAGACAAAACCTGACATGACAAAAAGCCCAGTATCATGTATGGCAGAACAAGACAAAACCTGACATGACAAAACAGGAAAAAGCCAGTATGGCAGAAGAAGCCCAAGCCCAATATGGTATTGGTATAGTATAAGATTGAAAAGTAAAAATTGAGCAGTCATTTCTGTATCATTTTCAAGCTTGTTGGGAGCTGGTGGTTGTGGCCAAGGTTCGGATCCTGGATACAACAGGGTGAAGGACTGTTTTTTTCACTTGCTCTGGGTCAAGACTTTCCTCCCCTTAATTACCAGAAACCCTTTCTGGGCTTGTTCAAGTCAAACCTCAAAACATTTCTTTTCCCCAAACTATAGACCTGCCATGTTTTCTGTTTCATGCCAGTGTCTTCATCTGTCTCAAGTCTCTGTTTGCTGCCCGTGTTTAGTTGTGTGTACATTAAGTTTTGTACGGTCAGTATGCTTGTGTGTGCAGGTGCCTGTGTGTGTGTGTGTGTGTGTGTGTGTGTGTGTGTGTGTGTGGTGTGTGTGTGTGTGTGTGTGTTTCTTGTTGTTGTTTTGTTGTGTGTGTGTGTGTGTGTGTGTGCACACTTAGAATAGTTTCTATGGACAAGATTTTGCGCTTTAAATACTTTAATTATTAATGCTTATGCAGACTCACCAGTCAGGCCTGTCTTGTCTTTATGTGCATGGCACGCACTAAGCGTTTGAAGCCCCAATGATTGCCAAAGTGCACGTTAAAGATCCCTTTGGCCACTTTAAGAGAAAGCATAGTCTAGTTGCCAGCAGCATGGAGACACACAGCTATTGCATAGTGGCAGCAGAGTAATCCAGCCGATGACTGTGGTCACTCCTAGTGAAAGAGTGGAAGAGGAAGAAGCTGACCTGACTTTCTGTCTGTTTCCAGTCCACTGCCAGACTATGTAAAAGCCACAGTGGACACCGTGATGAAGATTCACTTCAATGAGAAAGAAGGAGATGTGCTAGCCTTTCTTACTGGAATGGTACATGCTGCGTGCTCTGTGTGTGTGTGCATGTGTGTGTGTGCGTGTGCGTGTGTGTGTGTGTGTGTGTGTGTGTGCGTGTGTGTGTGTGTTTGGGTGTGGCGTGTGTGTGGTGTGTGTGCGTGTATATAAATGTGTGTGTGTGGTGTGTGCGTGTGTGCGTGCGTGTGGTGTGCATGTGTGTGTGTGTGTGTGTGGTGTGTGTGTGTGCATGTGGTGTGTAGTAGTGTATGTGAGCGAGGAGCGATGGAGGCAATGTTTTTGCCTGTATATAGGGGAACGTTGGAGGGGGGGGGGGGTATTCCAGTGTTTGACCATGTATTGGGGGAAGGGAGGGAGAGGTATTCCAATGTTTGCCTATGTATTGGAGGAAGGGGGGGTATTCCAATGTTTTTGCCTATGTATTGGGGGGGGGGGGGATATTCCAATGTTTGCCTATGTATTGGAGGAAGGTGGGGGGGTGGGTGGTATTCAATGTTTGCCTATGTATTGGAGGAAGGGGGGGGGGTATTCCAATGTTTTTGCCTATGTATTGGAGGGGGGGGGGGTATTCCAATGTTTGCCTATGTATTGGGGTGGGGGGGGGGGGTTATTCCAATGTTTGCCTATGTATTGGGGGTAGGAGGCAGGGTTGGGGGTGGGGGTATTCCAATGTTTGCCTATGTATTGGCGGGGGGGGGGGGGGGTATTCCAATGTTTTTGCCTATGTATTGGAGGAAGGTGGGGGGGTATTCCAATGTTTGCCTATGTATTGGAGGAAGGGGGGGGGGGGGGGGGTGGTATTCCAATGTTTGCCTATGTATTGGGGGTAGGAGGGGGGTGGGGGGTATTCCAATGTTTTTGCCTATGTATTGGAGGAAGGTGGGGGGGTATTCCAATGTTTGCCTATGTATTGGAGGAAGGAGGGCAGGGTCGGGGGGGGGGGGGGGGGGGGGGAGTATTCCAATGTTGGGGGGGGGTATTCCAATGTTTGCCTATGTATTGGGGGTAGGGGGGGGGTGGGGGATATTCCAATGTTTGCCTTTGTATTGGGGGAAGAAGGGCAGGGGGGAGACAATATGTAAATTATGCATTGGTATATGTGTGTTTTTGTTTGTTTTTAGTTTGTGTTTTTCACCACAGAGTTCATGGATGAAGTAAAGTTTTTTGTTTTTTTTAAATTTGTATATATTGCAGTGTTTTTGTGCTGAGCTGCTGTACCACAGGACAGTACAGTAAACACACATTTTTATAAAAACGTAATTACTCCCTTAAAATGTGCACCTTGGCTGATGTCCTGCGTGTGTGTACTTTTCTTTTTCAGGAGGAAGTTGACAGTGTGGTTCGCAATTTGATGTGAGTAGCAACAGCAGCTCCCCTCCACTACCGTCTTACACTTTATCACAACTAGATATGGAAGCTGCAATATATCATTGGCGGGAGCTTCCACAAGTATAATTTTTGTCGTGACAAATGTTTTGTTGTGACAAACATATGTTTGTTGCGACCCAAAACACATCTTTTGTCGCAACAAAAGTATGCTTGTCACGACACAATATTTTTGTCACAAAAATCATTTGTCATGACAAACACAAGCATACTTTTGTTGCAACAAACATGTGTTTGTCATGACAAAACACATCTTTTGTTGCAACAAAAGTATGCTTGTCATGACAAACATAATTTTGTCGGAACAAACATATTTTGGTCACAGCAAAAGATGTGTTTTGTCTTGACAGCAAACAAACACGTGTTTGTCGCGGCAAAAGTTTTTTGTGACAAATTATACTTGTGGCAGCTCCCGCCAATGATAGCAATATTCTACTGAGCATTATGCAAAGGGCCTTATGAAATTGTAGCTTTGCCTGTTTTACAGGCAGTATGGAAACACAATCTTCAACACAGGGCCAAGACTACTTTAAATGACAACCCTGTTCTGCCTAGTCTCACCGCAGCTCTGCTGAAAAATTATAGAGTTTATGTACCATGTGTTTACACGCATGCCAGGCGAGAGTTACCGTATGTGACTTAGGTCTTTGTTGTTGTTCTTGTGTAACAACTCTAACTTCTTTAAGGCAAAGAGAAAGCAGCAGTACCTAAGCAGTACCCTTAGCAAGCTGGTACACAAATAACCCAGCTTCAAAGTGTTAAACCTGTTTGAAGCCCCAGACTGGGAGGCTCAGTTTTGAATTGCTTGGCAAAAATGTGAGGGTTTAGATGCACAGTTTTGAAGCCCCAAACTGGAATGCGAACATTTTTCATTGTAGGGTAAAAGAAGAAGAAAAAAGAAAGAAAAAGAGATGTTTGGATGTACATTTCTGTGACAAAGCCTGATGAAAGGTTTGCTGTTGAGATGTACATTTGGTGACAAAGGCCAATGAAAAACTTGATGTGGAGATTTCTGTTTCAGTGAGGAGGCCAAGAAGCTGAAGAAGGAGGACATGAAGATGACAGTGTTGCCCATGCATGGCAGTTTGCCTGCCTCGGAACAGGTGCTGTTGGGTCATCTCTGTCTGTCTGAACCAGCTGTCCTGCCTAACCCCAGCTCTCTTTCCTTTCTGTCTGTCTGTCTCTCTCTGTCTTTCTATTTCTCTCTATCTCAGTATCTGTTTCTCTCTCTCTCTCTGTGTCTCTCTCTGTGTCTCTCTGTCTCTCTCTCACACAGCTGTCTGTTTCTTTCTGTTTCCCCCCCTCTCTCTCTGTTTCTCTCTCTCTCTCCTTCTGGTTGACTGGGCGTAAAACATCAGATTATTTACTTACTGACCCGCTGTTTCTCTCTCTCTCTCTTACTCACTCTAGCTCCCCTCTGTTTTCTTTTCTCTCTCTCTCCCACTCTCTCTTTCTCACTCTCTGTCTCTGTCTCTGTGTGTGTGCCTCTGTCTCTGTCTCTGTCTCTCTCTCTCTCACAGTTCATCCTGAAGCTGACCTGTGTAGTTGACGGGACATTAAAATCCAAGAACCAGCTAACTCTCCCTCAGTACTGTGCAGATTGCATTTCATCTCTGATACAGGCCACGTTGAAAATCTGTCTTGAAATCTGTCACTGCTACCTCTCGCCACAGCAAAAGTGCCAGTAACCATGTTTGTGTGCAGTTGAAGTGAAATAACTCTGCACAAATATGAGTTTTGTCCTCAGTGGATGACAAACATATGTTGTGACAAACATATTTATGACCCTGCCCTGCCTAGGCTGTGATCATAATTATTTGTGGTGAATTAAAATTTAAAGTTTCTTTTTGTTAACTGTTAAAAGTGTTACGTACCAAAGAAATGGAACTTGGGCACTGTCTTGGTTATTAGTAGTACTGTAGCAACAGCAGGTATGTGAGTCGGCCTTTGTGCTAATATCTTCACTGTTGAGAAATAAAGTTCAATCAATCAATCAATCAATCACTCAGTCTCTCTCTCTCTCTCTCTCTCTCTCTGTCTCTCTCTCACTCTTGTGGTGTGATTGTAAAGAGTGAGTGTCTAGAGGACAAATGACTGCATCCTTCAGAGGTCTGCTCCAGAAAGCACTTGTCCTGAGATGATCAACCCTGTGCAGTTGTCAGGACTTTACAGTCCAGTCAATAATGATCTAACTGACTAACCAAAAAGCACTTGTCCTGAGATGATCAACCCTGTGCAGTTGTCAGGACTTTACAGTCCAGTCAATAATGATCTAATTGACTAACCAAAAAGCACTTGTCCTGAGATGATCAACCCAGTGCAGTTGTCAGGACTTAACAATCCAGTTAATAATGATCTAATTGACTAATTAAAAAGCACCTGATTATAGAGTCTGACAGGCATACACTGTTTGTGTTTACCTGATTGTGAAGAATGACCAGATTAAACTACTATGTGTGTTGCATGATTGTAAAGGAATACCTGTTAGATCATGCTGACAGTGTGTGTTACCTGGTTGCAAAAAGTGACCTGAAAGGTTACACTGACTGTGTGTGTTACTTGATTGTAAAGAATGGCCAGCATGATTACACTGACTGTGTGTGTGTGTGTGTGTGTGTGTGTGTGTGTGTGTGTGTGTGTGTGTGTGTGTGTGTGTGTGTGTGTGTGTGTGTTACCTGATTGTAAAGAATGACTAGCAAGCATATGCTGACTGTGTGTTACCTGATTGTCAAGAATGACCTGCAAAGTTACACTGACTTAATAATAATAATATCTCTTATATAGCGCTATACCCCGTAAAAAGTTACAAGCTCGCGGCGCTGTACATTATCAACATCAAAATCCGCTTGACAATCAACAACAAAAAACAAAAACAAAACAAAAAAGTACAAGTACTATAAATGTATACATCAATATCAAAATGACAACAACAAAAAAGCCAAGATGAGAAGGGGGAAGAAAAAAAAAAATGGGGGGCGAAGAAGAAGCAAAGTACCGTAAATGTGTACATCGATATTAAAGCATTTCACACACACTGAAATAATCACAAGTCCTATAAAATAATGCATATATTAATATCAACATAACAATCAGAAAAGCATAAGTACTGTCATGACAATCAGAAAGGCACAAAAATAATACTGTAAATACATCAACACTAAAAAGCATTTCACACACAGCCACCTACTATATGATTACACACAGACACCTGCACACTCACATTCACCTCCTCACAAGCACACGCGCGCACGCGCACACACACACACACACACACATCCACACTGTGACACATACCACACTAACACACAACACACGCATGTGCGCACACACACACACACACACACACACACACACACACACACACACACACACACACACACACATACACACAGTAAGACACACCACACACACACACACATACACACACACACACACACATGCCCAGCAGATGAAAAAGTGGCAGCAGCAGCAGGCTCTCCTGTTAGTCCCATGCTTTGCAGCCCCCCCACCCCACCCCCACCCCCACCCCCACCCCCCAGCAACCCATGCCTATGGTGACAATTTCAGAGACTCAGGTGAAGGCATTGCAGAAGAGGTGCGTTTTGAGGCTGGATTTAAAAGATGTGAGAGATGGAGACAATCGGGTTTGTATCGGGACAGAGTTCCACACACAAGGCGCCTGATATTGGAAAGACCTTGCACCAGCGCTTTTCAAGTTAACACGTGGGACACAGAGCAGTTTGTCAGAAGATGATCGAAGGGATCTGTGGGGGGTGTACGAGGAGAGACAGTGTGAGAGGTAAGGGGGGCAATGTACTATCAAAGACTTGTGTGTGTTACCTGATTTTATAGAATGACTGGCAATGTTAGGTTACGCTGATGGTGTGCTTCAGATGCGAGTGTTCCAAAAGGCCCCCCACCGGTCCAGGAAGGTTGTGGTGGCCACCAACATTGCTGAGGCTTCCATCACCATCAGTGGCATTGTCTACAGTACGCTGACTGGTCTTTTTCCTTGTAGCTCACACTGTGGGACCCTTTCCTTACTGCCTCTCCCTGTCTGCCCCAGTGTTTCCCCTCTGTATACGGTGGTGGTGGTGGTGGTGTGTGTGTGTGTGTGTGTGAGTTTGTATGATGTTTGCATGCACATATGCACCTGTGTGTATGCCTGTGTGTGTGTGTGTGTAGTGTGAGTTTGTATGATGTTTATGTGTACATATGCACCTCTATGTGTGTGTGTGTGTGTTGTGAGTTTGTGTGTGTGTATGATGTTTGTGTGCACATATGCACGTGTGTGTATGCCTCTGTATGTTTGTGTGTGTGGTGTGTTTTGTGTGTGTATGATGTTTGTGTGCACATATGTGCTGGTGGGTATGCCTGTGTGTGTGTGTGTGTGTGTGTGTGTGTGTGTGTGTGTGTGTGTGTGTGTGTGTGTGTGTGTGTGTGTGCCTGCCTGCTTTATGCACATGTTTGTGTATGTATATGTTTGTGTGTGTGTGTGTACGTATGTCTGCATGTTTGTGTATGTCAGCATGTGCGTGTGTGTATGTGTGTGATCTGAAGGCATGCAATTTGGATCATGAAACAATACTGGCATTGCTTCACTTTCTCTTTTCAGTTGTTGACTGTGGCTTTGTGAAGCTCAAGGCGTACAATCCAACCTCTGGCATCGGTAAGCTGAACAAATATTCATGTATGGTTTACGCTGCAAACTTGTCCTCGTAGCAGACATGATGCTCCTGCGTTATTGTGCAGCAGTCTAATAGGACCGCCCCTACAATCAAAGAAAATGTTTCTATAACCTATGATTGGTGTAAGGTCTAGTTTGGACTGAATCTTTTGGGGCAGGTGGGAATATTTCAGATAATAATAATTATAAATACATTTCTAATGCGCCAAATCCCTCTATGATACATGTGTGAAGCTCAAAGTGAACGAGTAAACACAAACCTTGTGAACAGATGCATGTTTTTTTGGTGTGGTTTGGGAAAAGGTCCCCAGAACTGATGCTCTTTCCAGTCATGGTGCACCCCACAAAACAATTGATGCTGATGATGTTTCGTGCAGAGTGCCTGGTGGTGATTCCAGTGTCGCAGGCATCGGCCAACCAGAGAGCAGGCCGGGCCGGGCGCGTGAGAGCTGGCAAAGCATTTCGATTATACACAGGTACACTGTGCACGTCTGGTGATTTGGTACACAGGTACACTGTGCATGTCTAGTGGTCTTGTACACAGGTACACTGTGCACATCTGGTGGTTTTGTACACAGGTATGCGGAGCACATCTGGTGGTTCTGTACACAGGTACACTGTGGATGTCTAGTGGCTCTGTAAACAGGTACACTGTGCATGTCTAGTAGTTCTGTACACAGGTACACCATGCACATCTAGTGGTTATGTGCACAGATACACCATGCATGTCTAGTGGTTATGTGCACAGATGCTGAGCACATCCAGTGGTTCTGTTCACAGGTACACTGTGCACGTATAGTGGTTCTGTACACAGGTACATTGCACAAGCAAATACTGAATAGTATCTGTACTCAGGTATGCTGCACATTTGTGGTGGCTCTGTACACAGGGACATGGCACATTTCTAGTATCTGTACACAGGTACATTGTACTGGTGACTGTACACAGGGACATGGCTCATTTCTAGTATCTATACACAGGTACATTGTACTGGTGGCTCTGTACACATGTACACTGCACATTTCTTGGCTCTGTACACTGGAGCATGGCACATTTCTAGTGTCTGTACACAGGTACATTGCACTAATGGCTCTGTACATTGGTACACTGCACATTTCTTGACTGTACACAGGAACAGCACATTTCTAGTGCTGTACACCACACTAGTGGCTCTGTACACAGGTACACAACACATTTCTTGTGGCTCTGTACATGGGGACATGGCACATTTCTAGTGTCTGTACACAGGTACACTGCACTAGTGGCTCTGTACACAGGTACACTGCCCATTTGTATTGTCTGTAGACAGATACACTACACACATCTAGTGACTGTACACAAGTAACAACAGTAACAATATACTTTATTCATCCCAGTGTGAAATTAAAACTGTCATTCAATCTTGTACATTAACACACATAGCTTGTGATTGTACACATATACACCACACACATCCAGTGAATGAACACAGGTACACCACACATCTTGTGACTGTTCACAGGTGCACCATACACATCTAGTGACTGGACACAAGCACATCACACACACATCTAGTGACTGTTCACAGGTTTACCACACACATCCAGTGACTGTACACAGGTACACCAAACACATCTAGGTTCACCACACACATATCATGACTGTACACAGGTACACTGCAAACATGTATTAGTGCTGTAACGCTTCTTTCAGTGACACTTTACTAAATCAATCTCAGTTCATCTAATTATTGCATGAGCGAAATACACATCATGCGATTGGTTAAACAATTTTTTTAAATAACTAAATCATCTGTGTGGTCAACATAACTGTTTATGAGACCAACAAACTAACAAATTTCACTAATAATTGTTGAAAAACAAGTGGTTAAATGATTCATCTAATAGCAGTTTTCTGAGCCCAACAAGACAAAAGGTCAGCAGGTCATGGGAAGTGCCATTCTGTAGCAGATGGCTTTCTCAAAAATCAGTTTTCAGATGAAACAGTAAAGTCTGCTAACCACAAAAAAATATTTGCAGCAAGTGTGGTATCCAGTCTGACATAATGCTCATCTCCTCTGACAACAATAATAATAATGCACATTTCTCATGCGCTCATCAACGCCCTGAGCGCTCACATGATACATATTAACCTAAATATGATATTCTATACACATGTTGAGCACAGTCCTATCAAAACAATTCACATAAAGTAATATATGGAAAAACAAACACATGCACTACGCACTACATCCCCCCCCCCCTCCACACACACACACACCATAAAGATAAACATTTGTATTGAGAAAGCTTTGTGTTCAGTGCAATGAAATCTATGTGCATGTGTTAACAACAAATTTTCTTCTTTCTTTTGCTTGACAGAGGAGTCATTTGAAATGCTACCAGCGGCAACAGTGCCAGAGATGCAGCGAAGTGACCTGGCTCCAGTGATCCTGCAGCTGAAAGCTCTGGGCATCGCCAACATTCTGCGCTTCAACTTTCTGTCTGTAAGTAATGATCATTTTCTCTGAGTTTGTTCTCATTGACTTTGAGACATCTCATGCAGTGAGTCACAGAGACTCGGAAAAGGCCTGTCTTTCTGTCTGTAACCATAAGTAATGATTATTTTCTCTGAGTTTGTTCTCTTTGACTTTGAGACATCTCATGCAGTGAGTCACAGAGACTCGGAAAAGGCCTGTCTTTCTGTCTGTAAGTAATGATCATTTTCTCTGAGTTTGTTCTCTTTGACTTTCTGTCTGGAACAATTTCCCTCAAACACTCCGCCACTCTGATTCTACCTCCTCTTTCAAAGCCACCCTCAAGACGCACCTGTTTAATAATAATTTCTAAACTGTTTTTCACAGCCCTGCCCATCCCCTCGTCTGACGCTCTGTGTGTGTGTGTGTGTGTGTGTGTGTGTGTGTGTGTGTGTGTGTGTGTGTGTGTGTGTGTTGTGTGTGTGTGTGTGTGGTTAGTGTTATTGTAAAGAGCCCTGTGCTGCCACCTTGTGTGGTAGATGGGCACTCTAGAAACCCTCTTTATTATTATTATTATTACTTTGAGAGATCTCATGCAGTGAGTCACAGAGACTGGGAAAAGGCCTGTCTTTTTCTGTCTGTAAGTAATACTGAAGTGATACTGCACCTTCTAAGTGTAGGCATTATCGTGGTAGCCGCTGTTTATTCACCGTTCCATTGTGGTTTTCTGTACAGCCACCACCTTCTAAGTGTAGGCATTATGATGGTAGCCGCTGTTTATTCACCGTTCCATTGTGGTTTTCTGTACAGCCACCACCTTCTAAGTGTAGGCATTATGATGGTAGCCGCTGTTTATTCACCGTTCCATTGTGGTTTTCTGTACAGCCACCACCTTCTAAGTGTAGGCATTATGATGGTAGCCGCTGTTTATTCACCGTTCCATTGTGGTTTTCTGTACAGCCACCACCTTCTAAGTGTAGGCATTATGATGGTAGCCGCTGTTTATTCACCGTTCCATTGTGGTTTTCTGTACAGCCACCACCTTCTAAGTGTAGGCATTATGATGGTAGCCGCTGTTTATTCACCGTTCCATTGTGGTTTTCTGTACAGCCACCACCTTCTAAGTGTAGGCATTATGATGGTAGCCGCTGTTTATTCACCGTTCCATTGTGGTTTTCTGTACAGCCACCACCTTCTAAGTGTAGGCATTATGATGGTAGCCGCTGTTTATTCACCGTTCCATTGTGGTTTTCTGTACAGCCACCACCTGCTCAGAACATGCTGAGAGGCCTGGAGCTGCTGTATGCACTTGGAGGTATTGTACTGACAGTTGTAGTCCCCTCCACCTCCCCCTCCTTGTCCCTTCTCTGTCTGTCTGGCTGTCTCTCTCTGTCTCTCTCTCTCTCTCTCTCTCCCTCTGCCACTTATCCCTGTCCCTTCTCTTCTGTCTGTCTTTTTCTCTGCTGCTCTGTCTCTCCCTCTTGGCAGACTTTTTTTAGTATCCCCCCCACCCTCCTCTCTGTCTGGCTGTCGTCTCCTTTCTTCGTCTCAGTCTCTTGTCTGTCTGTCTCTCCCTCTTGCAGACATTTTTTTAGTATTCCCCCCCCACCCTCATCTTCTTCTGTCTGGCTGTCAGTCTCTTTGCTCTGCTGTCTCGTCTCTCTCTTCTCCTTGCAGCTTTTTAGTATTGCCCCCCCCCCCCCAGTCTTCTTCTCTTTCTTCTGCTCTCTCTCTTCTCCTCCTCTTCTCTCCCCCCTCTCCTCTCCTCTCTTCGTTTTTTTCTCTTCTCTTCTCTCTCACACATCCCACACTCACACTACACACCACACACACCCCCACCTCACACACCACACACTCCTTCTCTTCCACACACCACACCACACACACACACACACACACACACACACACACAACAACCACACACACACACACACACCCCCCACCCCACACACACACACACACACACACACACACACATCACACACGACAGTATGCACACACACACACACCACCAACTCACACACATGCTGAGTAAGGTAAAGTGAGAAGGAGAATTATGAGCTACATTGAATGAAGTGACTGAAGAGTAGCCTGGAAACAAATTGACAGGGTCTGTCTTGACCTTACTGATGATAAAGGAGATTGTTCTGGCAGGTAACCCGTGTAATGTGTGCTGATGCCTTGTAATGAAGAGTCCCTGAGCACAATGCCTATTCTCTGTTTCACTCTTAGTTCAAGGAATGGAACAGAATGCCTATTCTCTGTTTCACTCTTAGTTCAAGGAATGGAACAGAATGCCTATTCTCTGTTTTACTCTGTCTTAGTTCAAGGAATGGAACAGAATACCTATTCTCTGTTTCACTCTGTCTTAGTTAAGGAATGGAACACAATGTTCAGGGAATGGAACAGAATGCCTATTCTCTGTTTTACTCTGTCTTAGTTCAAGGAATGGAACAGAATGCTTGTTCTCTGTTTCACTCTGTCTTAGTTCAAGGAATGGAACAGAATGCCTATTCTCTGTTTCACTCTGTCTTAGTTCAAGGAATGGAATAGAATGCCTATTCTCTGTTTCACTCTTGTCTTATTTCAAGGAATGGAACAGAATGCATATTCTCTGTTTTACTCTGTCTTAGTTCAAGGAATGGAACAGAATGTTTATTCTCTGTTTAGTTCAAGGAATGGAACAGAATGCTTATTCTCTGTTTCACTCTGTCTTAGTTCAAGGAATGGAACAGAATGCCTATTCTCTGTTTCACTCTTGTCTTATTTCAAGGAATGGAACAGAATGCCTATTCTCTGTTTCACTCTTAGTTCTAGGAATGGAACAGAATACCTGTTCTCTCTTTCACTCTGTCTTAGTTCTAGGAATGGAACAGAATACCTGTTCTCTGTTTCACACTGTCTTTGTTCAAGGAATGGAGCAGAATACCTATTCTCTGTTTCACTCTGTCTTAGATCAAGGAATGGCTTGTATGTCTGGTTGTTTGTGGTGTTGCAGCTCTGGATGACAGCGGCAACCTGACATCACCCCTGGGGCTGCAGATGGTGGAGTTTCCCCTGTCGCCCTGCTTCGCTAAGATGCTGCTGGTGTCCGGTCAGTGCTTGCAGGGTACTAGAGCTGTGCAGGGCCCGTCGTTTGAAAACACCATCATATGTTACTTTGCTTCTGATTTGCAAGCTTACTGTCACGAAGAGAGTGGAGTATAAGTACTGATGCTGATTCTTTAAGGCACTTTATTAATCTGCTGGGCGTTGGGTGGGGCATACCTGAGTAAGGTGACAGCTGCTTCAAGAGCAGATGTACCCAGGAAAAATCAACCAGGCAATGGATGCAGTGATGTTTTCTAGTGTACCGACTGTGATGCAGAGCTGTTTTCTAGTGTACCTACTGTGATGCAGAGCTGTTATCAAGTGTACCTACTGTGATGCAGAGCTGTTATCAAGTGTACTTACTGTGATGCAGAGCTGTTATCAAGTGCACCTACTGTGATGCAGAGCTGTTATCATGTGTACCTACTGTGATGCAGAGCTGTTTTCTAGTGTACCTACTGCGATGCAGAGCTGTTTTCAAGTGTACCTACTGTGATGCAGAGCTGTTTTCTAGTGTATCGACTGTGATGCAGAGCTGTTATCAAGTGTACCTACTGTGATGCAGAGCTGTTTTCTAGTGTACCTACTGTGATGCAGAGCTGTTATCAAGTGTACTACTCTGATGCAGAGCTGTTTTCAAGTGTACCTACTGTGATGCAGAGCTGTTTTCAAGTGGACCTAGTCAGATGCAGAGCTGTTTTCTAGTGTACCTACTGTGATGCAGAGCTGTTTTCTAGTGTACCTACTCTGATGCAGTGGGGAATTCTCATCATTTTGCAAGGGCACTTTGGGAAACCTTCTCTTACCCTTCTTAAGTGTTGTATCTGCTTGGGGATCTTTCACATCTTTTCCGGAAGCACATTGATTTGACAATGACATGCTTAATTTTCACTTTCACTGAAGGGACCAGCTGCACACTGGTTTCACTGAACCGAGGACCCAGCTGAGTAGTGGCCATGACACTTTACTTGTAGGGTAGCTAGAAAACAGCACTGTATCACAGTAGGTACACTAGTGTGATGCAGTGCTGTTGTCTAGTGTACCTAGTCAGATGCAGATCTGTTGTCTAGTGTACCTAGTCAGATGCAGATCTGTTGTCTAGTGTACCTAGTCAGATGCAGTGCTGTTGTCTAGTGTACCTAGTCTGATGCAGTGCTGTTGTCTAGTGTACCTAGTCTGTTGCAGTGCTATGTTTTAGTGTACCTAGTCTGTTGCAGTGCTGTGTTTTAGTGTACCTAGTCTGTTGCAGTGCTGTTTTTTAGTGGACCTAGTCTGATGCAGTGCTGTTTTTTCATGTACCTAGTCTGTTGCATTGCTGTTTTTTAGTGTACCTAGTCTGTTGTAGTGCTGTTTTTTAGTGTACCTAGTCTGATGCAGATCTGTTTTTTAGTGGACCTAGTTTGATGCAGTGCTGTTTTTTAGTGGACCTAGTCAGATGCAGAGCTGTTTTTTAGTGTACCTAGTCTGTTGCAGTGTTGTTTTTTAGTGGACCTAGTCAGATGCAGAGCTGTTTTTTAGTGTACCTAGTCTGTTTCAGTGCCGTTTTTTTAGTGTACCTAGTCTGATGCAGTGCTGTTTTTTAGTGTACCTAGTCTGATGCAGTGCTGTTTTTTAGTGTACCTAGTCTGTTGCAGTGCTGTTTTTTTTAGTGTACCTAGTCTGATGCAGTGCTGCTTTTTAGTGTACCTAGTCGAATGCTGTGCTGTTTTTTAGTGTACCTAGTCTGATGCAGTGCTGTTTTTTTAGTGTACCTAGTCTGATGCAGAGCTGTGTTCTGGTGTACCTGGTCTGATGCAGTGCTGTTTTCTAGTGCACCTGAGGAATGAGGCAAGAGTACAATGAGGATAATAGTTATTACCCTGTGTTGTGCTTCCTTGGGTGCAGGGGAGTACGAGTGTTCCCAAGAAGCGCTGACAGTGGCAGCCATGACGCAGATACAGAACATCTTCATCACACCTTCGGGGAAGCGTAAAACGGCGGTGAGTGCACATTGTTGTCTCTGCTGCACTCAGCCATTTACGGAAAAGTACTTCGTGAGAGTCTCGAGGGGCCACCTCTCTTTTACACTACCTTAGAATTGTTTAATGCAGGGTTTGCACTGTCTTTGAAAGTTTGGGGTAAGTAAGTAAGTAAGTAAGTAAGTAAACATGGTGCTTAACGTCCACAGAAACCTTAAGGCTTATTAGGGATGGGGAAAATGGGTTAAGCTTTTCAAGGCCTTGAAAGTCTGTAAAAACTGAGTGGGGTCTGTGAAAATTTGTGAATTTCGTAGTCTTTAGAGCATTAGGATGAAAAAGGCAGCTTCTCAGTCAGAAACTGCATTCCCGAGATTGAACAGTAGTTTAAAACAAGAAATTAAAAAAATTGCCTTGCGAAATCACAAAGAACTCACTTCCTATCAGTTTTGACTGATAGAGTGCGTGGGCCATCAGCTACAGTAAGGGTTGTGCCCCTTTACCGGGTGTGCAGAAGAGTTGCGTACCTTCGTTTTGCTTTTCTGTACCATAATGCAGGCGTCATGCCAGGTTTTTGCATTTGTAAAAAGATTTGTGAAAAATTTGAGAATTTTGAAAAGAATTTTCTATATGAACCCTTGTTAACAGCAAGTTGTGTCTGACGAGGTACAAGCAGGTACCAAAATTCCAGGAGGCTGGGGGAAGAGGAAAACTGTTCATAATGCTACACTGTGAGTGACCCAGTGATCAGCAGAATGGTTCTGCGTTCAGATGGGCAGTGATGTCACTTGTTTTGGCTGTTTCCTGATTATGGATGGTACCAAAATTCCAGGAGGCTGGGGGAAGAGGAAAACTGTTCATAATGCTACACTGTGAGTGACCCAGTGATCAGCAGAATGGTTCTGCATTCAGATGGGCAGTGATGTCACTTGTTTTGGCGGTTTCCTGATCATGGATGGAAAAATCACTGGACAATGCAACCCATAGATCACAACTGATTTTTGAGGCCAAATGCAAAACCCCCAGCTTCTCTGAGATTTTTCTTTTCTTCTTAAGATACATTGTAGTCTGTTTCAGATTAGTACAATTTATACTGAAGTTAACACGTAAATGTGCATATTTGTGTGTCGAAATGTTGAGCCAGGTTCAAAATCAACGGACTGTGTTGGGTCTAGAATAAAAATCGGTTCAGTCTTCTGCTTGTACACACCAGTGTCACCAAATGTGCCTGAAAGGGAGGGTATAAACCTGCCACAGGGTGGAATCCCGGTTTCTTTGTGAGCTGGTTTGGCCTAGCAGTAAGGCGTTAGGCTGGTAAGCAGAGAGACCTTGGTTCGAATCTGCTTCGGCTCTCCTTCCTCTCCAAAAGTTGTGGTCTGTGGACACTGTCTTCTGACTTTGTCTCTCACAATATTCTGAAACATTAAAATGGCTCTTATCACTGCCCATCTTAATGCAGGAGTCATTCTGATGGTGACAGTGTAGCGATAGGTACATTATCTCCCTCTCCCCCACCTCCATACCCCCTTCCCCCACCTTCTCGCTGCCCCTAATAAACCTTATGGTTTCTGTGGACATTAAGCACCATGTTTACTAATCCTCTCTTGAGGATGTACCTATGATGGAGTTGATGTACCTTGTATTGCACACACATGCACATACGCACGCACACACCCACACACACAGGTCATGTCGCTTTATGTATGGAGGCTGATGGATTATGGACAGATAATCAATCACTCTGTCCATCTAGCAACAAATGGACAGAGCTGTGTTGGATCTGTTGCTGTGGGACATGGTGCTGATTGTGAAATATTTATGCCAACACCAAACTGATTGTCCACAGGACACGGAGAAGAGGAAGTTTGCAGTGGAGGAAGGCGACCACGTCACCCTTGTCAACGTCTTCAACGCCTTCCTCAAGGTGCGTAAGGCTGCCCTACAAGTCCCAGTGTTTCTGGGGTGTGATTTCTTACTCTGTAACATCCTTCCTTCCATTCACCGCTGAACCCACAGTCAACAGTCCCCAGCCTTCCCTGTCCCCCTCCCCAAACACACACACCCACCCTACAAAATAACCCTTCTCTACACCCCTGAACCCACAGTCTCCCTACCCCCAGCACACACACACACCCTACAAAATAACCCTTCTCTGCACCCCTAAACCCACAGTCTCCCCCCCCCCCCCTCTCCCCAGCCCTCCCAAACACACACCCACCCTACAAAATAACTCTTCTCTACACCTCTAAACCCACAGTTCCCCCCCTCCTCCCCCCTCCACTAACACCTTTCCCTCCACCCCATAACCCACAGTCACCCCCTCCTCCTTCCTCCACCCTCAAATAACACCCTTCCCTCCACCCCATAACCCACAGTCTCCCCCTCCTCCCTCTCCACCCTCCAATAACACCCTTCCCTCCACCCCATAACCCACAGTCTCCCCCTCCTCCCCACTCCACCCTCCAATAACACCCTTCCCTCCTCCCCATAACCCACAGTCACCCCCTCCTCCCCTCTCCCCCTCCAATAACACCCTTCCCTCCAGCCCATAACCCACAGTCACCCCTCCTCCCCTCTCCACCCTCAAATAACACCCTTCCCTCCACCCCATAACCCACAGTCACCCTCCTCCCTCTCCACCCTCAAATAGCACCCTTCCCTCCACCCCATAACCCACAGTCACCCCCTCCTCCCCTCTCCACCCTCAAATAGCACCCTTCCCTCCACCCCATAACCCACAGTCACCCTCCTCCTCCCCTCTCACCCTCAAATAACACCCTTCCCTCCACCCCATAACCCACAGTCACCCCCTCCTCCCCTCTCCACCCTCAAATAACACCCTTCCCTCCACCCCATAACCCACAGTCACCCTCCTCCCCTCTCCACCCTCAAATAACACCCTTCCCTCCACCCCATAACCCACAGTCACCCTCTCCTCCCTCTCCACCCTCAAATAACACCCTTCCCTCCACCCCATAACCCACAGTCACCCCCTCCTTCCCTCTCCACCCTCAAATAACACCCTTCCCTCCAGCCCATAACCCACAGTCACCCCCTCCTCCCCTCTCCACCCTCAAATAACACCCTTCCCTCCACCCCATAACCCACAGTCACCCCCTCCTCCCCTCTCCAACCTCAAATACCCTTCCCTCCACCCCATAACCCACAGTCACCCCCTCCTCCCGTCTCCACCCTCAAATAACACCCATCCCTCTACCCCATAACCCACAGTCACCCCCTCCTCCCCTCTCCACCCTCAAATAACACCCTTCCCTCCACCCCATAACCCACAGTCACCCCTCCTCCCTCTCCACCCTCAAAAACACCCTTCCTCCACCCCATAACCCACAGTCACCCCTCCTCCTCTCCACCCTCAAATAACACCCTTCCTTCCACCCCATAACCCACAGTCACCCCCTCCTCCCCTCTCCACCCTCAATAACACCCTTCCCTCCAGCCCATAACCCACAGTCACCCCCTCCTCCCCTCTCCACCATCAAATAACACCCTTCCCTCCACCCTAAAGGGACAGTCCCCACCCTCCTCCCCACTCCAGTAACACCCTTTCCTCCACCCCTGAACCCATATTCCCCACCCTGTTTGTTGTCTGTGTGTTGGTCTCTCTGTTAGTTTATCAGTTACTGTGTTATTGTTAGTCTGTCTCTCTGTTCATCAGTCTGTGTGTTGGTCTGTCTGTGTGTCCATCAGTCTGTGTGTTGGTCAGTCTGTGTGTTGGTCTGTCTGTGTGTCCATCAGTCTGTGTGTTGGTCAGTCTGTGTGTCCATCAGTCTGTGTGTTGGTCAGTCTGTGTGTTGGTCTGTCTGTGTGTCCATCAGTCTGTGTGTTGGTCAGTCTGTGTGTCCATCAGTCTGTGTGTTGGTCAGTCTGTGTGTTGGTCTGTCTGTGTGTCCATCAGTCTGTGTGGCCATCAGTCTGTGTGTTGGTCTGTCTGTTGGTTTATCAGTTACTGTGTTAGTGTTAGTCTGTCTCTCTGTTCATCAATCTGTGTGTTGGTTTGTCTGTGTGTCCATCAGTCTGTGTGTTGGTCATTCTTTGTGTTGGTCTGTCTGTGTGTTGGTCTTTCTGTGTGTCCACCAGTTTGTGTGTTGGTCATTCTTTGTGTTGGTCTGTCTGTGTGTTGGTCTTTCTGTGTGTCCACCAGTTTTGTGTGTTGGTCATTCTTTGTGTTGGTCTGTCTGTGTGTCCATCAGTTTGTGTGTTGGTCATTCTGTGTGTTGGTCTGTTTGTGTGTTCATCAGTCTGTGTGTTGGTCTGTCTGTGTGTTGGTCTGTCTGTGTGTCCATCAGTTTGTGTGTTGGTCTGTCTGTGTTTTCATCAGTCTGTGTGTTGGTCATTCTGTGTGTTGGTCTGTCTGTGTGTCTATCAGTCTGTGTGTCCATCAGTCTGTGTGTTGGTCTGTGTGTGTCCATCAGTCTGTGTGTTGGTCTGACTGTGTGTCCAACAGTCTGTGTGTCCAACAGTCTGTGTGTTGGTCTATCTGTGTGTCCATCAGTCTGTGTGTTGGTCTGTCTGTGTGTCAATCAGTCTGTGTGTTGGTCTGTCTGTGTGTCCGTCAGTCTATGTGTTGGTCAGTCTATGTGTTGGTCTGTTTGTGTGTCCACCAGTCTGTGTGTTGGTCTGTGTGTTGGTCTGTGTGTTGGTCTGTCTGTGTGTCCGTCAGTCCATGTGTTGGTCATTCTGTGTGTTGGTCTGTCTGTGTGTCCATCTGTCTGTGTGTTGGTCTGTCTGTGTGTCCATCAGTCTGTGCATTGGTCTGTCTGTGTGTCTGTCAGTCTTTGTGTTGGTCGTTCTTTGTGTTGGTCTGTCTGTGTGTCCATCAGTTTGTGTGTTGGTCATTCTTTGTGTTGGTCTATGTGTGTGTTGGTCTGTCTGTGTGACCATCAGTCTGTGTGTTGGTCTGTCTGTGTTGGTCATTCTTTGTGTTGGTCTGTCTGTGTGTCCATCAGTCTGTGTGTTGGTCATTCTTTGTGTTGGTCTGTCTGTGTGTTGGTCATTCTTTGTGTTGGTCTGCCTGTGTGACCATCAGTCTGTGTGTTGGTCTGTGTGTGTTCATCCATCCATGACTGCCCATCTGTCTACCCCATATTTTTGTGGCTCAGATCTCTTAAGGGGTTGCTGGTCTTTCAGAATGGGAAGAACTCGAGGTGGTGTGACGATCACTTCTTGAACTACAAGGGCCTGAAGCGGGCGATGGAGATCCGGGAACAGTTGAAGAGATTGCTGCAGAGGTTCAAGGTTCCGCTCATCTCCTGTGAAGGTAGGCAAAGGCAGCAAGCTGTGGTGTTTTGTATCATTTTCACTGTGGGTTTTGTCCCCTGTCTGTGACTTTTTTCCCCTGTCTGTGACTTTTGTCCCATGTCTGTGGGTTTTGTCCCATGTTTGCAACTTTCGTCCCTTGTCTGTGGGTTTTGTCCCCTGTGTGCAAATTTTGTCCCTTGTCTGTGACTTTTGTCCCATGTCTGTGGGTTTTGTCCCATGTTTGCAACTTTTGTCCCATGTCTGTGGGTTTTGTCCCATGTTTGCAACTTTTGTCCTATGTCTGTGGGTTTTGTCCTATGCAACTTTTTTCCCATGCCTGTGGGTTTTGTCCCATGTCTGTAACTTTTGTCCTATGTCTGTGACTTTTGTCCCCTGTCTGTGGGTTTTGTCCCCTGTCTGTGACTTGTGTCCCATACCTGTGACTTGTGTCCCATGCCTGCGACTTTTGTCCCATGTCTATTGAAACTTCAACAAGGCGCTGTGGCATGCTTGGAGCCTTCACTGAGTGTTGCCAGAATGTGAAGTCTGACTTTATTCTGCTTTCTGTCATTCATGGTTTGGTTTGCCCTATTCTTTTTTGTTTCATTGGGGGTGGGGGGAGGGGGTATTTTTTTTCCTTATCCTTTACTTGCTGGTGATCAGCAAGGATTTGAATCTGCCCAGAGGAGCACTTAGCTCAATGTTTGGGTAAACTATGAACTAAAAAAGAATTGAAGCTAATGCCCAGACAGCTGGAGGAGTGTTGCTGAACTCAAGGATTGATAGGATCCAACCATTGTTAACACATAAAAGGTTCCAAAGAACACTTATTTATGATGACACGGACACACAATCTGCAAATTTTTGGGGAAATCCTACAATCATGCCTACAATCTTCCAAGCACTGGACAAGCAAACAACAACTCAACCCCCAAAAGATAAGTTTCTCTCTCATTTTTCATTGTTTTTAACCGTTTAACTGTTGTTTAAGTGTCATTTTGTGGCTTGACAAAGGGGGTTTCCCTGAAAATTTGCAGATTGTGTGTCCGTGTCATAATAAATGAATGTTCTTTGGAACCTTTTATGTGTTTGGATCTTGTTTTAGAATGCTAGCACTAGCAGTCATTCTTGTTTCAGATTTTTTCTTTTCTTCATGGGATTGATAGGGGTCGTGGGTGGCTGTGGACTCCGCCGACTCTGTGACAAACTTTATAGCTGTGCTGAAACAGCATTGGGTATATCTTGCAGTAGCATTCCACTTTTAAAGGAACTCTCCTTTGCAGCTTAAACTTCTCATGTGCTTGGGGCAGGTTTAAAAGCTCATGATCCACAGTGAGAGCTTTTGGGATGGAACGTGCTGTTGATTTTATATCAATTTTGTAAGATGACTTTTATTGGAAACCGCCACTAGCACTTGCTCATGAGCTCATTATGGCGTTGTGCACTCTTTTCCCATGCGTCATTTTGATGTCACCAGACTGTCTCTCACAGTATGGATCACAAGAAGCTGTCAGTTTTTCTTCTTCATCTTCTTCTTCCATTAATGACTGTCAGCCACAAAGCTGGCCATTACTGCCACCATAGGGTACTGCGCAGCACTAACAGTAACACAGGCAGAAAGAAGAAGAAAAGAAAAAAAAAGAAAAAAAAGAGAGAGAAAAAAAAGAGAAGACTTTTGGAATGTACTGGGAGGGGGCATTTATAAGTTTTGTGTACATGTCAAGGAAAAAAATGCATGTGGATTGCCTTCAGTGCAATAGCAAGTTGAGTGTGTGTGAATGCTTCAGTCGTGATATATATGTGATGTTGTTTACATCACAGCACTGCATCGATCATAGGCCACAGTGACGGTGCATGTAATTATGTGATTCTTGTGAATGTCACAGCAAGGGACATTTACATGCTATATTGATCATAGGCCATAGTGATGGTGTAGATATGTGATTCTTGTCACAGCAGGTGATGTGTACATGATAGCCTTGAACTGACCATGGTCCACAGAGGCACGTTAGTGACTCGTGAGACTCTGTTAGTGACCGAGAGTCTGTCATGTGCACATGACTGAGAGAGGGAGAAAACGAGAGAGGGAGACAGAGAGAGAGAGAGAGCGAGCGAGAGAGAGAGACAGAGAGAGAGAGAGAGAGAGAGAGAGAGAGAGGTATACTGTTTCGGACACTGGCCCATTGTGGTAATGTGATCCAGTTTTATTATTGAGGTACAAGTTTCATACATGCACACGCGCGCGCGCACACACACACACACACACACACATAAGCATGCACACATGAACGCATGCATGCACACACACACACACACACACACACACACACACACACACACACACACACACACACACACACACACACACACACACACACACACACACACACAAATGCATGCACACATGAACACATGCATGCACACACACATGCACACACACACACACACACACACACACACACACACCAACACTAAAACACACACACACACACACACACACACACACACACACACACACACAACACAAAGTTGCCTCATGTATGCTGATGCAAATACAGCTTGAAACATCAAACTTTTTACTATCAAAAATGCTCTTTGAGAGATCAACCTTCTTACTATCCAAAGGAATAAACTTTTTTATGACAACGTGGACAATGACAGTTTCAAAACAAATTTGTAGCAATAACCATTATCAGTTCCGGGAGTGTGGGGGTGGATGCCAGTTAAGTCCACAAAATGTACAACACAGATTGCCGAAACTGGCAGCCACAATATATCATCAGTCATGTTTCTAATTCATAACATAATTGACAACAAAATTTCACAGCAAAATGGACCAGACTATGATTAACACCACCGAACATCACAAGTGACACTATTGGCAATTGTCCTGGCCAGTCTTTGACTGTAAGACACAACAGAAAATAATAATAACAATAACAACTCTTGTAGCGCTATACCACATAACAAGTTAAAAGCTCATGGCGCTGCACATTTTCAACAACAACAGCAAAGTCTTAACAATCAGAAGGAAGGACAGGTACTGCGTATGCACACAACAACGCTGAAATATCCCTCACCTTACCCACCCACAATATAATTACACACTGACACCGTGTACTGTCCACTCTCCTGAACAAGTTAGCATTGTGCACACCAAGCGTAACATGACACAAAACAAACTCGTACTGTGCAAATGACAAAACTATAAACATTGTTACCCCAAAAAGTTACTGTGTTAAACGTACAAGGCTCTTCAACATTGTCTTTTTCTCTTCCTCCTCCTCCATTTCCTTCTTTCCTCTTCTTCCTCTTGGAATAAATTTAAGACAGATTTTGTTTTCACAAACTGTAGAGTCATCTCTTCATTCATTCATGCATCTTCTGTTACAGCATTGACAGCAGTTGCACAACAGTTGATGGCTAATGTACTGGTGATCAGAGAGCAGACACCAATGCATTAGACCAATGACTGTGAAACTGTGCTGACTGGTGTGCTATCTTCAAAGTCTTCCCATATTTTGATTACTGGCTGAATTGTAGGTCCATGGGCAGAGTATTTTGCCCTGCAACGGTGCAGCGAAAACACTGTACGCCTTCAGGTGCCAGAATCACTGAATATCAGCTCCTGTGTTCCTCCTGATGTATTTGCCTCACCAGAATCACAGATTCTCATTTAGTGCATCAGCTCATGTGCCACTACTGACGCCACCACCGACCGATTTAACAGATCATGCCAGAACCACAATTAGTCAGTTAGTATGATATCATCACTGGTGTCATTGCTTATATGTGTCCTCCCATAATCACTGATTGTCATGTCATTTGTCATTACTAATGTCACCAGTGATGCTAGAATCGTTGATGTGTCATTACTGATGTCACAACTTGATACATCATGCCAGAATCACCGAGTCTCAGTCGCTATGTCATTACTGGTGATATTACCTTTACGTGATCTACCAGAATCACTGACTGTCATTTCATTTGTCATTGCTGAATCTCCGCAAAACTAATACCTTTCCAAAAACACACCGATTTTTACTTCATTTGTCATTGCTGACATTGCCATTGATTTAATGGCATGTCAAAAACCAACATTGCCATTGATTTAATGGCATGTCTAAAACCACTGATTGTCACTTCATTTGTCATTACTGACATCGCCATTGGTTTAATGCCACATCAAATACCACTGATTGTCACCTCTGTTGTGGTTTTTCTTTTTTAGGCAGTGTGGTGAAAATATCTCAAAAGTTCTTTGAATGACATTCAAATAAGAATCATAATTGCTTGTATACAAATATCAAATATTCAGGTAAATACAACATTGACAAAACAATTGCTACATGTAGAGTCTAAGAGGGTATAAATCTTTAAAATACACATGTGGAGTTGGATGTGGAGATTTGAAAGTGATTTTACTTAGAAATTTGTCTTGGATTGTCTCCAAAGTTAACTGATTAATACAATGACCATGCAAATAATAAAGATTCTGATAGTAATTCATCAAAGTAGACAGAATAGACAAGTTATTTGGCATGTTAGGAGTATTTACACACACACACACACACACACACACACACACACACACACACACACACACACACACACACACACACACACTCTCTCTCTCTCTCTCACACACACACACACACACACACACACACACACACACACACACACACACACACACACACACACACACACTCTCTCTCTCTCTCTCTCTCTCGCTCTCTTTCTCTTTCTGTGCAAAATTTGTAAAAGGAAAAAGGAAACAGTGTTATTAAACATTTTGATCATGCTATTTATTTGGATTAGAAGAAAAAAAATGCATATCGGAAAGAAAAGAAAAAGTTTTTTAAAAAGGCGCTGTATCTTTTTTGTGTAGCAATCTTAGTGTTAAACAAGAATTTTCTGTAATTGTTGAAAGACAGCAACAAAAAAGAAAGAAAAGAAAGAAAGAGAAAAGAAATGAGGGTAAGAATCAATAATGTTTAAAAGGCGTTAGATTATACTTTATAGAAAGCTTTTCATCAATTAATTTTAACAACAGCCCAACTCCAAGACACTTTTCTACTCTTTTTTTTCTTTCTTTTCTGTCCTTGGCATTTCAATTTTTAATGGATCCGGGGGTCTTTGGGGTGATTGTTGTGAGAGGGATTTGGCCATTCTTAATTCTCTTGTATTCCTTGGGATCAAAGGATTATGACGTCACTAGTAATTTCAAAATATCAGTTCCTCTTGGAACATGGCTGAACATGTTTATTTGTTCTGTTATAAAAATATAAAAATCACGGAAAAATGAGTGTTCTGATGATTGATTTTTTTTTTAAATTATGAAAATACACTTTAAAACAAAACTAACCCCTTCACTTCCAGAAGATTATGCACTTTAGTTTTACTCAGCCTAAATATCTTTTTTCATTTTGCCTCACATGACCAACAAGAATAACGCGGTGTGTTTGTTTTAATCCTGAGAGTGCGATACAATCTACAACTAGCATAATGAATTGCGCGAACTACATAAACTGTGTAAGCACTTTAAACACTGTGTAAACAGCGTCATCACTGTCGTGCCAGCATTCTTGCAGACACTCCAGGCATTCAACACACCCCAGCCGCAACCGGATAAGAGCAACATTGTCATTTATCACCGTCTAACAGTAGTTCTTTCTGGCTTTGAAAAAGAGGCCTAATTACCTCCTTCAAATTCACGCACGCTTTGTGTCGTCATGATATATTACCGTTCTTTTTAACCGTTCGTGCGTTTGTATCTTGTGGAAACGCTTGTTGAGACATCCTCGGGGTAGATAGGCAGCAAAGGGGTTAAAGCTGCTGTTGGTGTGTTCCTTGCACCCCCTGGTGCCCTGAGACCTATTTTGAGGGACTGGGCAGAGAGGGGACCGTAAATACCCGACAGGACAGTCACGTAATTGTACACCGTCTACGGCTTTGCACTGGTAAAAGATGGGCAGTGATGTCATTGTATCACTCTTCGCTGTCTGGCGAAAGCGTGGTCGGCAGATCAGAGGCTATACCCATGAACTAGCTGTGTTCTCTTTACAAATACAATGGATCAAAGTTACGCCCCCCGAAGGGAGGCCGGGGGTGTCTGAGTGCCCCCCCCCCCCCCCCCCCCCGGACATCCCTTTCCTGGAATTTCAAGGCTGTCATTTTATTCCCATTTCCTGTCTCCTCTTTTGTCCCCCCCCCCCCTCCACATCCATCCCTCTGTCTGCTGTCTCTTGTCTGTTTCTCTGTCTCTCTGTCTCTCTCTGCCTGTCTGTCTGCCTGTCTGTATGTCTGTCTGTCTGTCTGTCTGTCTGTCTGTCTGTCTGTCTGTCTGTCTGTCTGTCTCTCTGTCTCTCTCTGTGTGTCTCTCTCCCCCTCCAAGACTTTATTCTTACTCATCAGTAGCTTAGCAAGGACTAATTGTTAAACTCGTTTTGACGGAACCTAAAATACAATCCTTGTAAAATAAAGTTTTCGAGTTCTCTCTCTCTCTCTTCTCTCTCTCTCTCTCTCTCTCTCTCTCTCTCTCTCTCTCTCTGTGCGTTTGTGTGTGTGTCTCCCCTCTCCCTCCCTCCAGTAGGGCAGAGGTCACAGTTGCCTCTGCTGACAGTGGTGTCACGAACGTAGACAATGGACAGTCAGCGGAGTGGAATATAAGGCTGGAAGCAATCACCCAAACCTACGCAAGGCCGGAACGGATGACGGATATACAACTAGACACGTCACGATGTTGCGGCAACAGCTCTGTCTACCTATCAATCTGTGGCACTTTTTTTTTTTTTTTTTGAGAGAGAGGGGGAGAGGGGAGAGAGAGAGAGAGAGAGAGAGAGAGAGAGGAGAGAGAGAGAGAGAGAGAGAGAGAGAGAGAGAGAGAGAATATGAATGATTGAATGAACTTTATTTTACGAGGGTAGTTGAGTAGACAGCGTCTTTTTACATCCAGCCCTCGCCCATGAGGGACTTATTCTGCTAATACTACACGTACACATGTATTTCAGATACACCAGAGAGAGAGAGAGAGAGAGAGAGAGAGAGAGAGAGAGAGAGAGAGAGAGAGAGAGAGCAGCTGATGTTTGCACATTTCTTCCTCTTTTTCCCCTCCTCTCCCGTCATTTCTCTTCCTCCTTGTATTTTACTTCTGTCTTTCCCCCATCCCTTTTAATTCCGTTCACAAGAAGAAGGAAAAAGCCCAAACCGATCGCTTTAATAGTTGATCACGAAGAAATTTTCCAATTACGCCTTTATCTTTGTCACGATCTTGAGCACCTCGGAGCTTTTTGCGTGGCTCTTTGGGTGAAATTGTTGTTGGGGTCCCCGCTGAGCTTCAGGGCATTATTGTCGAGAGAAATGATTTTCTACGAGGGTTCGGCAATTGTCTTCGCGACAATCTTGCATTACGCTCTCATTAGAAGTTGACAGGACGGGATTCAAGTGGTTTTTCTTATCGAAGCCATGATCCATGCAAAGAATCTCAACCGTTTAGTTCCCCCCCCCCCCCTCTCTCTCTCGCTGTCTGTTTTTTCCTTCTCTCTCTGTCTGTCTGTCTCTCTGTCTGTCTGTCTCTCTCCCACTCTTTCTAATGACTCCCTCTCTGTTCTCTGTCAGTCTGTCTATCTATCTTTCTGTCTACCTATCTGTCTGTCTCAACCGTGCAGATCCAACTCTCTCTCTTACTCTCGCTGTCTCTGTCTCTGTTTCTCAGTCTCTCTGTCTCTCTCTCTGTCTCTCTCTCTCTGTCTCTCTCTGTCTCTCTGTCTCTCTGTCTCTGTCTCTCTCTGTCTGTCTCTCTGTCTCTGTCTCTGTCTCTCTCTCTCTCCCACTCTCAAATGACCCCCTCTCTGTACTTTGTCTGCCTGCCTGTCTATCTATATTTCCGTCTGCCTATCTATATGTCTATCTCTGTGTGTCTGTCTGTTTGTCTGTCTGTCTGTCTCTCCCTCCCACCTCCTTCGCTCAGAGGAAATGAGATGGAAGCTTTACAGAAAACCGTCCTGGCTTTGCTGGCTGCGTCAAGGCCCTACAGCTTACTGGGCGGTCATTAGCGCCGAGCCGCAGTACACGAAGCGATTAGTTTCTGCTTTGCCGGCAGCCAGACGGCGAGCTGAAAGGAATTAAGACTGTGCAACAGCCACCCGGGAGGCGTGCGATCATCCACTGAATCAACAAGAAGCGCCATTTTCATTCTCCACTGACCTAAGTGGCGCCATTTTTATTCTTCACTATGGTGGTGTTGCGCAATTGTGGCGTGTGGATGACGGGTCGTTAGGCTTAGAGTCCCAAACGCCATTGTAGTATGCGGTTGACTGGACGTTAAAGTCCCAAACGCCATTGTAGTATGCGGTTGACTGGACGTTAAAGTTCCAAACGCCATTGTAGTATGCGGTTAACGGGACCTTAGGCTTAGAGTCCAAAACGCCATTGTAGGTAGGTAGTGTTGCTTAATGTCCTCAGATGTCAGTTGACATATTAGGGACAAGCTGAGACCAGTGCCGAAGCATGGTTCAATATAGCTTTACGTCCACGGAAACCAGAAGACTCGTTAAGATGGACAGCCCAGGACGGCCACCTCGACTCTCACACAGCTCCTGAACTAGGAACGCCATTGTAGTATGCGGATGACGGGAGGTTAAAGTCCAAAACGACATTGTAGTATGCGGTTGACGTTGTAGTATGCGATTAACGGGACGTTAAAGTCCAAAACGCCATTGTAGTATGCGGATGACGGGACGTTAGGCTTAGAGTCCAAAACGCCATTGTAGTATGCGGATGACGGGACGTTAGAGTCCAAAACGCCATTGTAGTATGCGGATGACGGGACGTTAAAGTCCAAAACGCCATTGTAGTATGAGGATGACGCGACGTTAGGCTTAGAGTCCAAAATGCCATTGTAGTATGCGGTTGACAGGATGTCCAAAACGCTGTTGTTGTGAAAGACACAATGGGATGCAGACTGGGACGGGGCAAGTCTTGCATGGGTCAAACAGAAAAGAACCAACACCGCAAATGTGCCAGCTGACAGAGCTCAGGCAAACCAGGGAGTGGGAAAGGTACCCGAACCGATTCTGGCGTTTCTGTGAAACACTCCTGCCAGGAAACTTAGGAAGGCACTGTCGAGAATGGCCAGCAGGCAAAACGGAGTCAGAAATAAGCTTCTCCTTCAAGAGAACAGCAGGCCGCAGGACCTTATAGTGTACACTGATGGCTTAGTCACAAAAGAACAGTCAGGGTTGGGCTTCACTGTCAAGCAAGGTGTGACCACCATCCATGAAGACGGTGCAGCCTATACGGTCTCACTGAACCTCCAGCTTGACAATGGAGGTGGAAGTAGTCACCCATGTCCTCCGCTGGATTGATTGATTGATTGATTAAACTTTATTTCTCAACGGTGAAGATATTAGCACAAAGGCCGACGCACATATCTGCCGTTGCTACAATACTACTAATAACCAAGACACTCAAGAAGCCACCATCCTCGCAGATTCAGTGAGCTTGCAACAGAAAGTGGAATGGGAAGCCCAGACTGGCATGTGCCAGTTGTTCCACATCTACCTTCGAAAACGTCTGTGGACATAGTGCCGTGCCGTGGACATGCCGGAGTGATGGGAAATGGCCGAGAGTAGTGACTGGCGGGAAAACCAACCATCACATGTGGCTTGCGCCCAGGAAGATCCGAAGTTTTGAGGAATTTGAGACACTACCTGCGGCCACAAAGCCAAGGACATCACACCATCGATCGCCTGGAGGAGAGAGACATGGAAAGAGAAAGCGCTCTACGATCTTCCTTGAAAGGCCGAGAGGTGACCATCGTCAGTCACAAAACATTGCCGGAACTGTTTCAAAGACAGCTTTGGGAAAACTTCTGAGAGACGGGGTGGAACGCGTGCGGGCTTTTCCGAGCTCATTCATGTATATAATCTTGAAATGAACTGCCATTGTAATAACTGTGGTGATAGTCGCGTCGTCAGGGGAGTTAATTAATGGGGGTGGTCGGTCGGTCTTGTTGGTCGTCTGGGTCGCCATAGTCGCTGTTCGGTACAAGCCGGGATTTGAGGCCTGGAACCCCCCCCACCCCACCCCACCCCCCTTTTCACGGCCTCCCCCCCCCTCCCACCCCGACCCCCAACACCCGGACCCCCACAGATAGGTTAGCCCTTGCCTGTCTGTGGTTACTGTTCACTGCGTCACTAATAGCTGCCTCTCCAGGGCTAGGGTGTAGTTTGAAATGTTTCCATTCAAGCAATGAACAATTTCAAAACTGTTTACTTGAGGTATACACATCACAGTGACTCGTATCCACGCTGAGCTCGCTTGGACTTTCAACCAGTCATTTGTGTGGCAGTGATAAATATGAAATGTAGATTGTCAGTGCTGACGTGAAAAGTAGATTGTCAGTGCTGGCGTGAAAAGTAGATTGTCAGTGCTGGCATGAAAAGAAGATTGTCAGCGCTGACGTACTCCTTGATGGAGACGATTATCGATGCTCGCGTACCATTGATTGAGGATGGTCATCGGTGCACCTGTGCTCATGCTTGGTTTGTTATTAGTGCGCGCGTACCCTGATTGGGGGGATGATGATTAGCGCAAGCGTACCCGTAATGGGGAATGATTATCGGTACATGCTTACTCTTGATTAGGGGGGCGGTATTCAGTGCATGCATACCCCTGATTGGGGACGATTATTACTGCATGCGTACTCTTGATTGAGTGTGGTGTGTGTGTGTGTGTGTGTGTGTGTGTGTGTGTGTGTGTGTGTGTGTGTGTGTGTGTGTAGGTGGGGTGGGGCGGGGGATTATTTGTGCAAAACAAATCAGAATATGGCTTTAGTATGTGCGATTTTTCTTGTTGAAGTTTGACTGTTTGGTGTGGTTAGCAAATGTTTGTGGTTTCTCATTCTTATGTGTGACTGGGTTTGGATAGCTGTATTTTGTATGAAAAGAAACACCAAAACATAACCCCCAAAAGATTTAAAATATGAATGCTTTGTTCAGTTGTTGTGTGCATGGCAGTATTACTGATTTACCAGCCGAGCCACTTTTCTTCTTCCAGGGTGATTGTCAG
>JABMCL010000973.1:72500-95000 GCA_018857735.1 Alviniconcha marisindica
TGCAGTGGACCTTGTTTGTCTCTGCGGTTTGCAACCTGATTTGTGAGACAAACCGCGGGTGGACAAGTTGTCAGTGTCATTGAGGATTGTGGTAGGTTGTTGGTGGACAAGTTGTCAGTGTCATTGAGGATTGTGGTAGGTTGTTGGTGGAATTGTCAGTGTCACTGAGGATTGTGGTAGGTTGTTGGTGGACAAGTTGTCAGTATCATCGAGGTTGTTGGTGGACAAGTTGTCAGTGTCATTGAGGATTGTGGTAGGTTGTCGGTGGACAAGATGTCAGTGTCATTGAGGATTATAGTAGGGTTGTTGGTAGAAAAGATGTCAGTGTTACTGATGGTCGTAGTCGGGTTGTTGGTGGACAAGATGTCAGTGTTACTGAGGATTGTAGTAGGGTGTTGGTGGACAAGATGTCAGTTTTACTGAAGACTGTTGTAAGGTCGTGGTGAACAAATTGACGGTGTTAAACTGTTATTGAGGATTGTCGTAAGGTCATGGTGAAGAAGTTGACGGTGTTATTGAGAATTGTCGTAAGGTGGTTGGTGGACAAGTTGACAGTGGTATTGAGAATTGTCGGAAGGTACCAAGGTCCCAGAACCAAGGATTAGCATACTGCTTCGCACAACTCTGTGTTCTGTGCTCTGTTGATACTATTTTCCCGCACAGCTGTTGGTTCTTCGTTTGGCACAACTGCTAGTTGTTTGTTTCACACGGGGTTTGTATTTTGTTCCGTTTCTCACAGCTGTAGTTCTCTGTTTCGTACAGCTGTTGGTTCTCTGTTTCATGTAGCTGTTAGTTCTCTGTTTCACACAACTGTTGGTTCTGTGTTTTGTACGGCTGTTGGATGTCGCGCACATGTGTTGGTTATCTGTTTCAGATGGCTGTTCGGTCCCTGTTTCGCACGGCTGTTCATTTTCTGTTTCTCACACATTCGCCCTGAAATTAATCAGACTGGGCGTAAAATACCAAGTTACTTAATTCTCACATCTATCGGTTGTTTTATTGTTTAATGCTGTTGGTTGTCTGTTTCACACAGCTGTTGGTTGTCTGTTTCACACAGCTGTTGGTTTTCTGTTTCACACAGCTGTTGGTTGTCTGTTTCACACAGCTGTTGGTTTTCCGTTTCACACAGCTGTTGGTTTTCTGTTTCACACAGCTGTTAGTTTTCTGTTTCACACAGCTGTTGGTTGTCTGTTCCACACAGCTGTTGATTGTCTGTTCCATACAGCTGTTGGTTGTCTGTTTCACACAGCTGTTGGTTGTCTGTTTTACACAGCTGTTTCACGTTCCTTGTACCGCTCGGTCCCGGTTGGACGCACAGAACAAACACCCTTTCACCCACTCCCATCACCATCGGCATGCAGCGCAGGCATTACCGCCCATTCTCGCCGCCCGCCGTTTTTGCCGTCAGCAGTGTAGCCCTTAGCGTTCACTCCGTGCCGTCACTCTTGTGGTCGTGTCACAGAGGTGCGACCTGCACGTTCACTCCGTGCCATACCGTCACTCCTAGTGGTCGTGTACACAGAGGTGCGACCTGCACGTTCACTCCGTGCCATACCGTCACTCCTGTGGTCGTGTACACAGAGGTGCGACCTGCACGTTCACTCCGTGCCATACCGTCACTCCTGTGGTCGTGTACACAGAGGTGCGACCTGCACGTTCACTCCGTGCCATACCGTCACTCCTGTGGTCGTGTACACAGAGGTGCGACCTGCACGTTCACTCCGTGCCATACCGTCACTCCTGTGGTCATGTACACAGAGGTGCGACCTGCACGTACACTCCGTGCCATACCGTCACTCCTGTGGTCGTGTACACGGAGGTGCGACCTGCACGTACACTCCGTGCCATACCGTCACTCTTGTGGTCGTGTACACGGAGGTGCGACCTGCACGTTCACTCCGTGCCGTCACTCTTGTGGTCGTGCACAGACGTACGACCTGCACGTACACTCCGTACTGTCACTCTTGTGGTCGTGCACAGAGGTGCGACCTGCACGTACACTCCGTGCCGTCACTCCTGCGCGGTCACTCTTGTACACAGAGATGTCACCTGACCGTCCAGTCAGCTTGTCAAAATAAAGCCCTATATACCCAAATGCCCTTTGCGGCCAACGCCGTCGTAAGATTAGCGACAACCAGCCCAAGGTGGTTGTACCACCGTCCTCAGGACTGCCCTCAGAGTACACTCGTCCAAGTGCCACCGTCCTCAATGCTGCCCACGGAGTACACTCGTCATATACTAATGCCACCGTCCTCAAAGCTGCCCTCAGAATAAACTCGTCCAAGTGCCACCGTCCTCAACACTGCCCTGAGAGTACACTCGTCCGAGTACCACCGTCCTCAATACTTTCCTCAGAGTACACTCGTCCAAGTACAACCCCCCTCAATACTGCCCTCAGAGTACACTCGTGTGTGTCATCGTCGTCGACACTGCTCTGAGAGTACACTCGTCCAAGTACCACCATCCTCAGTACTGCCCTCAGAGTACACTCGTCCATGTGCCACCGTCCTCAATGCTGCCCTCAGAGTACACCCGTCCAAGTGCCACCGTCCTCAATGCTGCCCTCAGAGTACACTCGTTGCCCAAGCACCACCGTCCATATTGTCCTTATGGTATATTCAATGGCTCATCGGACGCATTCTGCAGTGCCTGTTCCCGGAGCACCCGTATTGTCTTAGAATCCCTCACTGTCCAAAGTAGCTGTTCTCAGATGATTGGTTCGGTCCCATTGTTCAATAATTATGCTGTGGTTCTCTCACGACTCCCTCCCCCCCCCCCCCCCCCCCCCCACCTACCCGTCATCCCTCAGTGAACACTCCTGACTCATTCACCCATGGCAGCTCTCTGAACATCCACTTTGCTTAGCGACCGTTCTCAGGACACTTACGTTATGCGGTGGCTGTTCTCACAACTCTGTTCTGGTCGTAGGACCGTTCTGAGAACACTTTCGTTACGCAGCTGCTGTTCTCACAACACTGTTCTGGTCGCGTGGCCGTTCTCAGAACACTGTTCTGGTCGTATGGCTGCCCTCACAACACTTTGTCTTACGTTATGCAGTGGCTGTTCTCACAACACTGTTCTGGTCCCTGATACACTGTTCCGGTCGTATGACCGTTCTGAGAACGCTGTTCTGAACGTATGACCGTTCTGAGAACGCTGTTCTGGTCGTATGACTGCCCTCAAAACACTTACATTATGCAGCGGCTGTTCTCACAACACTGTTCTGGTCCCTGATACACTGTTCTGGTCGTATGACCATTCTCACAACACGGTTCTGGTCGTGTGACCATTCTCAGAACGCTGTTCTGGACGTATGGCCGTTCTCAGAACGCTGTTCTGGACGTATGGCTGCCCTCAGAACACTATTCTGGACGCATGGCTGCTCTCCGAATACTGCACGACTGTTCTCGGACCACTAATTCATTGTCCAGTGGACGTCGCCTGACCACCACGATTGTTCAGTGACTGCTGCTGCTGATGATGTGGAACTTAATGTCCTCGGATGTCGGGTTGACACATTAGGGACAAACTGTGACCAGTGCGTGTGCATGGTTCAATGTTGCTTTACGTCCGCAGAAACCATAAGGCTCTTTAGGACGGGGAGCCCAGGACGGCCACCTCGACTTTCACACAGCTCCTGAACTCTGTCAGAGACCTCGGCATGCGTCCCTCACCACCACCATCACCAGCAGCGCCGCGTGGCGACCGGCGACAGGGCGGAGGCCGGGGCTCAGATGCCCATGTCCAGCAGGGAGGTCTTGGTCTGCGACAGGTCCTTGCCGCCGCTGGACATGGAGTTGTTGGAGGAGCGCAGCTGTCGCTTGTGGCCGTCCCTCTCCTCGGCCGGGCCCTCCCCGCTGACCTTGTCCAGGCGCATCAGGCGGAACATGCCGCTGCTGCTGGCGCTGCTGTTGTTGTTGTTGTTGTTGTTCCGCTTGCCGCCCACGCGCCGCTTGACCCGCTCCGCCCAGCGCCGCAGCATCCGCTTGAAGACGGCGAGGAACTTGTCGTTGAAGGCGGAGTAGAGGACAAAGTTGAAGCTGAGCTGGCAGAAGACGAGGAAGTTGGCGATCTTGCCGAAGGTGAGGTAGGCGTGGGACTGGCGGAAGGTTTCCACGCCCTGGCCGCGGCCGAAGAGGGCGTAGGCCACGTGGATGTCGCTGAAGGCGGAGGGCATGATGCAGATGACGAAGAAGAAGACGATGGAGATGAGGGTGATGGTCAGCCGCGTTTGCTCGCGGCTCCACTCCGCCTCCATGTTGTTGCGGATCTGCATGCGCTTGCGGAGGCGGCGCGCCCGGTGCACGGCGTACACCAGGTAGAAGTTGGTCACGCACAGGATGGACATGGGGATCACCTGCACACAGTCACAGTCAGACACACAGTCACGCACAGTCACAGTCATAGACACACAGACACAGACACCACACACACACACACACACACACACACAACACACACACACACACAACACACACACACACACACACACACACACAACACACACACACACACACACACACACATGGGCACATCAGTCACACACAACACACAGACACAACACACACACACACACACACACACACACACACACACACACACACACACACACACACACACACACAAACAGAGCAGCACACACACACACACACACACACACACACACACCACACACAACACACACACACACACACACAACACACACACACACACACACACACACACACACACACACACACACACAACACACACACACACCACACCACACACACACACACATACACACACACACACACACACACACACACACACACACACACACACACACACACACACACAACACACACACGGCCAACCACCAGCGCACAGCACACACACACACACACACACACACACACACACACACACACACACACACACACACACACACACACACACACACAACACAACACACACACACACACACACACAGAGAAAAGGGGTATAGGTATTAGTTACTGGTCGTTAACTCCCAGTCAACCTCAAAGAAGACGTATTTGAGCAGAACAGACAACGACCCCACAGAAACAACCACCAGCCCAAGACAGCTAGGACGGAGGGATGAACACCACCACGCTGTGCATCACGGTGATAAATAACCGTTATTCTTTCTAAACGGTCCGAATAGCACTCATATAACTTTCCCCTTTTTTGATTTGAACGCAGATTTCTTTCTGGCTTCCGTTTGGCTTAAAAGGGCATTTTTCAGTTAGTTTGGTTGAGCGAAGGAAAATTCTTCTTCTTCTAGCGTTTTATGTTTGTTTGCTTTTTTCTCTTTCTTTTTTGTTTGTATTTGTTTTTCAATTTCCTAATCAGGCGCCTTTCATGCCCAAGTTGTGACAATTGCGTGTGCGGGCGTGGGGGTTCTGATAGACTTCCCGCTCGCTGCTAATGGACATTTCCGCTTTATTTCCTTAATGGACGCTTCAACTATGCAGACCACGGTGACTCCTGCTCGTGTGGTTGTTGATGCACTCGCGACTGAAATGCTGAACCTTGTGTTAGTCCGGTTGTTAAGCGGAACGTACGTTTTGTGTAGACTCCCAACACCTCATAGCTGACGTCATCACCACAGACGCCTTTGAAATACATATAAACTGTGCCCGGGTTCTTTTCTGCACGTAATTTGCAATCAGCCGATATCAGAAGAAGAAGAAGAAGAAATGTTGCATGTTCTACACCAACATTACCATACCTTTTTACTGTCGAACGTGAGATGCTAAAACCCAGGAAAATTAGGGGAAATTACAGCGTCAGAGTGTACACAAAAAGCATATGAAAGCAAATCACAAAATCACAAAATCACAAAATCATGATCCCAGTACTTAAGATTATATGATACCAACCTAGATATTTATGCATCACAAATTTTGCACAACCTTTCATTCACAGTCTGAAGACACAAGTTGGCCGAAAAGGTAGAAAATGTACAAATATTTCCGTCTGTAGGCTGCATGTGTTTGTCTGTCAGTGTTTCCACCTGCAGGAGTCGTGTGGTCGGTCTCTTTTTTCATTTGTAGGAGTCGTGTGGTTGGTCTATTTTTCCATCGGTAGGAGTCGTGTGGTTGGTCTATTTTTCCATCTGTAGAAGTCGTGTTGTTGCATGGTCTATCAGTATTTCCATCTGTCGGCTTCATGTCTTTGATCTATCATTATTTTCATGTGTAGGCTTCAAGTGTTTGGTCCATCAGTACTTCCATCTGTAGGGGTCGTGTGGTTGGTCTATAAATATTTTTTCATCTGTGGGCTTCATGTGTTTGGTCAGAATTTACAATTATGCCATCTAATTATGTCGATCGTGTTGATAACATGACAGAGAGAGATTACCAAACACAAAATGGCGGCACTCACGGCTTTGATTTCGCGACCTTGAAACGTCGACTTAACAAACCAAACAATAAGTGGACTGAAGAACTACTGCAAATATTGTTGTTGTTTGTATGTGTATTCGCTTTGGTTGGTTTCTATGGATAGGAGCTGTGGATAATTGACACACGATAATTGAGGTTGATACCTTGATAATTGAGGTTGCATGTGTACCAAACTCCAAGCACTGGTTTACTACATCCTTCCTCCAACCACTGCCATAGTTGATTACGCCTTAGGTCTCGAAAAACTGTCAGCTAACGAACAGTTTTTTGTTGGTACTCAAATCGCAGTGAGTTTGTAACAGACAACTCAGATTATATTAGGCGTTTTTCATATAACCGCCCACGTTGCTTAAGTCATCAAAAATAAAACAAAATGTGTTTGAATCGAATCGAGACGGAACTCCTTGTTTTACCCAGGGCGGACGCGCCTCATGTTTACGAGAGTGCTTTGACGTTGTATTGTTTCCACTGTCTTATTAAAATACCCAAACCTTTCGGAGGGCGCTGACAGCTATGGTGGACAGCTGCGCGGAGACAAAGAGCGCCCCTTCAGTGCCGTAACCAATTCTGGCAGAGTTTGGAGGGAGGTGCCGGAAAGTTATGCTTAGAATAAGGGATGCTTCTTCGGTGGCGTAACCAGTTCTGGCCGAGTTAGGAGAAAGTTGCCGGAAAGCTATGCTGGCAGTGTGCATGCATGCGTACCTGGATGGTGGCGCTGTAGATCCAGGAGATGACGACGAAGGCCTGGGAGCGGCGGAAGGCGGTGTACTCGTAGTGGTAGGAGCCGGGGCCCACGCTCTTGTCCGGGTGCGGCACCACCTTGTACAGCAGGAACCGCGGGATGTTCAGCAGCATCATCAGCACGATGATCACGCAGATCTTCATCTGAACACAGCAATAAGTTGGCCGACTGATGCAGGGGATCGAACCGCCGCTGTTTCGAGACAGCACTGACAGTTAAGCTAACCGGTCTTAAAAAGGAGTGGTCTTTTCGTCAGGGTGGTCTTTCGTCAGTGATTTCACAGTACAGGAATAGTGATTTCGTCAGTGATTTCACTGTAGAGGAATAGTGCTCTCATCAGTGATTTCACTGTACAGGAATAGTGATTTCATCAATGATTTTACTGTACAGGAATAGTGATTTCGTCGGTGAATTCACTGTACAGGAATAGTGATTTCATCAGTGATTTTACTGTACAGGAATAGTGATTTCGTCGGTGATTTCACTGTACAGGAATAGTGATTTCATCAGTGATTTCACTGCACAGGAATAGTGATTTCATCGGTGATTTCACGGTAGAGGAATAGTGATTTCATCAGTGATTTCACTGTACAGGAATAGTGATTTCACTGTACGGGAATAGTGATTTTACTGTACAGGTATAGTGAGTTCATCAGTCATTTCACTGTACAGGAATAGTGATTTCATCATTGATTTCGCTGTAGAGGAATAGTGATTTATTCAGTGATTTCACTGTACAGGAATAGTGATTTATTCAGTGATTTTACTGTACAGGAATAATGATTTCATCAATGATTTCACTGCATAGGAATAGTGATTTCATCGGTGATTTAACGGTACAGGAATAGTGATTTCATCGGTGCTTTCATTGTACAGGAATAGTGATTTCATCGATGATTTCACTGCACAGGAATAGTGATTTCATCGGTGATTTCACTAGAGGAATAGTGATTTCATCAGTGATTTCACTGTACAGGAATAGTGATTTAACTGTACGGGAATAGTGATTTAACTGTACAGGAATAGTGATTTCATCAGTGATTTCACTGTACAGGAATAGTGATTTCATCAGTGATTTCACTGTACAGGAATAGTGATTTCATCGGTGATTTCACTGTAGAAGAATAGTGATTTCATCGGTGATTTTACTGTACAGGAATAATGATTTCATCAATGATTTTACTGGAGAGGAATAGTTATTTCATCGGTGAATTCACTGTACAGGAATAGTGATTTCATCAGTGATTTCACTGTACAGGAATAGTGATTTCATCAGTGATTTCACTGTACAGGAATAGTGATTTCATCAGTGATTTCACTGTACAGTGTAGAGTAATGGTACGTGTGAGGGGTGCTAGTGGACGGGGGATGGGTTGGGAAGTGGACGGAGGGGGGCGGTAGGGGGGGGGGGGGGTGTTAACATGACCGGCGAAGGAGGATGAGTGCTGACTGCTGATGCAGCTTGCTGTGCTGTAAACATGGTGAACATGGCGGTTTGACGAGGACGGTTTTGTGCTCCACACCCTGCGCACGCAAACACACACGCACGCGCGCACGCACGCACGCACACGCACGCACGCACGCACGCACGCACGCACGCACACACACACACACACACACACACACACACATGCACGCAAGCACCCATGGCGGATCGTCGGTCACACTTACCTTGGCAGATGTTAGGTGACACCTATCTTGGCAGATGCTAAGTCACAATTACTTTGGCAGATGGTCACACTTACCTTGGCAGATCGTCGCGCACACTCACCTTGTCGGATGGTCAGTCATACCTGGCGCGCGCCCACAACGGTGTCGGTGACACGTACCTTTCTGGGTGGTCGGCCACACATACCTTAGCGAATCGTCGGCCACACGTACCTTAGCGATCGTCGGTCACACTTACCCTAGCAAATCGTCGGCCATACGTACCTTAGCGGATCGTCGGCCACACGTACCTTAGCGATCGTCTGTCACACGTACCCTAGCAAATCGTCGGCCATACGTACCTTAGCGGATCGTCAGCCACACGTACCTTGGCGGATCGTCGGTCACACTTGGCTCGCGCCCACAGCGGATGTCGCACGAAGAGGAATCGCTCGATGGTCAGCGTGGCCGTCAGCCACATGGTGGAGTTGGCGCAGATGTTGACGCAGGGGTAGTAGAAGTGGAACGTGTACAGCTGCCCAACACACAACGGCACCAACACCATCAGCACAACAGAGAAATTAAGGAGTGGAGACTGGGGAGATGGGGGTGGGGGAAGGGAGGGGGGGGATCGACACAAGGGAGAATATGGGTGGAAATGGACATGACGCTAGCAAGCATTCTGTCAAACGGGCCGATTCAGTAGCCGTCACATTGCGTCAAGATTGGATGACGTGTGTTTCGCCCTGATGTCACACCCGCTGTGGACGGTAAATATCAACAGTGACAAGCGTGCTTGACTGTACGCTGACACGATCCACAAGTTACCGGTTGTTGTTGTTTTTGCGCCCAATCCACAGTGACGGTTATATCAAACTTGGAGTGTTGACCTTGCCAGTCTAAGACTTCTTGACGGACCTAGGTCAATATGTACGAAGAACAAATAAAGTTAATTCAGATAGCCCCTAATCCCGATTAGCTAAAGGGTCAGTCCATATATATATATATATATATATATATATATATATATATATATATATATATATATATTAATATATATATATATAAGGCCGGCTCTCCTTCCGAGTCGTCAGAAGGCTCAAAAATAACTATTTGAGTGTATTTTATTTTTAAATCGAGAAAGTCCGTTTTACCAGCAATGGTACACAAGTGACATCGGAACCTCGAAACCGATTGGACACCGCATGACAACAGCCTTGTCAATTTCAAAGAGTCAAAGTTCACTTCGATTGCAGCAGACGTCAGTGGCCTAGTGACCCCTTCTTATTCGAGATTTTCATGTCCCCCTCTTTGTCGTCTGTGGTTGTTGTTGTTTTGGTGTGTGTGTGTGTGTGTGTGTGTGTGTGTGTGTGTGTGTTGTGTGTGTGTGTGTGTGTGTGTGTGTGTGTGTGTGTGTGTGTGTGTGTGTGTGTCTCTCTCTCTCTCTTGCTTGAATAATTCGTGGTCTTAATGGTACGTGGGATGGCGTCGTTTCGTACAAGTGTTCTTCTTCTCCTCTGTGTGTGTTGGTAACGGCAGCCTGGTTAAAGATGCTGTTTGAAGAGGTGAAGTTTAAGACTGGTTTTGAAGGCAGGGAGAGGAGGGCGTTGACGGAGAGCAAAAGGGGGAGAATTCCAGGTTTGATTGATTTTTTTTTTTAAATAGCGCTATTTTCGGCTTCCGAGCAGACTCACTGCGCTTTGAAGCGTGCGGTCAGACTATATAGCCTGTGGGCCAGGTCCACGGCCTTTCTCATTTCTGCTGTCCGGGTTCATGCAAGTGCAGCCTCTTTTTTCCTCCTTGTTGTTGTTTTGCCGTAGTTCCTCTAGGCACAGCTTAACTCGCGTTGTGCACCGTACATCTAACATTTGTTTTTGGATTGGATTAAGTCTACAGGGGCCTGGTGTAAAGTGCTGTAGTGATGTATTATTAATACGTATGTACTCGTTTATAGGGATTATATTGTGTGAATGTAACTGCTCTCTAACCCCCAGGGGCAAAAAGCTCAGTCAGACCTTAAGACCTTGGTAATCATGACCTTCGTGCTTGACTGGACGTTATAAGCAATCAAACCTTGAAACCTTGGTATGATATCATGACCTTCGTGCTTGACTGGACGTTATAAGCAATCGAACCTTGAAACCTCGGTAATCATGACCTTCGTGCTTGACTGGACGTTATAAGCATCCAACAACGTCCGTTATCAGCAAGCCTGATTCTGTGCAGCGCTATTGTCAGCGGTCTACTCTGGTCAGAGTTAGTTAGTTAGTTAGTTGGTGCATTGAGCCCAGTCAGCCACAAAGGGTTATATCAGGGTTAACCCTGGTCGGAGACGTGCCTGTTTGGGCTCCCATACCACTGTGTAACCTGCGACACATAGCACTTTTCCCAAACCTGTAACCTGCCACACAGAAAGAACTCTTTGCCCCAAACCTGTAACCTGCCACACAGAAAGAGCTCTTTGCCCCAAACCTGTAACCTGCCACACAGAAAGAGCTGTTTGCCCCAACCCTGTAACCTGCGACAAAGAAAGAGCTCTTTGCCCCAAACCTGTAACCTGCGACAAAGAAAGAGCTCTTTGCCCCAAACCTGTAACCTGCCACACAGAAAGAGCTCTTTGCCCCAAACCTGTAACCTGCGACAAAGAAAGAGCTCTTTGCCCCAAACCTGTAACCTGCCACACAGAAAGAGCTCTTTGCCCCAAACCTGTAACCTGCCACACAGAAAGAGCTCTTTGCCCCAAACCTGTAACCTGCGACAAAGAAATAGACCTATAACCTGCCACACAAAAAGAGCTTTTTGCTTCAGACCTGTGGCGCTTATTGGCGTCTGTCTGGCTTTTTCATCTTGGTGTATGTCGATCCGTGTTCGTGGCTGGGGGCAGTTTTACTTGTTTTCCTCTGTCACTTCTCTTTGATAGTTTGAAAGAGATTGATTTACTATACGGTCACAACTAATCATCGGTCCATCTGATCCCGTTTGTGTTCTCGCTTCGACCAGACAGTGGAAATCCCTCACCTGCCCTTGGAGTTACAAATACTAAGTGGCCCGCTAGCTTTAATGCGCTTCAACACAGACACCAGACTCTCGTGTGTGTGTGTGTGTGTGTGTGTGTGTTGTGTGTGCGTGTGTATGTGGTATGCAGCGTGTGTGTGTGTGTGTGTGTGTGTGTGTGTGTGTGTGTGTGTGTGTGTGTGTGTGTGTGTGTGTGCGGCACGCGCGCGCGCGCGCGCGTGTGTGTGTGTGTGTGTGTTGTAAAGGGGGACCGCCAGTGACTGTGGGCGAGGGGGCTGTGGGGGGGGGGGGGGGGTCGTGCAGAACAGGCGAGTGGACCTGGGGGGGGGGGGGGGTCGGACATACTGGAGTCAGTGCAAACACATCGACCAGCATGGGGGGAGGAGTGGAACAAGGGGACGAGCCAGGACTTTCACTCATCAAGTACAATCCGCTGTTGCATAAGTTGTGACGTGTAACATGGATTACTTGTGTTAACGTTTCTGTACAGACTGGCATCCATGAAGTGGATCAACAAATGGGTCGAAAAACTTGCCAGAATTATTGTGCCAGGCTGGACCTGAATTCTATTCTAAGAACTGGGGTATCGATTGAGAGAGAGAGAGAGAGAGAGAGAGAGAGAGAGAGAGAGAGAGAGAGAGAAGAGAGAGAGAGAGAGAGAGTGAGAGAGAGAGAGAGAGAGGAGAGAGAGAAGAGAGAGAGAGAGAGAGAGAGTATACGTAAGGGAGGTAAGGGGAGAGAGAGAGAGAGAGAGAGAGAGAGAGAGAGAGAGAGAGAGAGAGAGAGAGAGAGAGAGAGAGAGAGAGAGACAGAGCGCTTGACGCTTGAAGGTTTATTGTCTTTGGCTTAAAATAGCCCTTTCGACAAGGGGAGATAAAATAAATCAGTTTTAGCTTCCACACACGTGCACCGACAAGCTAAAATAAATATGCCAAATAATTAAAAAAAAACAATTTACAAGTACACATACCCATACCGATACGCGACTCATAACTTAGCTTCAGCTCTCACTCCTACTAGTAGTCACACTTAAACACACACACACTGTTCCACACGCGCGCGGCTACACATACAAACATGCACGCACGCATGCACGCGCATGAACTGACGCACACACACACTCACGCACGCACTCACACACACACACCCACACACACACACACACACACACACACACACACACACACACACACACACACACACACACACACAGAGTTCATCACAATAATAAAGCTAGAGAGAAAAAGTATGAAAAAAGCAGAGAGAGAGAGAGAGAGAGAGAGAGAGAGAGAGAGAGAGAGAGAGAGAGAGAGAGAGAGATCTGTGTATCTGTATACTGATATACTCACGAAGCAGTAGTAGTTGTGGGGGAAGTTGTGGATGCAGACGTAGGAGAGGAAGGTCATGGAGAGGCTGGCCACGCACAGCACGGCCATGGCCGTCAGGTAGGTGTAGGGCGACTCCTTGAGGCAGCGCTCCGTCAGCACCAGCAGGTTCAGCACGTTCAGCACGATGCCCGTCACGCACACGGCGGGCACCACGTACTTCTCCACCTGCATGTAGGGCGGGCCCAGGCTGGAGTTCTCCTCCTCCTCCACCCTCGCCAGGCTGCCATTCACGACACTGGCGTTGGCCGCCGCCGGCGACGTCACGTTGTAGCCGCCGAGCAGCTCCCCGGCCAGCGTGGTGGCCAGGTCGTGGAGGAGGGCGGTGGTGGTGGCGGCGGTGGGGGTCGTCGCTGGAGAGGAGGCTGGTGTCGTTGAAGGAGAGGAGGAGAGGGCTGGCGGTCATCGTCGTCGTCGCGTTCATTGCGGCGGCTGGCGGTCAGCTAGTCTTGGCAGCTGCAACGGAAAGAACGGGTCTGGAGGTTTCGGTCGATGAGGATAGACTGTAGTTACAGCGCCCTTTGTGCGAGCGTGGTGGAAAAAGATCCTGAACTGGATCGAACCGACTTGATGATGATGATGATGTCCACTTTTATAGCGCATGATTCCGTTAACTTGACGCGGGGGGAGGGGGGGGGGGGGGGTAGAGAAAGTCATAATAATTTTAAAAAAAGAAAAAGATACATGGTGCATAGTTCTACACAGAACTGGTGCGTTTTTGAGACGTCTTCTGAACGCCGCCAAGGAGGGTTTTTTCCTGAGTGTTTGTGGTAGAGCATTCCAGAGCTTGGGAGTAGAGTTGGAAAAGAGATTATGTGGGGTAGTTTGAGGGAGGGGTGGTGTGTGTGTGTGTGTGTGTGTGTGTGTGTGTGTGTGTGTGTGTGTGTGCGTGCGTGCGTGCGTGCGTGCGTGCGTGCGTGCGTGCGTGCGTGCTGCGTGCGTGCGTGTGTGTGTGTGTGTGTGTGTGTGTGTGTGTGTGTGTGGGTGTGTCGTGGTGGTGGTTGTGCGTGGTCGTCGTGTGTGTGTGCGTGCGTGTGTGTGCATTTATATTGTATGCGTTGAATTTTGACAATATATATTTGTAAAGAACGTGTAAGCGCTTAGGGCCCGTGCGGGTTAGGCGCTCTAAGTATTCGTTATTGTTATTATTATCTAATGTTGAACGTGTGGATCAGGGCACAGCGGATGGCCCCGCAGGCTCGTCCTTCAACAGCTGCCCCTGTGCTGCCCTTACATCAACGGCGGCAGTTAATCCGTCTCCACGTGCACGGAAACCTGCATAAGTCGCTTGTGACGGTGAGCAGGGAGGCCTGTTTTATTACGTGAGTCCTCAGGGGAATGCCAGAAAGGGACAGACCTTTTGCTTGACAAACACACAGGAAGAGAAAGGCAGCTACAATCAGTCCACAGTAGTCCACGACCAAGCCTATAGCTCTGTTACTGAGGATCAAGTGGTGTGTGTGTGTGTGTGTGTGTGTGTGTGTGTGTGTGTGTGTGTGTGTGTGTGTGCTGTGTGTGCGTGCGTGTGCGTGCGTGCGTGCGTGCGTGCGTGCGTGCGTGTCCTGTCGCTGTTGATGACGGAAATGACTTACAGAGGGTCATTTTAGTGCACTGGGGACAAGGGTAGTTTTTGTGTGTGCAGCCGATTGGTTTAGTTCGCACAAATATTAATTTCATTAAAACTCGGATGATTGTCCTTTGAAGTTGTGATGATGTAATTTGATTCCGCTAACCTAACCCTGAACAAGTTCCACTAGTAGATGCTGATAAAGACAGTAATGAATGAATACAATTACAACGATAGTTAATAATATATTATCAAATTAATAACCCGTTTCTACACCGCCAGTCCCAGAAACAGTTCAAACGCTATAGTTTCTAGAAACACAAAACCAAACACAAACAAAAACAACCAGCCAACCAACCACAACAACAACAACAACAACAACAACAACAACAACAACAACAACACCACAACACACACACACACACACACACACACACACACACACACACAACACACACACACACACACACACACACACACACACACACACACGCACGCACGCACGCACGCACGCACGCACACATACACACACACAAAGCGACAACAACAACGACATGGAAGCGGCAGGAAGTTCAGTGGCACTTGACAGTGGTTTCAGAAGACAGTTAAGTAAGGTGATGCGTTAGGGACGCAGTATATGAGGACGCAAGGACACGCGCTACTCTTCTGTAATCAGTGAGAGGTAGATATAATTTGTGTATCTTCAGTGTTGTAATCAGTGAGTGGTGGATTTTTTTTTTTGTCTTCTCGCTGTAATCAGTTAGAGGTGGATACAATTTGTGTAACTTCAGTGTCAGAAATAGCTTAACATTTACAGGTGGATATAATCTGTGTGTACTTTCAGTGCTGTAATCCGTTACAGGTGGATAATTATACTGTATGTATTTTCAGTGCTGTAATCAGGTAGAGGTGGGTATACTGTATGTATTTTCAGTGCTGTAATAAGTGAGAGATGGATTGAGTTTTCAGCTTCAGTGCTGTACGTAGTGGATATATTATAATGTATCTTCAGTGTTGTAATCAGTGAGAGGTGGATATCATTTCCCGCAGTTGCCTCTTCATTTTGAGTGATGCATCGTGAGAGTAAGAGCTGGAGCAAGAGCAGCAATGAAAGCATCATCACCTGAAGAAGTATGTGCAGCTCAGTGAATGGTCCAGTTGAGCCAGCCCCCGCTTTACTCGTTCCCTTCCAGTGACCGCCGGTGGTCGTGCGGTGAGCCACGTTGCTGATGAATAGATCAGTTCAAGTTCAGTGTTGCATTACGTCCACAGGTACCATGTTAAGGGCCAGTAGGGGCGGGGAGCCCAGGACGTCCACCTCGACGTTCACACACCTCCTCAGCTCTGACGCTATGTTCGTTCAGTGTCGCTTTACGTCCACAGAGACCACATTAAGGGGTACTAGGGGCGGAAGGCCCAGGGACGTCCACCTCGATTTTCACGCAGCTCCTGAGCTCTGAGTAGATCCGTCAGCACACAAGTCCCATTAAGGCAGGGGCTGCACAGTGCACAGACTGCACCGTGCTCTCAGTCACTTGTTCGCTTAACTGGCATGGCAAGTTAGCGAGCGTTTTGGTGCCGGTGCACTGAGAGATTTTCGTGTTTCGCGCCCCAATCCGTGACCATCCCCCGATCCGTGACCGACCCCCGATCCAAGGTTATTAATCCGGCTGAGTGGCAGACACCATGGTTTTGTGGTGGGGGTCGTTAATAGTATTTAATACCTTGCGAATTGAATTTGAATCAGTTCATGACTTCTTGGAGTTTGATGGTCATCACGCGGTCTGCACCAGGCTGGCTCCTTGGTGGAGTGAAGACTTGGAAATCTCCGTGTCAGTGTGTGGGAGTCGTCTGGCTGCCTCGTGGACCGTGTCCTGTGTTATCTGCAGTGTTATGTTGTCTACAATACCTCCACCCACAACAATTTCCTGTGTTGTCTGCAGTACCTCCACCCACAGCTGCTGTGTTGTCTACAATACCTCCACCCACAACAGTTTCCTGTGTTGTCTGCGGTACCTCCACCCACAGCTGCTGTGTTGTCTACAATACCTCCACCCACAACAGTTTCCTGTGTTGTCTGCAGTACCTCCACCCACAGCTGCTGTGTTGTCTACAATACCTCCACCCACAACAATTTCCTGTGTTGTCTGCAGTACCTCCACTCACAACAATGTCCTGTGTTGTCTGCAGTACCTCCACCCACAGCTGCTGTGTTGTCTACAATACCTCCACCCACAACAATGTCCTGTGTTGTCTGCAGTACCTCCACCCACAACAATGTCCTGTGTTGTCGGCAGTACCTCCACCCACAACAAGTCCTCGGCAGTGTCCTGGACTGTCCGTTCAGAACGTCCGCGCGGGCATATCACCCGTCTTCCAACCCGACGGAACCTCGCGAACAGCAGCTCCGGACGACGAGAACCGTTCAGGACGACCACCACGTGCGTCGTGAACAACACCCACGCCTCGCATCCTGATTCCGTGCGTCAGTCAGCCTCGTTAAGCACGTCAGTAAAGGCGCAAACCGCACTTGAACCTCGCACCCACCTTCGTCGGCTCTCCACTCCTCTCCCAGCAAAGCAGGGCAGTGAGTGGGCGCCACTGAGAGAAAACAGCAACACCGGCGACTGGAGCAGTAGTGGACGAGGACAGTGATTAAGGGACTGTGGGCCACTGCCGGCTGTAGGTTATGGTTACTAGCTGCTTGGCAGCGGTTCTGTCCCGACACTCCGTGAAGGCGGTAGCTGCAGCACATTACCGAGCGGTTGACCAGGCTGGCATGCACCAGCGCTGAGCCGGTTCTGGCAGCGCCAGCTGTTGCACTGGTCAGTGGCCTAGCTAGCCGTGCGCGGATTTGGCGCCGGGGACCTGCCGCGGCCTCCACTCACAGGGATTGGATGCTGTCGTAGGTGGCGGCCCGGGCCACCCCAAGGTCACCGCACAGTCTTGTTTATGGTCGGCTTTAGTTAAAGGAACTAGCCGTCTCCAAAACGTGCCGTGTCCAAGAAGGCGGGCCGTAGGTAAAGGAGATCGTGTAAAACCCTGAAAGCGAAGGTACTTAAACTCCACCAGAGTTCTTCTCCACCTAATCTCTTTTAAGTTAATCTAGTTTTCGATCTCTTCTCGTTCGTCTAGTTTATTTGGATCTCTTCTAATTCTTCTAGTTTATTTCGAGTTTATCTAGTGTGTGTTTTTCCTGTTGTTTTTTTTTCTTCTTCTTTTTTCCGGTCTCTTCTAGTTATTTCGACCTCATCCTCTTCATGTAGTTTTTATTTTGATCTCATCTAGTTCTAGTTTATTTCGGTCTCTCCTACTTCATCTATATTTATTTCGATATCTTTTAGTTCCGTCTGTTGGACGAAACCTGTTTTTGAAAGACTATGTTCCTTAAACAGGGCGACTAAAGGCTCGGACGAAACCTGTTTTTGAAAGAACTAGTTCCTTTAACAGGGCGACTGAAGGCCCGTTCCTCTCAGGCTTCCCTGTTGTTAAGTCTGATTGCAAGTGAGAAGGAGTTAAAAACAATTCACAATGGCTGATCTATAGGCGAGCAAGAAATGTACAGTTTCTGGATTGCCTATCATCCTCCTTGCCCACCCCTCCACCCCCCACCCCCACCCCGCCTTTAATTATTTTTTAAATTAAATCATTTTTGTTTATCTGCCCTCCATTCCGCCTGCTGTGTTTCCTCTAGGGCTTTGAATTCATTGACCCCTCTCCTCTTTAATAGGATACAGTCCTTGTTGAAAGCGTTCCAGGTGTGCAAACGGTCGACTTAATCTTGCTGTTTACGCACAGTAGTGCTGCAGAAGGAGCTGACTAAGCCGCGTGTTTTCAAAGAACTGTGGCTGATTACTTCTCCGTTTAACGCCCAATCAACCTGGAAGCTCATAATTAGGAGGGCAAAACAAATCTTCAGACCAAAGCCGGCAGATACGTAATCCTTGTTCGCCTGTTAGTGCCAGTGAAAGCGACTGACCTAATTTTAGTATTAAGGGAATTTCAAAACGTAAACTCAGGGCCGGGGATTATTTTATTTTATTTTTGGGGACCGGCCCGCTCGAGTCGCAGCGTTGGTATATTCCGTCTGTGAATGTTTATGCGCGTTGTTTCAGAGTGTTTGTGCAAGCTCTTTTCAGTTGTTCGTCGGCGCCTGGGTGTGCTCATGCCAGCAGTTTCAGGGTGTTTATGCATTCCTTGTAATTTTACTTGGCGATAAATTTTACGTGGCGATGATAAAGTTCGTGTTGTCTATGTCATAATAAATAAGCGTTCTTTTGAATCTTTTATGCGTTTGGATAATAAAGTTCTTTTGCCATTTTTATGTCTTATATTTATAAGCACTGTTTAAGCATGGTCATGCGTGCTGTTTTAGGCTATCCAAACACGTTTCAGGTTAATCATACATTCTGTTGGGGTAGGAGTGGGGGGTTGCATGCTGTTTCGGGGCGTTTATGCGCGATATTTCAGGATAATCACATTATGTTTTGGGGCGTGTAAGCATGATGTTTAGGGGCGTTCCTGCAGTCTGTTCCATTATATTCTTACGTGCTGCTTCCGGATGTTCACGCACGCTGTTTCACGATGTTTGTCTGTCTGTTTGTGGACATTCACCGTAAAATAATTTTAGTTAGGAGGTATTCAAGCACTGTGTTTAGGGTGTCCTTGCGCGCTGTTTCACGATGTTTGTCTGTCTGTTTGTGGACTTTCACCGTAAAGTAATTTTAGTTAGGAGGTATTCAAGCACTGTGTTTAGGGTGTCCTTGCGCGCTGTTTCACTATGTTCGTCTGTCTGTTTGGGGGAGTTTACCGTAAAATAATTTTTGTTAGGAGGTATTCAAGCACTGTGTTTAGGGTGTCCGTGCGCCCTGTTTCACTATGTTCGTCTGTCTGTTGAGGGCGGGGGGGGGGGGGGGGGGGGTGCGTAAAATCATTTTTGTTACGGGGTATTCAAGCACTCTGTTTAGGTGTCCATGCGCGGTGTTTCACTATGTTATAATGTTCGTCTGTCTGTTTGTGGACGTTCACCGTAAAATAATTTTAGTTAGGAGGTATTCAAGCACTCTGTTTAGGTGTCCATGCACGCTGTTTCACTATGTTCGTCTGTCTGTTCGGGGGTGTTCACCGTAAAATAATTTTTTGAGGTATTCAAGCACTCAGTTTAGGCTGTCCATGCGCACTGTTTCACTATGTTCTTTTGTCTGTTTGTGGACGTTCAACGTAAAATAATTTTAGTTAGGGGGCCTATTCAAGCACTCTGTTTAGGTGTCCATGCGTGGTGTTTCATTGTGTTATAATGTTCGTCTGTCTGTTTGGGGGTGTTCACCGCAAAATATTTTTTGTTACGGGGTATTCAAACACTCTGTTTAGGCTGTCCTTGCGCCCTTGTTTCACTATGTTCTTTGTTCTGTTTGTGGACGTTCACCGTAAAATAATTTTTGTTACGGGGTATTGAAGCACTCTGTTTAGGGTGTCCGTGCGCTCTGTTTCACTGTGTTCCTCTGTCAGCTCTCGGATGTTCATCGAAAGTAATTCTAGCCGCGGGGGTGTTCACGCGGGCTGTGTGACACGAGAAGCCGCCCGGCCGGTGACACGCTGGTGGCACGCACGTCCAGCGCTGACCACAACAATGGCCAGGCCTTAGCCGCTGTTTGCTTTGCTCCTTTTCACAACAATATGCCCTGCAGTAGCTGTTTGCCTTGCTCATTTTCTCAAGGTCGGGATTGCATTTCACAGGCTCTTGGACGGGATTACTTTTCAGCCCCTACAAAGCAGGCGGAATAATCTGATTTGCCCTTGAGGGTGGACAGGCTGGGCCATATGCGCCACGTGGTGTCCGGTGCGACGCACCTAGCTGATCAGAAGCGGGTTGCACTGCTCGGCCATAACCATACGTTTAGAGCACTGGAGGCTTATTAATCTTCCTGGCCAATGCCGGAGCATCAAGCTGCTGCTGCAGATGTGTGTGTTGTAGGAGATGGTGGAGTGGAGATGACTTCCGGGTGAATTATAGTGTCTTTTAAAAGAGCACGCTTTGTGTGTGGTTGTTGTTGTTGTTGTTGTTGTTGTTGTTAAAGAGACCCCCCCCGCCCCCACACCCACCCACACACCCCTTCCCCACCCCGTGCTGCTTCAGATGTTATTGTCTTCAGAGACCTTCTAAAGTCAGAATTTTCGCACTGCTTCATACGTTATTGCCTTCACACAGCTTCTGATGTTATTGCCTTCTGATTTATCCTCGACTGCCGTGCCAAAAGAAAAAGCACGAACCCCTGTGTGGAAAAGTGTCGCTGAATCAAGAAGAGCATGCAGGCAAAGAGCGCAGAGCTGAGGCAGCTGTCGGGACCCTCTTTGACCCAACCGAGCTGGACAAGCTCCCACCATAGTACTCTGAAAGTCTCACATGGTGTGCTCGCCCCCGCCCCGTCCAGATGGAGTTATCGATGGAGTTATCGATCGAGTTATCCCTCGCCGCTCAGCAGACGCGCTCGTCGTAGGACTTTTCTCTCCACATACCTTGTTCTTTCTCCCCAACTAGCATGACCAAGGTCCCCTAACGGCATGACCTTTCCTCCCAAATAGCCTGACCCGTACCCTCTCCCCCCCCCTTTCCCCATGGCGTGACTCTTCTCCCGTGATGGCATGACTCTTCTCCCGTGAGGGCATGACCCTTCTTCCGTTATGGCATGACCCTTCTCACGTTATGGCATGACCGTTCTCCCTTAATGGCATGACCTTTTCCCCAAAGATCTTGACCCGTAACCCCCCCCAGCATGACCCCTCTCCCGTTATGGCAGGACCCTTCTCCCGCGATGGCATGTCCCTTCTCCCCAACTAGCATGACCGTTCTCCCTTAATGGCATGACCTTTTTCCCAAATAACTTGACTCGTAACGCCCCCCCCCCCCCCCCCGCAGTAGCATGACCATTCTCCCGTTATGGCATGACCCTTCTCCCCAAACAGCATGACACCCCCACCCCACCCCACCCAATGGCATGACACATCTCCCAAAGGACAAGTTGTTGAACAGGTTTTGACTGAGCCTAAACTACAATCATTGTAAAATAATGTTTTGGAGTTCGAGTTCCCCAAGCAGCATGACCTTTGTCTCCAAACAGCATTGCCGTTTTATAGCACACATGGCCTTTCTTACCCAGTGGCATGACCTGTCCGCTCTAATAGCATGACCCAGCTCCCCGAATAATGTATGACCTTTCTTCCCGAGTAGCATGACATTTCTCCTGTACTAGCTTGACCTTTCTCTTGTAATAACTTGACCTTTCTCCTGTAATAGCTTGACCTTTCTCCTGTAATTGCTTGACTTTTCTCCTGTACTAGCTTGACCTTTCTCCTGTAATAACTTGGCCTTTGTCCTGTAATAGCTTGGCCCTTCTCCTGTACTAGCTTGGCCCTTCTCCTGTAATACCGTGACCTTTCTCCTGTAATAGCGTGCCCTTTCTCCTGTAATAGCGTGCCCTTTCTCCTGTTGTAGCTTGCCCTTTCTCTTATAATAGCTTGGCCTTTCTCCTGTAATAGCTTGGCCCTTCTCCCGTAATAGCTTGGCCTTTCTCCTGCAATAGCGTGACCTTTCTCCTGTAATAGCTTGACCCTTGTCCTGTAATAGCTTGACCCTTCTCCTGTAATAGCGTGACCTTTCTCCTGCAATAGCTTGCCCTTTCTCTTATAATAGCTTGACCCTTCTCCTGTAATAACGTGACCTTTCTCTTGTAATAG
>JABMCL010000973.1:100000-105000 GCA_018857735.1 Alviniconcha marisindica
GCGGGCTGTCCGCTCTGTGCCTTGGTCACAGCGTGCCATGCATGCTGGCCACCATAGAGCGAGCTGTCCGCTCTGTGCCTTGGAAACAGCGTGCCATGCATGTTGGCCAAAGAACCTAATCCTCTCGGCGTTTTTCGGCTCTGGCGACGTGACAGACCGTGAATCCAGGCGCCGTGACAACGATTGCGCTACACCCGTTGGGGACCTTCCGGAGCCGTCGCCCTGCTTTCTCCTCCTCCACGTGAGCCGGTTCGGCCTAGCGGTAAGGCGTTAGGCTGGTAACCGGAAGGGCCTCGGCTCAATTCCGCTTCGGCTCTCCTTTCTCTTCAAAAGGATTGTGGTTTGTGGACACTATCTTTGTGACTTTGTCCCTCATAATTAATGAAACATTAAAATCGCTCTCATCGCTGCCTATCTTAATGCCGGAGTCATCCTGGTGGTGACAGTATAGCCATAAGTATATAATCTCCATCTTCCCCCATCTCCATACCCCCTTCCCCCCCTTATTCTCCTCCTCTCCGCTTGGATTGGTCTTCTCCAAGGGAGCTCTGGCCGTCTAGAAGCTGGTTTCGTTCGTCCGACAGTGTAAGAGCTCGGAATATAAACACAGCACGGGAAATCCTGCAACAGGCCAGAAGGGTTACCTCCCTTGTTAATTAAGCAACGCACAGCTTAACACTTCTGTCCCATGAGGCAGAAGGAGACGGAAGCTGTATGTCGAAGGCTACACTGTCACGATCACGGTCAAAATGATTAGCTCGAAGGTAGCTGGCAGTGCAAGTCAATTAGTATTTCATTATGTATGTGGGAACAAGGGGGCAGTTGGACAGTATTCACAGGTTGTGGGGTCATGGGTACAGTTTGTCTGTACTATCCATACCCCAGTTTATAGGAGGGCGAGGAGAGCCGGAGTGGATCGAATTTAAGGTCTTGCGATCTGCTGATGTGCCTCTGCGCATGGTTCTGCCCTTGGGACCCTCTACCAAGGGCCCAGTGCATAAGGCTTCCCCTTGGGACCTTCTACCAAGGGCCCAGTGCAAAAGGCTTTCCCTTGTGATCCTCTCCAAAGGGCCCAGTGCACAAAGCATTTCCCTGGGAACCTCCGCCAAGGGCCCAGTGCATAAGGCTTTCTCTTGGAACCCTTTATAAATTAATGTCCCAGTGCTCAAGGCTTCCCCTTGGGACCCTCTACCAAGGGCCCAGTGCACAAGGCTTCCCCCTGGGACCCTCTACAAAGGGCCCAGTGCATAAGGCTGTCCCTTGGGACCCTCTACCAAGGATCCAGTGCGCAAGGCTTCCCCCTGGGACCCTCCACAAAGGGCCCAATACACAAGACTTTCCCTTGGGACCCTCTACCAAGGGTCCAGTGCGCAAGGCTTACCCCTGGGACCCTCCACAAAGGGCCCAGTACTTAAGTCTGCCGCGGGTAGGTGTACTGCGATGAACGGCGCGGTCAGGAATCGAGGCCGGCGCAAAGGTTATTCACAGTTGCTGGTCCCGGATACCTCCTCTCCACCATGTGTCAGCGTCATGGTTGTATGGTGGTGGTCGTTTCATTGTCACTGGTCGTTTGTCAACGTCATTGCTGTGTGGCGGTGGTTGTTGCAGTATCACTGGTTGTTTGTCAAGGTCATCACTGTGTGGCAGTAGTCGTTGCGGTGTCACTGATCGTTTGTCGTCGTCATTGCCATGTAGTGGTTTCATAAATCGTTTTTCAACGTCACTACTCTGCAGTAGTGTTCGTTCTTCGGCCATAGCTAAAAAATATAGATCGTTTGCCAACGTCATTGCTGTGGAGACGTAGTCGTTTGTCAGTGTCATTGGTATGTAAACGTGATCGTTCTAGTGTCATAGGTCGTTTGTCAACGTCATTATCGCGTACATGTCGCCGTCCCCTTTTTGATTGGCCGTTCGTGAACATCATTACTAGCAGGAGGTGGTCGTTGTTCTGTCATATGTCGTTTGTTAACGTCATTACGTTATTAATAGGTGGTCACCTTTCTGTCACTAGTCTTTTGTGGACGTCATTACGATGTGTAGATGGTGGTTGTCCTACCACAGGCCGTATGTCAACAGCGTAACGAGGTAGAGGTGGTTGTCTTATCATAGGTGGTATGCCAACGCCATTACGAGATAGAGCTGGTCGTTGCCCAGTGACAGGTCGTTTGTCACAGTCATTACGAGGGAGAGATGAGCATTTCCCAGTGACAGGTATATTTGGGGAGCGGGGATAGCTCAAGATCGCCGGACTCCTGATCGAAAGGTCGCGGGTTCAAGTTTCGGCAGGAGCGGCGGGAGAATTTTCTTCTCCGTGGTCAACTTTCTGTGCTGACCATTATTTCGGTATCCGTTCCAAGTAAAAGATCTCGGTCATTCTGCTAAAAGTGCAGGTGGCAGGTTACAGCTAATCACGCATACGCTCTACGTATGTGGCTTTGCATGAAGTGACGTGACATATGGTGTACACGGAACGTGCCGAGATGGCAGCAGTTTCGCATGGCACCAGCCATGTAACAACCAAACAGCACTGGAAGTACACTACTTCTCTGTATATTTTCAAAACGCGATATTAAAAACGAGTATCTCATTTAGAATCACATAGCGATAGGTATATAATCTCCTCTCCCCCCCCCCCTCCATACCCCCCCCCCCCCACCCCCTTCTCCCCGTCCCTAATAAGCCTTGTGGTTTCTGTGGACGTTAAGCACCATGTTTACTTAGAATCACATGCGACAAGTGCGTAGTGAGTCTTCTCGAGAGCGGAGAACAGCGCCACATAAAAACGATCTATAACAATAACAATATCAACAACAACAACAGGTGTCGTTTGTCAAGGTCATTACGACGGAGAGATGAACGTTGCCCAGTCACTGGACATTTGACAACGTCATTACCCGTCACAGGTAGAATGAAAATACCCAGAGAGGACACGTCTGTGAGCCGGTTTGGCCTAGCGGTAAGGCGTTAGGCTGGTAAGCAGAGGGACCTCGGTTAGAATCTGCTTCGGTTCTCCTTTCTCTTCAAAAGTTGTGGTCTGTGGACACCGTCTTTTGATTTTGTCCCTCACAATTAATGAAACATTAAAATGGCTCTCATCGCTGGCCACCTTAATGCAGAAGTCATTCTGGCGGTGACAGTGTAGCGATAGGTATATAATAGATCTCCGTACCCCCTTTCCCCCCTTCTCCCCGTCCCTAATAAGCCTCGTGGTCTCTGTGGACGTTAAGCACCACGTTTACTTTACACGTCTGGAGCTACGAGCGGACAGTGACAAGATCTGCAGTAATACAGCTAGCTTTCAACGTAACGCGCAGCACAAGTAAGCCACTGAAGTCGCTTTTTCTGAGGCAAGCATTCTGTAAACAACACACACACACACACACACACACACACACACACACACACACACACACACACACAAAACACAAAAACACACAACACACACACACACACACACACACACACACACACACACACACACACACACACACACACACACACACACACACACACACCGAAAAGAACAACAACAAAAACGGGTTAATGCAAATCTGGTGAGAAAACTACTAACGACTGCAAATCGGGTTACGAGACACACGAATGATTACAAATCTGATTAAGAACCAGTTGTTGTATTATGCTTGCCAGTGCCGGACTGGAGCGAGCACCAAGATAATGTCTTGAACTGAGGGATTGACTGGAATGCCAAGAGAGACTGGCTGCGCTGCCAAGAAGTCAACCTATACGCGTTGACGGCAGATTGTTTTGAGTGAGAGGTTAACAAGAGTTCGAAAATTTAAAAGTAATAGTTGTAAAGTTGAAACAAAGGCGCGTTGTTGTTTGTTTGTTTTTTAGCGTGTGATTAAGCCAGGTGTTTTGGGAAAAGCCTAATCGAGTTTGTTAGTAATTGTATGTTCATATCATTCGAATGCAACACGCATACACGCGCGGGGGCCTGACGGGGGGAGGGGAGGGGGAATGGAAGAGAGAGAGAGAGAGAGAGAGAGAGAGAGAGAGAGAGAGAGAGAGAGAGAGAGAGAGAGAGAGATTACTTCTGCCAAAAACCAATGCGTGGTGGTGGTGGGGTGTGTGTGTGTGTGTGTGTGTGTGGAAACTGGCGTTGATACCGTAAGACCGTAAGACACATTTCCTTGCAAACTTGTACTGGGACAATAAATATTCTGATTCTGATTCTGATATTTTATATTATGAATTTGACGCCGGAGAAATCTCAGGGGCGGCCGCAAAGCCTAGCACGTAACGGTCACCCATCCATTCGGTGACCACACTCGGTCGCGCTAAACTTCTTCCTTCGAGAGCGTGTACTCTTTGCTCTACGCCACCGACTCTCCCGAATTCCTTTCTGCGCTCTCACGAACAAAAGGATCGGTGGGTTTTACCCAAATCAGGGAAACAGCTGGAATGCAGTCACTTACCGTGACGAAGCGGACAGCATCGATTCTCTAGGGGTGTCTCTACCGGACACCCTCCCGGCCAAGCGAGAAAGCGGAGACATCATGCGAGCGAAACAAAAATATGACGGAGTAATTTACCAACTCCCACAGTTGTGTAAGCGGGCCCTCTGCAGTCGTTCAAATGAGCTGCCGCGGTCCGTTTGCAGTCTCCTGCTCGGGCATGCTGGGCGATTGTTTTGACAGGGTTTGGCAGTTTCCACATGCTTACCATGCTTTGTAGCCAGCCTGTTGCTGGACCCACCGCCTTGTGCTCCACAGCTAATAGCGTCGAGCTTTCGCAGCGCTGTGCAGATGCGTCGACTAAGTTACGTTGGTTTATGAGTTCTGTTATTAGCTTGCGGGTCTGGGTGTACGTAATTGGACGTAATTCTCTCTCTCTCTCTCTCTCTCTCTCTCTCTCTCTCTCTCTCTCTTAGCAAGGACTAGTTGTTAGTTTTTTGACTGAAGCAAAACTACAATCCTTGTAAAATAAAGTTTTCGAGTTCGAGTTCTCTCTCTCTCTCTCTCTCTCTCTCTCTCTCTCTC
>JABMCL010000973.1:115000-122500 GCA_018857735.1 Alviniconcha marisindica
TATGTGGCCACGAAGGATCACTGTATGTGGCCATGAAGGATCACTGTATGTGGCCACGAAGGTCACCCGCGTCTCATCGATTGAGGTGACCTTGGAGGCCACGTGCTACGTCACAAGGACGTCATCCGTCATCCACGCTATCACAGTCCCCTCGTTCTGCCACGACTATTCCTCACAAGTGCACTCGAGTGGAAACGGCCGCCGGATGCCGGGAAGTAGGTGGCAGCAGTCTCGGTATGGTGTGAAACGTTGGACAAGTGCAGACTGCCGTGACTATAAGATCCATTACCGCAAAGGCCATTACGACAAAGGCACTACATCAGAGCTCAGGAGCTGTGTGAAAGTCGAGGTGGACGTCCTGGGCTCCCCGCCCCCAACAGTCCTTATGGTCTCTGTGGACGTAAAGCGACAGTGAACCTGAAGGCGTACGTCGTCATCCGGCAGCTGCAAGGCGCTGTGAAGGACGTGGGTCACGTGCACGAGACGGGAAGACGTACGCTTCCTCCGAGAGTGGCTCGGCGTTGCCAGGCAGGCGCTGTGAGGACTGTGCTGAGTGGCTGGCTGGGCAGACAGAGTCCCCTCTTCGCTCGGCATCCACGGTGAGGTCAAGGGAGGATTACGTGTGTGGGACGGACTCGCTGAGTGGACACGGTAGCTTTTCCGGGCTTGTGGCTCGTTGGTTGAATGTTGCTTTACGTCCACAGAAACCGTAGGCGGGAGCCCAGGACGTCCACCTCGACTTCCACACAGCTCTTGAGCTTTATTGTGGCTTGTTGGTTGAGTGTTGCTTTACGTCCACAGAAAGCGTAGACTTATTAGGGACGGGAGCCCAGGACGGCCACCTCGACTTCCGCACAGCTCCTGAACTCTGTTGTGGCTTGTTGGTTGAGTGTTGCTTTACGTCCACAGAAACCGTAGGCTTATTAGTGGCGGGAGCCCAGGACGTCCACCTCGACGTTCACACAGCTCCTGAGCTCTGTTGTGTCTCGTGGTGTGGGGTGACTGCATAGGTCTGCGCGCGAGCGAAGTTTGCCTGGCGTAGACGAACGTTGCCATGAAGTTTTCTTGAATTTGTTTTTTGTTTTTTTTTGTTTTTTTGGTGCATATATAATTTGTTTTATCCTTCTCTTAATTCCTCGATGGGATGACGGCGGACGCAGAAATACGATTCCCTCTGCTGAGATCCTAGAGCTTTCAAGACTTCTCTACTTTAAGCCTGGGCGAGGTCTGAATGTAGTAGCCTTGCGTGTTTCTCCTAATGCCGGACTTCTGCTGCCCCAGTTCAGCTCTCTTCAATTTGCCCCAATCCTCCTCCAGGATGATCTTCGCCCTGATTTAACCGTACTAGTTGACTGGTAAAACACCAGCTTACTGACTTACTCCTCCAAGATGATCTTCGCCCTGATATAAGCGCACTGGTTGACTGGTAAACTGGTAAAACACCAGCTTACTGACTTACTCTTCCAAGAGTTGAAGTTAATGTGAATTGAGGAATCGCCTTTCACCGCTACACGAGTTTTGCCCTCCACACGGCGCGGAATACATAAAAGGTTCAGAAGAACGCTATTTTTCAGCACAATGCATAACATGCAAATTTTCGGGGTTATGCCCTTGATCAAGCTACAAAACGACACTTAAACAGCAGTTAAACGGTGAAAATGAGATGTAGAACTAGGACACTCATGTTCTTTTGGATGAGCTGTGTTGTTTTCGTGTCCAGTGCTGGGAAGAATGAATGCTAACTGTAACCTTCTCATGAATATATGTAAAAGCGTTTCCGTTGGAATATGTTTAGCCCATGCCATAGCCATGGCACGGAACTGATCCCTGGATTCTGAAACAGAACGAGGCCTGGACGCGCTGGACGGCAGTCACATGAATAAGCAATCACTAAAGCAGCATGCTTATGTAAGTGTGACCAGTGAATGAAAAATACAGTAACGTACACATTGACAATGGCAAAACGGAGTATCAGATTATCATGTTAGCAGTGAACACGCAAGCTTTTGTGTTGAAGTTTTCGTGCGCCATATATGACTTTTCATTCATTCAGTACAAAGTTGTCAAAATCGTAAAAATATCGTTTACAGACATCATCAAGAAATTTCAAAAGCACACCATAAAATCCTTGGCTATTATAGCTAACGTTAGTGTCATACGGCAGCGTGCTACACCAAAATATCTAGTTGATTAAAAAGAAAAGAAAAAAGAAAAAGATAAATTAAAAACAAAAATGGAAAACGTTTCTGGAAGACTGGGCCAATAGCAGAACAAGAAGAAAGACGAAACAAAAAGACGAGACAGAATAACAAGCGAGCAGATACAAAAAGTAAAATCGAACGACAGCCCTGAGATTCCAGACAGGAGAAGGACATCAGACATCCTCCGCGGTCTCTCTTTGAAGGGTTGTCAGCCGGAGAAAGTTGGGGGGGGGGGGGGGGGGGGAGAGACACACATCTGAGCGGGGTTGTGCACGGGGTGCGGGGGTAAAGGAACCTGCGGGTATTTGAAAAAAGGGGGCTGTCGTTATTTTGACGTGATGCTAATCGCGCGTCATGACTTGACGTGTGTGCGTGAGAATGATGACGATGATGATTGTCAGTTTGGAGAGAGCTCCAAATATCCACGGAAAAGCCTTGCGCGTGACGCATAATACTCACAATACTGGGGCTGTCTCTTTGACAAACGATATGCGAAGGCGAGCGCGCACGCACAGAGAGAGAGAGAGAGAGAGAGAGAGAGGGGGGGGGGGGGAGGGAATTGATTGTGATGTTGATGTTAGAATTACAAAAACGCCAATCGGAATTGAGTCATTTTTCACACGGCATCAATTACATCGTGTGCATGCACACAGCTGAGCTTCAAGTTTTTGTTCTCATGTTTGTGGTGTGGTGTGTTTGTTTTGTTTTTGGTGTGTGTGTTGTTGTTGTTGTTGTTTTTTGTTGTTTGTTTTATGAACACTGTCTTGTGAATTTGTCTCTCATAATTAGTGAAACATTACAGTGGTTTTCATCGCTGCCCTTCTCAACTGCCCTTCTCCCTCTTCCTCCGCTTCCTGGGATCTCATTTAACAAGTATAATGAAACGAAACGGTCGCAAGGGGGGGGGGGGGCGCAGAGAGATTGGTGGGATACCTCAACAGTGTTTACCTGCATGACCAAAAGAACAAACACCTGAACAGTTTTTACCTGATCATGACCAAGAGAACAGACACCCCAACAGTGTTTACTGCATGACCAAAAGAACAGACACCCCAACAGTGTTTACCTGCATGACCAAAAGAATAAAGACCCCAACAGTTTTTACCTGATCATGACCAAGATAACAGACACCCCAACAGTGTTTACCTGCATGACCAAGAGAACTCTAGACACCCCAACACTGTTTACCTGTGTGACCAAGAGGACAGACACCCCAACACTGTTTACCTGCATGACCAGCAAATATAGACCTGGACAGTGTTTACCTGCATGACCAAGAAAACAGACATCTGGACAGTGTTTACTTGTATGACCAAGAGCACAGACACTTCAACAGTGCATACCCGCATGACCAAGAGTACAGACACCCCAACAGCGTTTTCCCTGTGTGGCCACCAAATAGACATCTGGACAGTGTTTACCTGTATGACCCAGAAAACAGACACCCCGACAATTTCCACCTCCGCGTTAGCGAGTGAAGAGTGCAGAAGTGGACTGCATGCCAGAGACAATAACGGCTGGCATTCCTCATCAAATGTGCATGTTGAAGGGGTGCTGCCTTCTCCCCGGACGCCCGTCTTCCGTTGGCTGGTTTGCTGTCAGCAAAGCTGGCCTTCTCAGTGGAACTGGCCTTTTCAAAGGAACTGGGTCATCTTAAAGGAACTGGTCTTCTTTTAAAGGAGCTGGCCTTCTTAAAGGAACTGGGTCTTCTTAAAGGAACTGGTCTTCTTTTAAAGGAACTGGCCTTCTTAAAGGAACTGGGTCTTCTTAAAGGAACTGGGCCTTCTTAAAGGAACTGGCGTTCTTAAAGGAAATGGGTCTTCTTAAAGGAACTGGTCTTCTTAAAGGAACTGGTCTTCTTTTAAAGGAACTGGCCTTCTTAAAGGAACTGGGTCTTCTTAAAAGAACTGGTCTTCTTAAAGTAACTGGTCTAATCAATGGAACTGGTCTTCTCTTAAAGGAAGTGTCCTTCTCAACGGAACATGTCTTCTTTAAGGAACTGGCATTCGTAGAGGAAATGACTGTTTAATTCTCTACACAAGTTGTGTCCAGCAAGAAGGAGGGATCAAAATGTAAACCTGATTTTGTGTAAAAATGCTCCTCTCTCTCTCTCTCTCTCTCTCTCTCTCTCTCTCTCTCTCTCTCTCTCTCTCTCTCTCTCTCTCTCTCTCTCTCTCCATCACTCAAAAGCGCTCTTTAGGACAGCATTCTTGGGGCTCAGAACAGTGTGCGACCTTTTGTCCAGTTTCTCGCGCTCTATAACGTCTTTCTAAAGCGCCTTCAAAACGCCACATTAGTCCCCCCCCCCCCCCCCCCGACTTTAATCCTCACTCAGCGGAGATCTCTAATGAGTTCCCTCTCCCTTGTTAACAGCTTAAGTCCGGGGCCACGGAGCGTCGTTTTCTACGGGTGGAAGGTTGGGGATTTTGAGCGTTTCCTAAAGACCAGGTAAGTTTGCTGACGGGCCGGCCGGCTTTATACGTCAAGGCAGTTTTTAAGGTTCTGTGCTGTGGTGGCTGGCACACTTTGCCAGAGCCGTTGAACGTTTTGACACGCGCTCTTCGCTCGACCAATAGAGCTCTTGACAACGCGATTTGTAACGTGTGTGTGGATTGGTGGTGTATAAGTGTGTGTGCGTGTGTGTGTGTGGTGGTTGTATAGGGTGTGCGTGTGTGTGTGAGCACGTGTGTGTGTGTGTGTGTGTGGTGTGTGTGTGTGTGTGTGTGTGTGTGTGTGTGTGTGTGTGTATCCGTATGCGTGTGTGCGCGCGTACATAGCACGAAAGAGAGCTATGTAATGCAAGTAGTTTATGTATTTTTGTAACGTGTTACCGATATTTGGTCTATAACACCCGCTCTGCCCACCAACCCACCCCAACCCCTTTCACCGGCCTGTAGGCACATGATGGTGTTGTTTTCAGTTCACCGTGTACATAGTGCTTTGAGCCTCAGACATCTGTATGGAGGGACTCGGCGCCTTAGAAATGTTATTATTGTAAACACAAGAAACCAAAAATAAAACATCTGGGTCATGGTTCGGGACACAATGCAGTCAACAGAGAACACAGCCAAGTCTAAACAGTCAACAATGAACATAATATCAATATGTACTCACCAACTAATGAGAAAAGTATGTCAGTATATTTCAAGACACAATGCAGTCAACAGTGAACACAGCCAGGTCTAAACAGTCAACAATAAACATAATATCAGTATATACTCGTCATCAACTGATGCGAAAAGTATGTCAGTATATTTAAGGCTGTCTATGCTGGAAAAAATGCTCTCTAAACGAACTGACCAGTCAGTCGACATATAAACATGTTTTGGTACCTGCTTTTGTTCCGTAGACACTCAGCGGTGCTACACGTACTAAATCACAAGTTTGTCTAATTCACAGTTACAGAGTTAAAAAAACCAACTGACCAGCAGTGCACAATAAGACATGTTTTGGTACCTGCTTTTGTTCCGTAGACACTCGCCACGGGAACCAGCGTAAATCGCTATAATAAGTGACTATGAGCAGGGTGACCTGTTTTATTCCGCTGGGGCCACGGGGAACGGGAAAGGTAGGGAGAGGATTTGGAAATCCAGTTCGAGTCTGCTTACACGTGACAACAGCAGCAACAAGGTTCCCAGGGTCCTTACAGGTGCTTACAAGTACTTACAAATTGAATTTGCCAAGTAAGGCCTTACAGGTCCTTATATTTGCATCACGGTCCTTACAAGTCTAGCTAATACTGAAAATGCACATGGGCAGTTATAAATGCCTCTCATTTTTTCAAAGTCAGAGACTCTGGACGGTTCCACACGTTTACTGAATTTAGAAATCGTTCAGACATAGGTTGAGATGATGTCTGAATCAGACGATGCTTTCCTCCATGTTCATTTAGATCACGTGCAGCCAAAATCGCGGTCGCAAGATTACGCAATAACTTCCGGGTCAGCCATTTGGTTGCAAAGTTCGGACTGTGCAAGAACCTGAGCTGACAGCAAAGGTGCCGAGAAAATGTTCGTCCCAAGACCGCTGGCTAAAGGACTGCATATCAGGAGAGGTTTCTAAAAGATAAAGCTGGACAAACACTACGCTTGATGCGCGGCATGCGAAATTCAGCTCATTTTTGGGTGTGCTCCTTACTGTTGTTATGGTCCTTACAAAGTCTAATATTGGTCCTTACAGGTCCTTATTTGGCTCCAGTCCAAGTCCCTGGGAACCATTTACAGCGACAACAACAACAAATTAAAAAAATTTTTTTTTAAAATGGTTCAACGTCCGTGCGCTGTGCGATTATGGGAACAACGTTTTACGACGAGGGTCACGTGCTCGACCGTTTTAATCGTCAATTGATGGCGCACGATTTTCTGAACAGACACCGAAGAACCCAGCGGATGAATGTGGGGGGGGGGGGGGGGGGGGGATATGTGAAGGGGGCGTTAAAGACCGAACTAGCTGGAGGTGGCTTTGGGTTGTTTGGTTTCATCCTCGCCTATTGCCGTTTATTGCACAGACAGCTGGCAGGGGTCGTTCAGGTCACGGTGACCCCTAGTTGGTGTCCAGCCATTACATTCGTGCAGCTACTAGAAGAAGAAGAAACAAATCGATTTTTCGGTCCATGAAGACCTCGCTCACGACTTAGCCGAGCCGCAGTGTGTCTTGTCGTCCAACGTGCTGAACGTGCATTGTGCTTTGTCACACTGCTCTGATACCTGAGCCGCAGGCCAGGGTGTCTTGTGCCTTAAATCACAATGTGTCTCACACCAGCCACTGTGTGTTTCGCCAAACTGTCCTAAGAGGCTGAAACATGAGCCGCAATGTGTCTTGTGCCTTAAGTCACAATATATCTCACTCAGACGAGTCTCAGTGTGGTTCGTAAAACTACCTCGAGGTGTTGAAACACGAGGCGAGCCGCAGTGTGTCTTGTGAAACTGCCATAAGATGCTCACACACGAGCCGAGCGGCAGTGTGTCTTGTGAAACTGCCTTAAGATGCTGACACACGAGCCGCAGTGTGTCTTGTGCCTTAAGTCACAGTGCGTCTCACACCAGCCACTGTGTGTCTTGTGAAACTGCCCTAAGATGCTGACAGACGAGCCGCAGTGTGTCTTGTGAAACTGCCCTAAGATGCTGACACACGAGCCGCAGTGTATCTTGTGAAACTGCATTAAGATGCTGACACATGAGCCACAGTGTGTCTTGTGAAACTGCCCTAAGATGCTGACGCACGAGCCGCAGTGTCTTCACAAACCGGGAAAGATCTGTGACCACTGTTTGCTTCTGAGCGTACACAGTGACGAAATCAA
>JABMCL010000973.1:127500-132500 GCA_018857735.1 Alviniconcha marisindica
CTGTCTGCAGCGTTTCTTGGCTTGTTCTCATGCAGGGACGCTCTCGGATAAATAAAACTGCATGATCATTACAGAATAAACCAGACAGTCAGCCCTCTTCCACTGACACACGAGGCCCGCCGTAGTTATTGAGTTACCCTCTTATTTTACCCCCGTAACGAAGTTTAGCAGTACTGGGGCCACTTTGTCAGTGCGTCCGGGCTTTGTCCCGAAAATATCTCGTGAACCACAAACTTGCTGTGGTGATGTAAGATCGTCAGGAAGAGCTCACATGCCTCTTCCATAGTTCTGGATTGTTTGGGATTGGTTCGCTACTTTGGACCTTGTTGTTTGTTTGTTGTTATTGTTTTTTCCCGCCCTTGATCTCTCTTTCTATTTTCTGCACCACTTGTATGTCTTTAAATGTGATTTGGCGCGCAAAGCTCTCATGTGATCTCTTCCCCACTTCCACACGGTCAACAAAATTGCAATTAGACTGTGCTTAAAGCAAGCTAGTCTTAATTTTGTGATTTGTCTCAAACAAAATAGCAATATTATTATAGATTAGTCTGACGGAGAAAAAACGAGAAGCATTATTATAGATTGGTCAGGTGAAACCAAAACCAAAACAATTTTTTTATAGATTAGTCTGATGAAATAAAACAACAGTATAATAATAGATCAGTCTGATAAAACAAAAGAACAAAATATTTATAGATTAGTCTGATAAAACAAAACAATTTATAAATTAGTCTGAAACAAAACAACAGAATATTTATGGTTAGTCTGGTGAAACAAAACAATGCATCTAAGCCCAGAGCGCTCGTGCAGAATCAAGCCACAAGGGAGATAATTAGCGCTCGAAATACGTAACACAAGTACAGCTACACAGACCTGAGTCACCTACGGTAACTCTCACTTGGCATGCGTGTAAATACAAGGTACATAAACTCCACCGTATGAGGATGTACCCCTGGTGAGGATGTACACCTGATGGAGTTTATGTACCTTTATGTACGCATGCCAGGTGAGAGTTACCGTAGGCGACTCAGGTCTTCGTTGTTGTATTTGTGTTACGCATTTGGAATATGATGAAACAAACCCACACAGAATACATTAATCCTTGACTCGGCAAGAAGAGAATGAAAAACGTGGGGGTATTGCCTTGTCCAGCTATGTAAATGGAGTGGAGTCCAAGTGTTGTGTGACTTCGCGACAAGCGCCTTGCGATGTGGGCGGGTTTCAAAATGAACAAGAGATGAAGAGCAAGCAAAACGTACTAAGAAGAAGACGGGACACAGATACAAAACGCTTCGACGTTTCGACATAAAATGTCTTCGTTTGGAAGAACCGATACTAATACAGAAGACAATCATCAAAGATGAAGGTGGACAGTATTGAAAGGAGACGAGAAGATAGACCTGAAGAAGAAGAAGAAGAAGATGATGGAGAAGAAAAAAAGAAAAAAGAAAAAAAGAATTGAAAAGAGACGAGAAGATAGACCCGAAGAAGAAGAAGAAGAATTGAAAGGAGACGAGAAGATAGACCTGAAGAAGAAGAATTGAAAGGAGACGAGAAGATAGACCTGAAGAAGAAGAAGAAGAAGAAGAAGAAGAAGAAGAAGAAGAAGAAGAAGAAGAAGAAGAAGAAGAAGAAGAGAAGACGAAGAAGAAGGACAGAAGAAGAAGAAGAAGAAGAAGAAACAAGCCAGAACAGAACAGAATACAGGAAACCTTACTGTGTCATGAGACAAAGTTGTGTCTAGATAGGACAGTAAAAACCGACAGACAGCTAGGACAGTCAATAAGATGAAAGGGACAGAGAACGACATCTTACCTTCACCGATGGAGGAGACGTGGACACGCTGTGTGACGGACGAACACGTATCGTCGTCCTCTGGACCCCCTGGTGCCAATTAAGCTTGGACCTCAGAGGCCTTTTTGCCCTCTTCACAGTTCACTGCCTTCTGGAGTCCGTGGAACTCGGCCACTTCACCCTGTCAGTGCAATTCTGGCTTATTTCACAGTCAAGCGCACACGCGGTCAGTAAAACTTCATTCGCTGGGTGTTGTTAAGTATGTGAGTGTGCAGTTTACTGCGTAGTGCTTACTGTGTATACGGGTTAGTGCACACGCGGTCAGTAAAACTTCATTCGCTGGGTGTTGTTAAGTATGTGAGTGTGCAGTTTACTGCGTAGTGCTTACTGTGCACACAGGTTAGTGCTTAATATTTTATAGTGTGTACAAGGTCGTTACATCGTCCATGAAACTCAGCTCGCTTCGAAAGTTTAGTGCGTTCACAGAGTTGATGCAGTTTCACTCAGTTACAGTTTTAGTCAACACAAAGTCCACAAGTCACTTTAAAACGGAGCCCGTTGAAGTAGTGTGTTCTGGGTTCTAACCGTCCATTTTCGGTGCGCCAGTTGCCTCGTCGGGAGTTCCAGCCAGCCTACGTTTGCGTAACGATGGTCGTCAGGTGAAAATTACAGGTGAATTCACTTCACTGTCGTGTCTTTTCTTCGACGGTTACATACTTTTGTCGTTGCTTTTCAGTGTAGGTATTCTCCAAGTTAGCTCTGGAGAATGTCTGTGGTGTGCATCCATTTTATGCTTTACACTCTCTTTGGCTTCCTCGTTCTGTTGAGATTCGGTTGACGGAGGCTGAGTCGTCTTTGAGTTGTGCCGGCGAAGTTTCAGTTAAAGACTCGCGGGAGACAGTGACGGGCAACAATAGAGATGCTCAGTGTTGGCTTTGTCTGACCGGCTGCCTTTCTACTGTGGACAGTCGTCAACACGGCGTCCCTCGTTGTTTTCTTTACGTAACACACCTCTCCACTGGACTTGCTCTCGTCGTCGTTTCAGTCGCCAGGCTCTCGCGCCTGAAGCAAGTCATTGTTTGTGGAAGAGGATCAAGGCGACAGGAAGGAGGAACAGAAATAAGGGAGGGAATGAAGCGTACAGTCCGCAGCGAGACCGGAGAGAGAAAGAGAGAGAGAGAAGGGGGGGGGGGGGGGGGGGGGGGGAGGGGAGAGGAGTGTTCCGAAGTCAGTCACCCGACCGAGGTTCGAACCACACGACGAGGTCGAGGCGTTAGGGTTGATGACAAGCAAAGGTGAGGGAGAGCGAGAGTTGTGCCAACATCACCGTATCGGGGACCGATCGGCGCGTGTGTCAGATCGATAGTGATCAACAGCGGACTGGGACGGAGCGAGCAGATCCGAGGCAAGGCAAAGGCAAAGGCAAGACAGGGCAGGCGAAGAAGGCAACGGGGTACGGCGTGTGGTCGTCACTTCGCCAGAAGCGGCGAGGGCCACTGTGGACTTACAGGCAGCAGTGGGAGCATGTGGAGGCAGTGAGTGAGCATGTCGGAGGGATGCATGCTGCTGAAGAGGGGGCGTTGCATGAGCTGCTGCCGTACGGATGGCGTAGACGGCGCACGGCGCGTGCACGTCGTGTGGGCTTGCAGCGGCCCGGCCCACGTGTGGTCAAGCCGCAGGCGCCGGAAATTGTTACTGAGCCTGTACTGTGTTGTTGAAGTGTTGCTTTAAGCCCGTTCTTAATTGGGCGAATGTTTCTTCGCGAACCTAGTTGGAAGTATTCGGCGAAGTTAGTTGGTTCTCAATTGGGCGAACTTTTCTTCGCGAACCTAGTTGGAAGTATTCGTCGAAGCTATATTCGGGTCCAAAAAGCTTCGCTCAACATGTTCTAGGAACATTCGCCCTATTCGACGAACATTGCCTCTGATTGGCTGAGAGCAGAGCTCTCCTGTGGATGAAGAAAAAATAAAAATAAAAATGGATGACGGTGTCGCTAGGTTCTCCACTCGCTTCGGAGGGAATTTGTTTATTTGTTGACTTGTGGGAGGCGCAGCCTTGTCTCGGAGACCCAGAAGGAGATAGTAGTTAGTTGAATTACCCTGTGAGGGATGATGAAAGTATATTGACTTGACTTTAGCCTACATTTTCGATCATGCTGTCTGCTGCGCGTCTGCCGCAAGTTCGGGCTGAAGCTTGCATCTCATTACAAGCCAGTTGAGAACGAAGTAAAGTTTGGACTGTCCGAACCATATTCGGCGAACTAAAAGTTCAATTAAGAAACGAATCATAGTTCGTCGAAGTGTCCGAAGTATGTTCGGCGAACAAACATTCGCCCAGTTAAGAACGGGCTTTACGTGCACAGAAACCGTAGGCTAAATTATTAGGGACGGGAGCCCAGGACGGCCACCTCGACTGTCACACAGCTCCTGAGCTTTGCCTGTACTAAGTGTTGCAGGAGTTAAAGTAGCCGTTTCAGTGGTTTTACTGTTTGTGGCAGGCGTCTTCCTTGCTGTTATTCAATTTTCCGTTCCTCCTCTTTCTCCTGTTTGTCCGGATTCAACATACACTGTTGACTGAACGTTACAAACCAGTTATCTGTCTACCTCTTGCTTTTCCCCTGTCTTGTTGTTGTTGTTGTTGTCTCCCCTGCCTTGTTGTTGTTGTTGTTGTTGTTGTTGTTGTTGTTGTTGTTGTTGCTGTTGTTGTTGTTGTTGTTGTTGTTGTTGTTCTTCTTCTTCTTCTTCTTCTTCTTCTTCTTCTTCTTCTTCTTCTGTTGCTGCTGCTGCTGCTACTACTTCTACCACTACTATTACTACTGCTGCTACCACTACTATTACTACCACTGCTACTACTACCACTGCTACTACTACTGCTGATACCCTTTCTTCTTTGTTGGCCTCTTCTTCATTTTCTTCTTCTACTACTGCTGCTACTAATACTAATACTACTAACGCTACTACTTCAACTACTACTGCTGCTACTGAAGCGTTACTGCGACCACTACTTCTCTCCGCGGCAGTGGACGCGGAAATGAGTGTCTCTTGTGAGAACCCAGAGCTGTCAACGATTCTTTCTTTTGGACAAGATCAGTAATAAAGCATTGCGTGCACCGCCAACGCTAACAAGGAGATCGACCTTTCTATTTCAGCCATCCTGTTCCATTGAGCTACTTTCTATTTTACAGTCCCGACCTTTTTTCTTTCTTT
>JABMCL010000973.1:142500-152500 GCA_018857735.1 Alviniconcha marisindica
ACAGAGACACAGATCACTGACAGCCTTTGGGGACAGAGACACTGATTACTGACAGCCTTTGGGGACAGAGACACAGATCACTGGCCGCCTTTGGGGACAGAGACACTGATCACTGGCCGCCTTAGGGGACAGAGACACAGATCACTGGCCGCCTTAGGGGACAGAGACACAGATCACTGACAGCCTTTGGGGACAGAGACACTGATCACTGACAGCCTTTGGGGACAGAGACACAGATCACTGGCCGCCTTAGGGGACAGAGACACAGATCACTGACAGCCTTTGGGGACAGAGACACTGATCACTGACAGCCTTTGGGGACAGAGACACAGATCACTGACAGCCTTTGGGGACAGAGACACAGATCACTGACAGCCTTTGGGGACAGAGACACAGATCACTGTCAGCCTTTGGGGACAGAGACACTGATCACTAGCCTGGCCGCCTCACGAGACAGCGACTGTGACGTTTTTTGTAATGTGACGCTTGCTTTGTTCCTAGCAGGTCAAGCTCTCCAGCGTGTGTATGTGTGCGTGCGTGCGCGCGCGTGTGTGTGTGTGTGTGTGTGTGTGTGTGTGTGTGTGTGTGTGTGTGTGTGTGTGTGTGTGTGTGTGTGTGTGTGTGTGAGTGTGGAGTGGACGGGGGGCAAAAGACATGGTGAATGCCGACCCCCTAAAGCTCTGATTTTTTTAATGGCCTCGCTTTTGTCAGATAACAAGAGTTTTCCATTCTTGCTCGGGCGTTATCGAGGTTTGTCGCTACATTTTGCGCGCAAAGTCGTGCGTTTGGGAGACAGCGGGGATCGAGCCACAGATTACAGGCGCGGGCCAAGGCTGAGGGTTCAGCGCAGAACACTGGCCTAGCTTCTTTCTCAACAAAGTACAGCAGGTAGCCGGCAGCGTAACGCCAGTCGTCTTTCCATTGCGCCTTCCGGCCCCGCGTGCACTCCCCGGCGCCGGCCGTAAATCACACGTGCCAATCTACCACCACCAGCTGCAGCAGCAGCAGCAGCGGCGGCGGCGGCGGCGGCGGCGGTGGCGGCAGTTAAAGATGCTGACACCTCTTGGCTGCCTGCTTTCTTGCTGCTGTGATGTTGGCGAGGATTACGTACCCGCGGACAGCTCGTTCTTGAGGTGGTGACGTCGTTCTTGGAGTGGTAACGTCCCGCCAAGCGCACGGGGTCACATCGGGGCGAACGACTCAGGGTTACACCTCGACGAACGACACAGGGTTACACCAGGACGAACGACACAGGGTTACACCAGGACGAAAAACACAGGGTTACACCACAACGAACGACACAGGGTTACACCACGACGAAAAACACAGGGTTACACCACGACGAAAAACACAGGGTTACTCCACGACGAAAAACACAGGGTTACTCCACGACGAAGAACACAGGGTTACACCACGACGAACGACACAGGGTTACTCCACGACGAAGAACACAGGGTTACACCACGACGAACGGCACAGGGTTACTCCACGACGAAGAACACAGGGTTACACCACGACGAACGGCACAGGGTTACTCCACGACGAAGAACACAGGGTTACACCACGACGAACGGCACAGGGTTACACCACGACGAAGAACACAGGGTTACACCACGACGAACGACACACAGTTACTCCACGACGAAGAACACAGGGTTACACCACGACGAACGACACAGGGTTACACCACGACGAACGACACAGGGTTACACCTCGACGAACGACACAGGGTTACACCACGACGAACAACGCAGGGTTACACAATGACGAACGACACGGGGCTACACCACGACGAAAAACACAGGGTTACACCTCGACGAACGACACAGGGTTACACCACGACGAAAAACACAAGACACAACGCTGTCAACAGCAAATGATCGGCCACGTCAGAACGGACATTAATAAGCATTGCCTCAAGTAAAGATGTGTGTGTGTGTGTGTGTGTGTGTGTGTGTGTGTGTGTGTGTGTGTGTGTGTGTGTGTGTGTGTGTGTGCGCGCGCGCGCGCGCGCGCGCATGTATATATGTGTATCAATACTGGGAGGATGGAGGGCGATGTTTGGTGACTAATTTGTGTATGTTCATATTGTGTCTTGACGTCGGTTATTTTAGCTCGATTATGAAATTATGCGCCTAGTGCTCACGCGAGAAAGGGCGCTCAAATATCCGCTATTATTATTATTGTTCTTTGTAATATTATTATTAATATTATTATCTCAACACTTGCATTTCTCCTCCTTACAACTGAGTTGTATGGGGAAGGCGCTTCAAAACGTATATTCCTTCAAGCTCAAAACAGCTAGATAGAGAGATAGATAGATAGATAGACAGATAAATAGATAGATGTATAACATATGTTTGATTCGCTGTTATGATGCACAGTAGCACGTGTCGGGGCCTGTTTGTGATTTTCACAGGAACTGTGGCAACGGTGTTCGTTGGAATTGCTTAAAGCCCAGTTATCTCTGAGAGGTACTGTCGGGGACCGAGATCCCAGGACGTGTGTGTGTGTGTGTGTATGTGTGTGTGTGTGTGTGTGTGTGTGTGTGTGTGTGGTGTGTTGTGTGTGTGTCTGGGGGAGGTGGAGGGGGAGGGGTATACTCTTACCGCCAGAAGTGGGCCGATTTGGCGTAGCTGTAAAGCTGGTAAGCAGAGGGACCTCGGTTCGAATCCGCTTCGGCTGTCCTTTCTCTTCAAAAGTTGTGGTCTGTGGACACTGTCTTGTAACTTTGTCCCTCACAGTTATGAAACATTAAAATGGCTCGTGTGTGTGTGTGTGTGTGTGTGTGTGGTGTGTGTGTGTGTGTGTGTGTGTGTGTGTGTGTGTGTGTGTGTGTTTGTGAGCAAAGTCAGCTGGTTGTGTGTTGGGACCAGCTGTTCCCGAGAAGGGGGTGAATCGAGACTACGTCATGCCAGGTGGAGGCTGTGGGTACTTTACTCGTTGCTATGGCAACAGTTTCAAACATTCCCAAAGCTCAGTCCGCGGTTGGAGGCCGCGGATGTGTGATGAGTGTGTGTGTGTGTGAAGTTTTTTTATTTTTATATAAAGGGCAGTACTGAGGGGACAAACTTCGAAAAACTGTGATTAATGTTTGCATCTTTTTTGTTTTGTGTTTGCGTATTGACTGATTTATAGATTTGACATGAGAAAAAGGGTTTACAGAAGAGAAGAGTTTTGAAATGTGCATTTGCTTATCATAGATTTAGATTGTCCTAAGGTAACAAACACACACACACACACACACACACACACACACACACACACACACACACACACACACACACACACACACACACACACACACACACACACACATTTACTAAATCACTCACCCGATCCCACATAGATGCGCCCGCGTTTACGGTCAGCGGAACTTTTACTGATAACAGAGTGTTTTTGTTATGAAGCAACTATTTTCTCATGCCGTGGATTCGTGTATCTCCCTTTCTGTAGTCTGTCTGTCTGTCTTTCCGTCTTTCCGTTTGTTTGTTATTCTGTCTGCTTGTTAATTTCATTATTAAAATTACATTGAGTCATTTCTGGGTTTTACTGGCTGTAATAATTGACTTACACTGTGGTGATTAATCAACATGCAGGGCAGTTATTTAGGGCTCAAAAGACGTCACACAAACACAAAGACCTGAGTCGCCTACGGTAACTATCACCTGGCATGCGAGTAAATACAAGGTATATAAACTCCACCACAGGTACATACTGTGTCAAGGTTCCAGGCGAGATCAAAAGATCAAGAGATCTAGAGGAGGGAGGTGGAGCTGGACCTTTGAAACTTTGAAACCTTGAAGTTAGCCTAGAAGAGATCATGATTTGGGAGGTGGAGCTGGGCTGCAAAAGTTGGACTTCTTTCGCTTCGAGTTGTTCCTCAACAGCAGTGCAACGGACATTGTCCTTGTGACTGCCCAAGCACGGCAGTTGAAACGGCAACTGCGCAGTGCGCTAGTCGCTGGGCAATGGCGAGGGACACCGCCTTAAACACTTCCATTGTTCTGGCGGCGGTCCACGGCCTCTCCGGTCTTTTTCGGGTGGTATCCGCGGTCGAGCCTTCCCTCTTTCGTCCCCCCCCCCCCCCCCCCCTACCCCCGCTGTCCCCGTCCGTAATAAGCCACCTCGCTTCTGTGGACGTAAAGCAAAATGGTCCACATACTGTGGTGATTAATGTCTCGCTATGTCTTCAGCGTTTCCACATGTCTTCTTCGGCTTTTTCTGCCGTTTGGATTCAACTTGCCGAAGCCACTTAATTAAGCCATGCAGGCCCAGCAAGCCACCGTGCGATTTCACAACAAAACCAAACAAAACAACAGCAGCAAAAAATACTCCTATCTGTTCTGACCCGTTCGCATAACCCGGAAATGCGTCACATTTAATCGATTTATGTACAGTCCGGATCCGGACCATTTTTTTTTCTTTCTTTCTTTCTTCTTCTGCGTCTTTTTCTTTCTTTCTTTCTTTCTTTCTTTCTGTCTGTCTTTTTCGTCTTTTTCCTTCTTCTTCGTCCTCTTCTTCGTCTTCTTCTTCGTCCTCTTGGCCGTCGTGTTCTTCTTCGCTATTTCTTAATATTGTTTTCTTTTCGCTCTTCCATTCTCGTCTGCGCGTTTCGTGGGGTTTCGCTGGATCGTGAAAGAGAGAGACGTTTCTTTTACATCTCTCCGACATGCTCGTTGTCAATTTGTGGACGGCCGTGTAGGTTAATTTCTCGAGACGTTTGTTGCATGCTTTTCGTAGTTGTTTTTTTTCTTTCCGTTGAGAAATCGTCCGTTTGCGAATCGAGAACATGTATCACAGTTTGCAGAACTAAAGGAGAGCTGCAGGGTTAGGGTCCTGTTGCAGATTAGGAAGACGTTACAACCAGTGTGTGCGTGTGTGTGTATGTGCGTGCGTGTGTGTGTGTGTGTGTGTGTGTGTGTGTGTGTGTGTGTGTGTGTGTGTGTTGTGTGTGCGTGCGTGCGTGCGTGCGTGCGTGCGTGCGTGTGTGTGTGTGTGTGTGTGTGTGTGCGCGCGTGTGAAAGTGTGTGCTTTTAAATGTGATGACCGCAAACAGAGTTGTATGTCATACAGGCCTGCATGCCACCAAAGGTTGGTGGAGGTGGGTGGCGGGGGTGAGGGGGGAGGGGGGGAGGGGGGGTAGGTGTAAGGGGGTAGATGTGTGGGGGGGGGGGGGGAGGGGAAGATCAACACGCTGTTCTTACTAATTAAGAACACACGCACCACCAACAAACACGCACACACACACACACACACACACACACACACACACACACACACACACACCACACACACACACACACACACACAACACACACACACACACACACACACACACACACACACACACACAACACACACACACTCACACACACACACACACACACACACACACACACACACACACACACACACACCAAACAAAAAAACAAAAAACAAAACAACAACAACTTTAAACGCAAAAAACAAAACAACCCAAAGCCTGTGACGAACATTTTTCTTCCCTTTTGATCAGGAAGGACGGCGCTAAGCAACCGTGCTGTAATTAGCGGGTGTAAAAATCGCCGCGCATTGTTTTACATGGGGTCGATACTGCTTCAGCCCAGCAGAACAGCGCCAATGGAAGCTCGTCAGTTCCTATCAGACCGGCCATATTGTGCCAAACCTATTTCCTCTCCTCCGTTTTTACCGCTGCGCTGTGATTGGGGATGTGGAGACTTCCGCCGCTTGAAATGTGCGGACCGCTCTCTGAGTGGTTGGATTCTCGGGGAAGACGAAAGGTTCAAGAAGCCAGCTGTCGAAATTGGAGCCAAAGAGTTGTTTGTGGAGCATATCGCACTGCAGTATTTCACCGGACCTACAGTACCTACAGTTTTTCCATTGTCCAGTGAAATACTGCAGTGCGGTATGGTCCAGTGAAATACTGCAGTGCGATATGTCCAGTGAAATACTGCAGTGCGGTTGGTCCGGTGAAATTCTCCAGTGCGGTATGGTCCAGTGAAATACTGCAGTGCGGTACTGATGGTCCAGTGAAATACTGCAGTGCGATATGTCCAGTGAAATACTGCAGTGCGGTATGGTCCGGTGAAATACTGCAGTGCGATATGTCCAGTGAAATACTGCAGTGCGGTATGGTCCGGTGAAATACTCCAGTGCGGTATCGTCCAGTGAAATACTGCAGTGCGGTACTGATGGTCCAGTGAAATACTGCAGTGCGATATGTCCAATGAAATACTGCAGTGCGGTACTGATGGTGCAGTGAAATACTGCAGTGCGGTATGGTCCGGTGAAATACTGCAGTGCGGTACTGATGGTGCAGTGAAATACTGCAGTGCGGTATGGTCCGGTGAAATACTGCAGTGCGGTACGGTCCAGTGAAATACTGCAGTGCGATTTGTCCAGTGAAATACTGCAGTGCGATTTGTCCAGTGAAATACTGCAGTGCGGTACTGATGGTGCAGTGAAATACTGCAGTGAGGTATGGTCCGGTGAAATACTGCAGTGCGGTATGGTCCGGTGAAATACTGCAGTGCGGTATGGTCCAGTGAAATACTGCAGTGCGATTTGTCCAGTGAAATACTGCAGTGCGGTATGGTCCGGTGAAATACTCCAGTGCGGTATGGTCCGGTGAAATACTGCAGTGCGGTATGGTCCAGTGAAATACTGCAGTGCGATATTGTCCAGTGAAATACTGCAGTGCGGTATGGTGCAGTGAAATACTGCAGTGCGGTATGGTCCAGTGAAATACTGCAGTGCGGTACTGATGGTCCAGTGAAATACTGCAATGCGATTTGTCCAGTGAAATACTGCAGTGCGATATTGTCCAGTGAAATACTGCAGTGCTATATGGTTGCACGAGCACTTGCAACTAACTGTTGCTGGGTTTATTCAGCGGTCGCTTTTCGACAGGAAAACTTAGCGCTTTTTGAACATGGAACACGCGCCCTCTCTGTCGTTAGATAGATGTTAAAAGGGCGCGCTTTTGGAGGGCGTGCATTTGAGCGATATAATTATGCCTGCTTATAGCCTGTCGACTGCGCCGGTGATGACTCGAGGAGAGGGCAGAACTAATGAAGCGAGACTGTCCACCGTTCTGTGACTGCGGGCGGTGTGAGAGCGATGCCTCATCGCCATTACCCTGTCTCATCTACTGCGTCCGCTTCCTGTCCACCTTCCGCTGAGCCTTCCTGACCCCCCTGACCCCCGCCCCCGCCCCCGCCCACCCCCACCTCCCCTTCCTCCCCTTCCCGTGACCTTGGGTCTGCAATCAAACACGTTGTCATAATTCCGCGACGCTTCTCATCCCCTGTTGCGGCCATGCAGAGCCGTCGCGTGCCATCAGGGCGCAGGAGATGGCGCGATCTTCTGCATAGTGCTGGCAGTTACTGTCTCTGCGCCCCGAGTCTAATGCTGCTTTACGTCCGCAGAGACCGCGTATGTTGGACTATTAGGGCCGGGGAACCCAGGACGGCGACCTCGACTCTCACACAGCTCCTGATGTCTGATTGCTCCCCAAAGCCGCGCTTTGATTATATAGCGCGTCACTCCCGATGGCTGATGGATGTTGGGGCTGCTCAGTGGTGTCATTTTCCCCTGGTCCTGCCATATCGCGGGGGCCGGGTTTGGGGGGGGGGCGAGGGGGAATACGAGTGCTCAAAAGGCCCACTAGCTACCTCCTCCCTCTCTCACGCTGATGGTGACGGGATGATGACTGGGGTCGGGCCGGGGCCCCATTGGTCGAGCGGGACATACTGTAGTTTCGTACCCCCAGTTTGTCTGGTTTCGTTCATGGGGGGAAGGGGGGGGGGGGGGGGGGTGATGTTTGCATATGACAGAAGTGCTCTCTCTCTCTCTCTCTCTCTCTCTCTCTCTCTCTCTCTCTCTCTCTCTCTCTCTCTCTCTCTCTCCCTCTCTCTCTCTCCGCCCTGATATAACTGTATTGGCTGACTGGGCGTAAAACACCAAGTTACTTACTTTCTACTACTTCTCTCTGTCCCTCCGTGTGTCTCTGTCTCTGTCTGTCTGTCTGTCTGTCTCTCTCTCTCTCTCTGATTCGATCGAGTGCGCATTCCCCAAAACCTTGTGATACACTGGACCCCCAATGACCTTACCTGCACGAGGCAGCTGCCTGTTCCGGCTGGCTGTGTGTGAAGGGACCAACCTCGGTCTGTTGTGCCCATACTGGCTGTGTTTGAAGGGACTAACCTCGTGTTGGTGGCTATGCAGCTGTTCGGTCTGTTGTGCCCATGTGTGTGAAGGGACTAACCTCGTGTTGGTGGCCATGTAGCTGTTCGGTCTGTTGTGCCCATGTGTGTGAAGGGACTAACCTCGTGTTGGTGGCCATGTAGCCATGTTGTGCCCAGACTGGAGTCACAGCTGTACGACCTGCTCTTTCATTCTCGGCTGTGGAGTCGTGGTAACCGTCTTTCTCGGTCCTGGGCGCCATGGTGGTGTTCTACTTAGGGCACGTTTTGGGAGAACTTGTGTTGTTTCTTTGGGTGTTTTTGTTTGTTTGTTTGTTTGTTTGTGTGTGTTTTGTTTTGTTTTGTTTGTTTGTTTGTTTGTTTTTTACATAAAGGTTCCATAAATGTTATTGTTTTTTCATGTCTATATATCTCTACACCTAACTACTATGTATGTTTGTACTTTCTGGGGTAGGGATGGGGGGGGGGGGGGGGGGGAGGGGGGGGGGGAGGGGAGGTTGTGTACTTTATTGGTATGAATGACTTTGGTAGTTTTTCCTCGTGAGAGCCTACATGTATGCACTGTGTGCATCTGGCGCTGTGAACACGCAGGCTTTTGTGGGGGAAGTTTTAACGCGTCATGTATTTATAAATGTTCATTCTTTCATTCATTTTGTTTTTTCTCGAACCTTCCATTCTTCCAGCAGACACGCAGATGACGTGGCAGGACAATGGAACTAGGCCATTGTGTATGGGCCAGTCTGGCACTGATGGCTGTTCAGCCAGCCACAGCCGTTTGTGTGACGATGGGGTAACTGACTGGCCCTTTCTACACAGGGCAGGCTAGAGGAAATTGATTTTGTGACAACGGTTCCAATGTGTTTTAGAGCGTTTCTTGTCATCCCGTCCTTACGTTCGTGTTCGTGAGAATGTCTGCTAAAAGAAGACACACTGGCTGATTATTTTGGATTAAAATCCTTTTTTTCCCTTTTTGCACCAAGGGTGATGTTTCTGAACGTGATTAGACTGTCTTTTTGAATCGGCAAATGACGGAGTTGTAATTACTAATGACCGTTTTCCCAACTTAGCACACGCCTTTGGTTTTCTTTGGCGAAATTTCGTAAATAGGCTTACTTCCTTTCTTGTTTTCTTTCTGTCTTTCTGACTTCTCTGTCCCTTCAGCTTCGTTTCTGCCCCATCGTCCCTTCCACCTTATCTTTCTTTCTTTTCCTTTCCTGTGTTCAGTGTGGCTACCGCCTGTTCCAGTACGGGTCAGGGGAGCGAAAAACGTCACCTTGGAAGGAAAGATCGCTAGTGCGTATGCTTCTCCTGCTGCCAGGGTTAAATACTGGTTATCAGAGAGGCGTGGAAAGAGGAAGCGCTGGACGATCTTCTTTGAACGGATGAGAACGCTAGGCCCTCGTCAGCCAGATCAACATTGCAGCTGTTTCAAAAGCAACGTTGGGGAAACTTCTGAGGGATGGCCAGGGGGTGAAGTGCGAATGGTCTTCCCTGAGCGCGTACATGCGATCTTGAACTGAGACGTCTACTTTCATCCTACCTACACGTTTTTTCTCCCCTGGCCTCCCTCAAACGTACATGTATGCGATCTTGAACGTGTACATGCAATCTTGAACTGAAACGTTTACTTATATCCTTCCTACACATTTTCCCCTGCCTTCCCTCAAACGTACATGCGATCACGAACGTGTACATGCGATCTTGAACTGAAACGTCTACTTTCATCCGTCCTACACTTTTTTTCCCCCTTCCGTCCCTCAAACGTACATGTGATCTTGAGCGTGTACATGCGA
>JABMCL010000973.1:160000-169754 GCA_018857735.1 Alviniconcha marisindica
CCCGGCCAGCCTCAGCCAAGTCCGCCCACAATCTTGCGCACTCAGTTGCCTGGCCCTGACCGGCTGCAGTGCCGTCCACTGGCTACATCTATCGATTGTGGCGTGGACATACACATAACGCCGCTGACGGCCTTCGTTAGTGGACACGGGGTGATTTGCCTGTCGTTTAATTCTAGGACTTGGCTAATTGTTGTTTATTGATTTACAGGGCTTCCTCGCCGCTTCCTTAAAGTAAACATGGTGCTTAACGCCCACAGAAACAATAAGGCTTATCGGGGAGGGGGGGGGGAGGGGGGAAGGGCGGGTTGGAGGGAGATTATATACCTATCGCTACACTGTCATCACCATAATGACTCCTGCATTAAGATGGGCAGCGATGAGAGCCATTTTAATGTTTCAGTAGGAAGTGATGGACAAAGTCACAGGACAGTGTCCACAAACCACAGCCTTTTTGAAGAGAAAGGAGAGCCGAAGCGGTATCGAACCGAGGTCCTTCCGCTTATCAACCTAACGCATTACCGCTAGGCCAAACCAGCTCACGCCCGCTTCCTTTAGTGGCTTATCTTTATATATACACCAGGGGCTGTAGAAAGGGGTGGCTTTGATTATATTCCGGATCATCGTTGGAGAGGGGGATGTTAGAGGAAACACACACACATACACATACACGCGCGCATGCGCACTGGATCATCGTTGGAGAGGGGGGTCTTAGAGGAAATACACACACATGCGCGTGCGCACGCACGCACGCACGCTCGCTCACTCACACTCACACACACACATACACACACACACTAACAAACAAACAAATATGCAGAATTTAAAATGTTACCCTGTACTGCACACACACACACACACACACACACACACACACACACACACACACCACACACACACACACACACACACAGAGAGAGAGAGAGAGAGAGAGAGAGAGAGAGAGAGAGAGAGAGAGAGAGAGAGAGAGAGAGAGAACCTGTGTGTGTAGACTATACACTGCAGCCTGAACCGGAAAGACGGCACAGTAAGGGAGCAGCAGCAAGTAAAGCCTAATTAAGCTTTTCACGGAGACTCTTCCGCGGGGGCAGTGTTTGTGCGGCTTCATTTCGTCCACAACTCGGTAAGCTCTTGAAAACCGCCTTAGCCGCTTTTCTGACTCGTACAGTCCTTTGTCTTCCAGCCACGCTGTCAGCAGGGGAGCGAGCGGATGATCTAGCTTTCAAAGCTGATCTATCTCGATGTTGGGCAGTTTGACCAGCGTGTTCTTACTGCCCGAGGAGTCTGCGGGCTCAACGGTTTCTTGGAATCGCCGTCATCTGAGCACCGTTACGGGCGTTTGAATTAAGCCTGGTTGTTGTTGCACGTGTGTGTGTGTCACAGATGACGCGGACAAGCTGCGGCGCTGCGTCACTGCCGGTTTCTTCTGCAACGCCGCGCGGCTTCACCACACCTGCTGCTACCGGACCGTGCGGGACCAGCAGGAGCTGTTCCTGCACCCCACCTCTGTGCTGTCCAACGACCAGCAGCCACAATGGTGAGAGACAGAGACAGACAGACAGACAGACAGAGATAGACAGATACAGAGAGAGAGAGAGAGAGAGAGAGAGAGAGAGAGAGACAGAGAGACAGAGAGAGAGAGTGAGAGAGAGTGTGTGTGTGTGTGTGTGTGTGTGTGAGAGAGAGAGAGAGAGAGTGTGTGTGTGTGTGTGTGTGTGTGTGTGTGTGTGTGTGTGTGTGTGTGTGTGTGAGGATGGAGAGAGAGAGAGAGAGAGAGAGAGAGGAGGTGTGTGTGTGTTGTGTGTGTGTGTGTGTGTGTGTGTGAGAGGAGAGAGAGAGAGAGAGAGAGAGAGAGAGAGAGAGAGAGAGAGAGAGAGAGAGAGAGAGAGAGAGTGCGTGGAGTGGACAGTGCGGGACCAGCAAGAGCTGTTCCTGCACCCCACCTCTGCAGTGCAATGACCAGACACCAAACTGATACGTCAGAGACAGAGAGGGATGAGATGGGGGAGGGGGGCTGTGTTTGTGTCTGAGGTGGACAGCAGGGACCCATCAAACAACTCCAACATCGGCACCAGTGGCGGCTGATTTTGGATAGTAGCGGACAGGGCATGGGGGGGGGGGGGGGGGGGGAGACACAGTTCCGCATTATATCAGCGAAGAAAGGAAGAAGAAGAAGAAGAAAAAGGCAGTGTCCTGTAAGTTGAACTGCACTTTAAATTAATAGAGATTGATCCGTGGAAGCCGGAAAAGTTCCAACAATTCGCTAATTGAAAAACGACGATTTTTCACTTCCTTCTTCTCAGCGAATTGCAACGATCGCAAGTTTCTTGGCGATTCTGCTCTCTCTCTGTCTCTGTCTGTCTGTCTGTCTGTCTCTGTCTCTCCCTCCCTCCCTCTCTCTTGGAAAGAAATTTGCACCACCACCACCCAAGCCCCCTCCATCGTAATCAGTCTTAAAACGGCAGTGAGTTACAAACGACAGTGAGTTAGAAACAAACACAAACAGATGTAGGACTCTCACACACTCTCCAAGTTTACGAGTTGCCGGGTAATAATGTGTGATTCAAATCCAACTTTAACCTTTTCTACTGGAGAGCCCTCTACTGGGGTGGGCATCTCGTCTAATTCTCCTCCGCTTTTCACTAATTATTTTCCACATCTCCGTGTTCCAGCCATAGTTTGTGTCGGACCTGATGGCTTTGTTGTGTGTGTTGTTGTTTTTGTAAAGAGCAAGTCAGCTTTCGTTTCGGAAAGGTGAAAGCCAAAGCCAGACTCGCATGGAGTCTTCTTTTCTTTTTTTCCACTGGAGACACTTACAGAAGGGAGCTGCTTCTGGGCTGACGGTCATCTTCTTCGTTGGGATTCTAGGGCTGTCATTGTCCAAGTGGAACTCTCCTTTGTTGGGATTCTGGGGCTGTCACTGTCCAAATGGAGCTCTCCTTCGTTGGGATTCTAGGGCTGTCATTTTTGGGCCCCAAGGTGGAAGGGGCTCTCCTTCGTTGGGATTCTGGGGCTGTCATTGTCCAAGTGGAGCTCTCCTTGGGGTTTGGGATTCCCCTTGGGGACGGGGTTTATTGTCCAAGTGGAGCCCCCCACCGTTTGGGGATTCCCCTTGGGGCGGGGTCACCGGGGGTCCAAGGGTGGGGAGCTCTCCACCGTTGGGATTCTGGGGCTGTCATTGTCCAAGTGGAGCTCCTTCGTTGGGATTCAGGGGCTTCTATTGTCCAAGTGGAGCTCTCCACCGTTGGTATTCTGGGGCTGTCACTGTCCAAGTGGAGCTCTCCTCCGTTGGGATTTTGGGACTGCTATTGTCCAGGTGGAGCTCCTTCGTTGGGATTCTGGGGCTGCTGTTGTCCAAGTGGAGCTCCTCTGTTCCTGCGGGGAGCTGGGGTGGTTTTCCCCGAAGAAAGCCAGCGGTGACAGGGCCGTGCTGTGCTGTGCTGTGCTGTGCTACCTGCGTACTGACTGGTTCTGACGTTGGGCTAGTTTCCACGAAACGTTTTGCCAGAACAACGTTGTGGTCATTAACGTCAGCACGCCGGTAGCGTGTGACTTCTCCGTCTGTTGCCCCGGTCACTGCACTTTGAGAGAGAGGGGATGGGGGGGATGTGGAGGGGAGGGGGTGAGAGAGAAGGGGAGGGAGGGGAGGGGGGGGGGGATGGGGAGGGGGAGGGGGGAGAGAGGGGGGAGGGGGGGGAGGAGGAAGGGAGGGGAGGGGGGAGGGGGGGGAGGGGAGGGGAGGAGAGGGGGGGAGGGGGGAGGGGAGGGGGAGGGGGGAGAGAGAAGGGGGAGAGGGGGGGGGGGATGTGGAGAGGGAGGGGGAGAGAGGGGGGAGGAGGGATGTGGAGAGGGAGGGGGAGCGAGGGGGGATGTGGAGAGGGGGAGGGGGGATGTGGAGAGGGAGGGGGGGAGAGAGAGGGGATGGTTGGAGGAGAGGGGGGGGGGGGGAGAGGCAGGGATTTCTATACAAGGACATAGACAGAGAGATTACAACCTAAGTTCCGGGATTAGAACCGGTGACCTCTCGATCGTAAGTGCTCCCAGCGTCTTCAGCATTCGATCACACTACTTCTTCTGCTTGCATAACCGAGACGTGACACGCACTACAGAGAGAGAGAGAGCAGAGACAGACAGACAGACAGACAGACAGACAGAGACAGACAGACAGACAGACAGACAGACAGACAGACAGACAGACAGACAGACAGACAGACAGATAGACAGACAGACAGAGAACTCGAACTCGAAAACTTTATTTTACAAGGATTGTAGTTTAGGTTCAGTCAAAAGCCTAACAACTAGTCCTTGCTAAGCTACTGGTGAGTAAATATAAAATTACAGGCATCATCTGTATACATATTAGCATGAATGAGTAAGAGACAGACAGACAGACAAACAGACAGAGGATATATAATAGTATGATGATATTGGTGGTATGGTGTGAGCCGGTTTGGCCTCGCAGTAAGCAGAAGGACCTCGGTTCGAATCTGCTTCGGCTCTCCTTTCTCTTGAAAAGTTGTGGTCTGTGGACACTGTCTTGTAACTTTGTCCCTCACAATTATGAAACATTAAAATGACTCTCATCGCTTCCCACCTTAATGCAGAAATTCTGGTGGTGACAGTGTAGCGATAAGTATATAATCTCCCTCTCCCACCCCCCCCATACCCCCCCCCCCCCCTTCTCCCCGTCCCTAATAAGCCTTAGTGTTTCTGTGGACGTTAAGCACCGTGTTTACTTACTTAACTGGTGGTGTGCGTGAGAGTGTGTTAATTATTTGCTGTCCGTGCAGGCTGGTGTTCAACGAGGTGGTTCACACCAACAAGGAGTACATGCGTGACGTGACCACCATACAGCCCGAGTGGCTCTGCGAGTTGGCCCCGCACTTCTACCACTTCGGCACGGTCAGAGCGCGCGCACACACGCACACGCACGCACGAACACACACACACGCACGCACGAACAGACAGACACACACACACACACGACAGACACACACACACACACACACACACACACACACACACACACACACACACACACACCACGCACCCCACACACACACACACACACACACACACGCACACACACCACGCGCGCTCACACACACACACACACACCACACACACACGCGCACACACACACACACACACACACACACACACACACACACACACACACCACACACACGCACGCACGCACGCTATACACACACGCGGCGGCACACACACACACACACCACAAAACACACACCACACACACACACACACACACACACACACCACAACACACACACAACACACACACACACACACACACACACACACACACACACACACACACACACAACACACACACCACACACACACACACACACACACACACACACACACACACACACACACACACACACACACACACAACACACAACACACACACACACAAAAACACACACACACACCACCACACACACACACCACACACACACACACCACACACACCACTACCCATTCAAAGAGCACAAACACACTGAACAACCAGTAGGCAGAGACTGGACACACTGCCTGCTTGTTTTTTCAGCTTGTTGTAATATCATTTACTGGAGTAGTCGCCTCCTTGTTTTTTTTTCAAGATTTGACTGGAGCATGTCAGCCTTCTTGTTTTGTTTCTGTGCTTTGGTTTGTAATGAGGGCTGATTGACTGGAGTATGTCTGCCTCCTTGTTTTGTTTCTAATGATTGACTGGAGTATGTCTGCCTCTTGTTTTATTTCTGTGCTGTGGTTTGTATTGAGGGATGATTGACTGGAGTATGTCTGCCTCTTGTTTTGTTTCTAATGATTGACTGGAGTATGTCTGCCTGCTTGTTTTGTGTCTGTGCTGTGGTTTCTATTGAGGGATAATTGACTGGAGCATGTCTGTCTCCTTGTTTTGTTTTTAATATTGACTGGAGTATGTCTGTCTCCTTGTTTTGTTTCTAATGATTGACTGGAGTACGTCTGCCTGCTTGTTTTATTTCTAATGATTGACTGGAGTACGTCTGCCTCCTTGTTTTATTTCTAATGATTGACTGGAGTATGTCTGCCTCCTTGTTTTATTTCTAATGATTGACTGGAGTATGTCTGCCTGCTTGTTTTATTTCTAATGATTGACTGGAGTATGCCTGCCTGCTTGTTTTATTTCTAATGATTGACTGGAGTATGTCTGCCTGCTTGTTTTGTTTCTGTGCTGTGGTTTCTATTGAGGGATGACTGACTGAAGTATGTCTGCCTGCTTGTTTTGTTTGTGTGCTGTGGTTTCTATTGAGGGATGATTGACCCCTCCCCGTCACCACTCTCTGCTGTGTGCCGTGTGCAGGACCGCGAGCTGGCCGCCAAGAGAAGCCGTGTGCAGTGAGGGCCTTGGTGTCGGACCTCGCTTGGACAGCCTTGGTGTCGGACCTCGCTGGGACAGCCTTGGTGTCGGACCTCGCTTGGACAGCCTTGGTGTCGGACCTCGCTGGGACAGCCTTGGTGTCGGACAGCCATGGTGTCGGACCTCGCCATGAGAGCCTTGGTGTCGGACCTTGCTTGGACAGCCTTTGTATCAGACCTCGCTGGGACATCGGACGTCGCTGGGAGGCAGCCTTGATGGGTCGGACCTTGATGCGACAGCCTTGGTGTCGGACCTCGATGCGATAACCTTGGTGTCGGGCCGTGCTAGGACAGCCTTGGTGTCGGACATTGTTGGTATCAGACCTCAGCGCGACAGCCTTGGTATCGGACCCTGCTGGGACAGCCCTGGTGTCGGACCTTGCTGCGAGTCTTGGTGTCGGACCTTGGTGGAACAGCCTCGTTGTCGGACCTTTCTGGAATCTCAGAGCTGTTATTTGATTCCCCTTTCCTATCTCCTCTCTTTTTTTTTCTCTCTCTCTCTTTTATTTGTTTTGTTTTTGTTTTTTGTAGTCCTGTGGCTCTTTCTGTCGTGTTATTGTTCTGTTGCTCTTTCCGTTTTGTACCGATAATTCTCCATTTTTCATTAAGTGGTGGACCTTTTTGTATGTATGACTCTTGTTGAGCAGCTAGGAGATGATTGTTGGTAGTGTGGTATGTGCAGCTTGCTGCCTTGTGGCACTAGTATTGGCCATTATGTATTTAGGTACTACGTTTTAACTTTTTCATTGTTTCTGTCCATTCCTTCTTCTTTTTTTTTAAATTATTTTTTGTTGTCTTTTAGAAGAATTTGTTTTATATATATATAGTATTTTCTTTAATCTGTTATCGATAACTCAGACGAAATGGTCGATTATAGTGTTTTTTAACAAGGGCAATAGTGAACGGACTATGTCTTCGAATAATGTGTGTGTGTGTGTGTGTGTGTGTGTGTGTGTGTGTGTGTGTGTGTGTGTGGTGTGTTGTGTTTCAATTTTTTGTATGTGGATTGGTTTTGTACATTTGATATGGGAAAATGTTTACATAATTACACGAGAAGAGTTTTGTAACGTGCACTTGTTTCTGACACAGTTTGATCGTTCTGCAATGCCTGGGCGGTTGACAGGACGTTATGTTACTGACCACCATGGTGTCGGACCGTGCTCAGTTTGACCACCACGGTGTTGAACCTTGCTCAGTTTCACCACCATGGTGTCGGACCTTCCTCTGTTTGATCACCATGGACCTTCCTCTGTTTGACCACAACGGTGTTGGACCTTGCTCAGTGTGACCACCATGGTGTCGGACCTTGCTCAGTTTGACCACCATGTATGGTGTCGGACGATGTTTTGTGTGTGATGTCGGGTATAAAAGAAACGCCTGATACGATCTGAGTTGTCTGTTACCAACTTACTGCTGTTTGAGCACCAGCGAAAGACTGCCAGTTAGCTGACAGTTTTCGGTGGCATATATATGGCTTAACCGGTTATGGTAGTGGTTGGAGGAAGGATGTCGTAAACCTGTGCTTGAGTGTGTTTGTGTGTGTGTGTGTGTGTGTGTGTGTGTGTGGTGTGTGTGTGTGTGTGTGTGTGTGTGTGTGTGTGTGTGTGTTCATGCATGTTACATGTAAGCGCGCGAGTATGTGTCTGCATTTTGAGACAGTACTGTGGATAGACGGACAACTGATTTTTAACGCCCAGTCAGTCATGATACACAACATATACTAAAAATATCTACATGTTACAGCTAGCAAACTGTCAATTAAAAATAGGTAAATATTGGGTATAAAAATCATATCCAAATGTAACGAAAACGGATTGTTTTCCTAAATTGTTAATCTCTTTCAGACGTTCAAAGATGGGATTCAAAGATACATATTTGAACTAATACTATGGAGGACTCACAGAGTTTGGCGGAATCTTTAATAATAACGTAGCAGTATTATTTATAATTTTATGTACCGCTGTTCTCTGATCCACATAAACTCACTGCGCTTTACAACACTCTCCAGCATTTTCGACAGTTTACGTGAGAAAAATATCAAAGGTAGTATGTTCAAGAAAGTAATACATAAATGACGACTATAATCGTATACAAGAAAAATAATGTACATGTGTATGAGAAGCAGCAATATAACGGGGTGGGGTGGGGTGGGGATCTTATTGCATTATTACCTACCCATACTTCCACCCCTCCCAGCACCCCAGCACCCAACACAGCCTCACGCACGCACGCACACACTCACACACACACGCACGCACAAACACACACGCACACACGTCCATACACTCCCCCCCCCACCCCCACACACACACACACAAACACGCACACACACCACACCATCCAGCTATCTCCAAACTGCCCACTGTATCAAACTCATAACCTAAAACACATCAACCTCCACCTACCCACCCACACACGTGTGCCCGCACCATCACACGCACTCCGCACATACACACACACTGATACGCGCGCACGCACACGCGCGCACGCACACACGCACACACACACACACACACACACACACACACACACACACACACACACACACACACTGTATATGAGACGGGTCGCAGTAGTCAAGTATAAGCAATCAGAAAGCTTGGTGAAAGAGATGCGATTTTGTTTTGCTCTAAAAGTTTGGAGGGAGGCTGAAGCTCTCTCGAGCCGGCCGGCAACGAGTTCTACCGTAAAACCGAAAGAACGTCCATAACGATCATAACTGACAGCTGAGGATCTGTGAGAAGGTCGAGGTGGACGTCCTGGGCTCCCCGTCCCTAACAGGTGAGAGTGGCCTACATCACATCCTGATCGGCTGTTTGTGTTGGTACTGACATACTGACATTTTATAATCTGTGGACGTAAAGCAACATTTGAAGAAGAAGAATGATAATATCTGTGAGGGCTGCAAGGATTTAGCCTATACAGTACAATACAATACAACTGTATTGTCTCTGTGTAGAGAAATTTTATTTCTGATTCGTCGTTTACGTGAAACGTTCAATACATTTAACAATAAAACATCAACAATTCAATAAAACCTCTCAAATACAAAAGCAAAATACTTAACAATAACAGTGTACGTACACACACACACACACACACACACACACATACACATACGCACTGACGCACACACACACGTACACACTCACACATACACACACACACAAACACACACATTATTCTTTTGGCTCCCCTGTGACTTAAAACATTCAATAAATATTACAATAAAACAAGCATTCAGTAGAATAGTTTGCCACGTACTTTAAAAAAAAAAAAAATCTAAAATCGCAAGAGTTTTTGACTGGAGGAGACCAGAACCGGGTACCACAGGTCAACAACCTGCAAA
>JABMCL010001698.1:0-70000 GCA_018857735.1 Alviniconcha marisindica
GCCCAAAGGCATAGAGTGTAGTTCTGCAGTCCTGGTTAGTGTTCTGCAGGCATATTATGTACAAGTTCATCAGAATACAACAGAGAAGAAAGCGAGCAAAAGACTAGCTGCTATCACAGTCTGGCCTGAAATAACTGAACTTACATTCACTGGACCCCACTGGACACTTGCCAGATGTACAGTTTATGTTTATTTTTTTGCTTGCCAATTTTGTTTTTATTATGCCTGTTGTTTTTCATACAGGTCTTACAGAATCCACTAGTGATAAGATGGGATTCAGGGCTGACTTGTTAACTGCACAGTTCACTCATGCTCTGATCACTTCTGACACTGATCTAAGTTTAACAGAATGACAAGTGATCATGGATGTGTACTAAAGTAGTTCACTAATAGTTATAAAATCATCTAAACAATGCATTTCAATAGATTTTGACAGGGAAACTTGTGCGCAGGTTCATCCAGCAGATCTCCACTGGAAAAAACCCGCTATGACACCTCACTTGGATTGCTGACCAAAAAGTTTGTTGGTCTGCTGAGAAACGCTCCAGATGGGGTAAACATTTGCTCTTCTTCATGTCCCTCTTCTGTCATAAGCTTACATTACAGCCTTCCTCGTTCTTGTCCCATGTCTGCCCTAGCTTTTAAAATATGTAGTATTATTAGTTTGGTTCTGTCTGTTGGGGTGGGAATATTTCAAAATTAAAAAGGGGGAGGTTGGAAAAGATTGTAAAAAAAAGAGGTCATGTTGTGGGAAAGCCCTGGAAAATTTAAGACTTTACAAAAAAGAGACTGTACAAAAACAAATCAAATATTAAACGACCCTACACACCCAATGAGACTACTTTGATAGCAGACGTAGCAACAGAGTGGAAATTTTACTTCCAAAAACAAATAAAAACCCTTTTAAAAACCCCGTTTTTACCCCCGTCAGTTTTTAATGAAAAATTTACCAGTCATTAACTGAGTGTGATGCTCAAGATTTGTTTTGGGGGGGATGTATCAACCTAATGATTTTTTTTGTTTTGGTTTTTACACAAAAAGCATTATTCCCAAATAATTTTGGGGTTTTCTTAATAAGTATTAGTTAGCAGATTGAGAGAAAGGGGCGTATGTCTAAGAGTGGGTATGTGCATGTGGTTCATGATTTTGAATTTTTGAATAGTTCTTCTTGTGCGATCAAAAAACAGCTTTAATTTTCCCCCTGGGATTTAAAATAAAGTTTTTTTTTTTTTTTAATTTTTTTTTTATTTGTTAGCTTTTCTCTACATCCTTGTTTTCCCCCCGTCCTGGCTTTTCTGCACCTCTTTCTGTCCTAGTCCTACTTCTGTCCTAGCTTTTCTCTACATCCTTGTTCCTGTCCCACTTCTGTCCTGGCTTCTCTGCAACCTTCTTTCCGTCTTAGTCCTACTTCTGTCCAAGCTTTTCTCTATGTCCTTGTTCCTGTCCCACTTCTGTCCTGGCTTCTCTGCAACCTCCCATCAACTGGAAGTCCAGAGACATTGTTCAGTGACAGGTTGCCCATTGTGTTGGCAGGTGGTGGACCTGAACAGGGCTTCACAACAACTGGAGGTTCAGAAACGGCGTATTTATGACATCACTAATGTCTTGGAGGGAATCAACCTGATTCAGAAGAAGTCCAAGAATAACATCCAATGGCGGTAGGTCTGCTGAATTCAGAAAAAGAAATGTATATTGTTAGTTTCACTCCTGCAGCTTGATATTAGGCCAACATTTGGGTTTTTGTCACGTTGTAAACTTGAAGAATTCTGTAATCGTATTAACAGTTGCAAAGGCACTGAATTGTGACACCTTGCATTTAGAGCTTGCCTTACAGTTGCATCAGAGCTGCATCAAAACAATTGCATCATAGCCTATACGTAAAAATTATGGTGAAAGATGAACCACTAACTAACAGCAGCTGCATCAAAACAATTGCATCATAGCCTATATATAATAATTATGGTGAAAGATGAACCACTAAATAACAGCAGCATTGATAAGAACACACTAGAAATTTGTTGTTATTTATCCCTCCCACTCCAAGTAAAATTAATAATAATAATAGGTACCAGCAGCCAAAATTTAATTTATTTTCAAAAATTTGTAACTTACAAACTACAGGAAAACAGAAGAATACTACCAAAAAAATAAAGTCTATTCCTTTGGTACCTTTTGAGATATGGCTGTTACGGCTATGTTCGGCAGGCAAAAATTGACATATACTGAACCACCTTGTATCCATAATTAGTGCCAAGAGTTGCTGAATTTGACAAAAAAATGACTTTTTTCACCATACCCATCGTTTATTTTGCTTAGAACGCTTTCAAACCGTCCAAAAAACGGTGGTTTTGGGGCCTTGGTTACGATATCGTCTGCAACGAAAACTGCGGCATGTCGCATATGGTTGGATGCAGAGTTCTCTCCCCTTTCCATCCCACAATAGAACTATGCTCAATCGTGAAACTTCGGCACAAAATGATCGGAAAACCGAAGCCACTAATTTGACGGAGATTTCCTTTTATGGGAGAGTGTACTTAAAATAGTAACATTACCACTTCCGCTCGTGAAACCGAGCCTTCTGATTGGTCGGATTTCAATTTGCATACTCATCGGGAACAACAAAATGGCTGCCGAAGTAAACGGTTTCTCTTAGCGGTTTTGTTTTTTGGCCAAAATGCCGAAAGTAAAGCAAAGTAGCACCAGAAATCAACGGTATAAATCGAAGGGAAGGGCAGAGCAACTGCGACAAGCGAGAGAGAAAGGGGGAAAATGGCGCAGAAGCACAGAACATTGATTCGAACCAGCACTTCGAAAATGAACCCACGCCTTCGACCTCATGTTCTGCAGCAGCACCTATTGCATCGTGTTCTCAGACACCTACGGATTGTTTGCCAAGGATTTCCGTAGATATTCGATCAGAGGGATGTCAGGCTGCTGCCTCTCGAAGTGACAGTGACAGTAGCATAGACAGTGGTGCGTCAAGTGAGTCACAGTTGGAGACGAAACTCCCCATTGTGATAGCGTGCCCTGTGATAGTGATACTGATATTTTGGCAATCTCCTCAGTTGACAACACAGAATTGCCAACAACAATTTGTGACATGAACAAAGTGGCAGATCTGTTTGCCACATGTGCTTGCCCAGGGTGTGGACGTGCAGCTCTGCGTATGACGTGACGAAGAGGTATCCAAAGGGTTAGCCCTTTGTGTGCAGGTAGGCTGCAGTAATGAGGTAGTTGGCAAGAGCTACACATCAGCAAGAATGCCAAATGACAACTGCTTCGAGATCAACAGGAGATCTGTTGTGGCCAGCATCATGTGTGGATTTGGTGGCAAAATTTTTAACAAGCTATGTGAAGCCCTGAACATCCCTGGCTTGACCCAAAAAACATTTCACAACCACTGTGATGCAGTGTATGCTCTGACGCCAGGAATAAAGCGGCACATTCTTCAGCTGGCTGTGCAGGCAGTGCGTTATGAACACCAGCAGCTGGATCAAACTCTTGCACATGATGATATCTATGACATTTCAGTCAGTTATGATGGAAGTTGGTTGACTAGGGGCCATAGCTCACAAATTGGAGTAACATGTGTTATTGATTTATTGACTGGCTTGTGTGTGGACTTCCATGTGTTGTCAAAGTACTGCCAGAAATGTGAGACAACTGGCAAAAAAACGGAAGCAGTTGGACCGCTTGCCTACCAGGTTTGGTACCAAGACCACATGTCCGAGTGCCAGAAGAATTTTGATGGTTCTTCTGGCATGATGGAAGTGGAAGGAGCGAAAGTCATGTTGCTGAGGTCCACAGCAGAAAAGCTGCATTACACAACAATTTTATGTGATGGTGACTGTAAGACCTACAATGAACTGTGCAAGCTACAGCCTTATGGCCCAGACTGCCCAATGGTGAAAGAAGAGTGCATCAACCATGTGTCTAAGAGACTTGGGACAGCCTTGCGCAGCCTTGTCTCTGACTACAGTAAGCGCGGCATTACACTGGGGGGTCGTGGTGTGGGTCGACTGACCCAAACTGCCATCACGAAGCTCCAGGCTTATTACACCAAGGCAGTCAGATCCCATACTGACAATGTAGTAGATATGCAGAATGCTATTTGGGCCTCTTGGTTCCACTGCACTTCCACTGATGATGAACCCCATCATCGTCGCTGCCCAGAGGGGTGTGATGCTTGGTGTTTTTTTCATCAGAGCCATCGCCCAAGGTCTTCATCCACCACCTCACAAGGATCACCTGGGGACTCGTCTGAACAGGGAGGTGGCTGCACATGTGTTACCTGTATACAAAAGACTTGCTGATGTAGAATTGCTCAGGAGGTGCCAGCTAGGAAAGACACACAACAGGAACAAGTGTCTGCACAACGTGATTTGGAGCAGGTGCCCCAAAAATCAGTTTGCATCACGCAGCAAGGTGGAGGTGGCAGTACTTCTTGCTGTAGGGGAATTCAATGAGGGATCTTCAGCAAGCCAGACATACCTGTTAGCACAAGGACTTCAGGTTGGCAGCAACACTAGGGGTCACAAGAGACAGTACTCGTCACTCAAACAGTCAACGTGTGAAAGACATGAAACGTAGGGAGCGCCGAGAAAAAGTCTGTCTGATCAAGCAGAATGAGAGAAGAAGACGGGAACAGGCAGAGGGAGGGCCAGCTTACCTTCCTGGAGGTTTCTAATTCAGTCTGCTTGACTGACTAGTGTAGGCGAGTGGTGTAAATCTCAATACATGACACAAAAGTCGCAAAAACTTGATTTTCTCATTTTCTTGATTTTTCAGGCTAGTGGAGCGAAAAAATGTAGAATTCTTCAAGTAGAAAGCTGAAATTTGTCATACAATTAGGCCATGCACTTGGTTACAACTTTACAGAAGGAATATGTTCTTTCTTGATTGATAGTGGAGATACTCAGGGGCCTACTTTTAAAATCGAAATTACTTATTATTTTCTCTTTTTTTTAGGCCAGTAACGAATACAGATATCACAAATTCCTTCTGTAGTGTTGTAAAACATATTGAAGAGAGGCAGTAGAAACTGATTGGGTTGAAATTGATAAATTCTAAGAGAAGTTGTAGCTCCCCTAAAATATAATAGGAATTACCTAGCAAAATCCAATATGGCTGCTGTTGCCGTTGGTTACAGCAAGCACTGTGACGAAACATGGTTCCAACAATTTCTTATTTTATATCCTTACTAAACAAAAGGTTAAAAAAGAAATTAAAAGGTAAACAAAAAAACTTGGTCTGTCAAACATAGTCTTAAAGTATGTGACATCATGTCGAACCTCAGAGATTTAACATTCCTCCACAATAAGAACAACAACAACAGCACTCAGATCCAAAGTCTGTATTCTGTAGAGACTCTAAAATGACAAAATCAGCAATTTCTGTCTGTTGCAATGACATAATGAGCCACTTTCAAGGTACTGTCAAACAGCAATCCAGACACATAAAGTACTGAAAATCAGGTTTCAGAACTCTATAGAGCAAGGTAAACAGGCTGAATTTTTTCTGCAAGGTTCATTTTAACTTTAGCGCAATGTTCCAAGTCAAACAATCAAATCAAAAAAATCTTTTTTATTCATCAATTCCAAAGCAAAAATTTTTCGTTTGCCCCCTGGTCAAAGACTAAAAAAGGTACTTTTTAAAGTAACAATAAAATAAAAAAAAACGAAAAAGAAATATAGGGTATTGACCAAAAGGTGTGCATAAAAAGAGGGCACAGTAGGTCAGAAAAAAAGTTTTAAATAAAGAAAAAAGAAGTGGGTTTTTTAGAATGTATACTATACTGGTAATCATCACTTCAAAAAAGGTTTTTTTGGGAAAAGAAAAAAGGATTTTCATTGGGGTTTTTTTTTTTTTTTTTTTTTGGTGTTTTTTTTTTTTGGGGGTTTGCACAAAAAAGTCTACTGTATGGCTGGAAAATTATTATTTTTATTCCCAACCACTTTAGACAGTTTAAAGGGAATGTCCTAAAAGTGTTTTCAAAATATTTTTTGGGGCAGTCTGATTTTCTTACAAAAGTATTGACTTGTCCTTTTTTTTCAAAATACCTACTCCACAAAATTTAAAATTTTTTTTACCTTTTTTTTCTGCCAAAAACACAAATTTCATCCATTCTGCCATTCAACATTCTAGCAAGGAAACAGACACACTGGAAAGTCAGTTTTGGGGAATTTGTTTCTTTTCTTGACATGGCACCAAAAAAACCTACAAAAAGTGTTGAACATCAGCTTTACAGCAAAGTATGACAATGTCATAAATGTGACTTGACAGTGCAATAATTATTGAAGATTTTACTTTTCTCTTCAACTAAAAAATGTAAAAACATATTTTTTAAACACAGTGCTACATTCAACTTATGATTGTTGGCTTTTAGTTTTACGGCGAACAAAAAATGTCAAACACCCAGCTTGCGACAGTCATAAACTTGACAGTCCCAACATTAAACTTTCTCTTCGCTAAAAATTTTTCCCCCTAATTTTAAAGTAGTATGTACCTAGATCCAGATTACTGCATCAACTTCCTTTTTGAAGGCATTACATCATTTGGCTTGAAATTAAAGGCACTGAAACCCTTTTGGGGCACTTCTGACTGGCTATCTCATACTTCAGTCAAAAAAACAACTTTTAACAGAAGTCTAAAACACCATACCACCCCCTTAAAATATAAAAAGAAACCACCTTGAATGTTTCAAGAGAAAGCACACCAAACAGCACAGCACTAAGAAAAAAGAAAAAACCTCTTACAAACAAACATGAAACAACATTGAATTTTGAGTATTTCACATCTCAACTAGCTCGCCAGGGGCAAACCCAGACCGGCACAGCCCTAGCCCTAATCAACACTACTTCTTGGGGGGCATGGCCTACTCCGAAGGTACTGATTTTGGAAGACGTGAACAAAAAGTCTCAAGGGTGGGGCCCGCAGCCACATCCTCAGTGAGGTCATTCCAATCCTTGATTGCGTTGGGAAAAAAAAAGAATTTCCTGTAGTCAGTATGACACTTGACAGGGGGCACTGGGTATAACAGGGAAGGGGGAAAGATGGGGTCCTTTTGATACTGGGATAGTCACCTGGTATTCACTTGGTGTCAGTGGCTATGGAACCCTGGTGATGGTCTTGCTTTCCTGCACCTGTGTTGGAGATATTGGGCCCCCCTATTTTTGTCAGCATTTTGTTGACACTGGATATTTCCCGCAGATCTCTTTGGTGTCCACCAGCTTCCTTCTGCTGTAAAAGACTCTAGGCGGGTTTATCAGGTTGATGTTGTTTGGGTGCCAGACAGAGCTTTTCAATTCCAGGGCTGGTGTGACAACGCCCTGCCTTTTACTAAAAAGGGGCCGATCTTTAGGGTTCTTCCCAAACCCAGGGTTCTTTCTTGCTTTGTTGGTGATGTTGATGTGTCTCCCCGGGGGGCGTTTGAGGTCAGTGTGACACCCAAGAAGTGAGTACTGTTGACTGACTTGAGCATTGGTCGGTGGTAATGTTTCCTCTTGCTTTTAGTAAAACTTAGGATGTCACATGTGTCCAGGTGGAAGCACATGTTCCATTCCGTCTCATTACCCATACAGAAATTGTTTAGATCATTTTGAGTATTGCTTGATCTTCAGCTGTGGAAATGGGGCACTGACAGGTGTCATCTTCAAAACAATCTCAGTCTGGAGGTAGGCTTTTGTGGCAGCTAGGTCACTGATTTATAGGACAAAAAATTTTGGGCCAAGAACACGGGCCCTTTAAAGGGACCTCTGAGTCCCATGGGACAAAGTTCGACCTCATACCATCAACTTCACAGCTAGTTGATCTCTCAGGAAGCTCTTGATCCATGTGTTTGTTCTACTGGTGATCCCATAATGGGATAACTTGTGAAGCAGGCCTTGGAGAAGTCCAGGCCACAAGGTCTACCAGTTTCTCTGCTTGAAAGTCATGCGCGAGTTCACTGATTTTAGTGATTAGGCCAAGGAGTTTGGGTTTCACATGAGCAACCACATCTGAACCCATGTTATTCAGGAGCTATGATGATGTTGTCTTAGTGCATGATGCTACTGATGACAATATGCGAGGATCTTGCACTAGTTGCAGATGACATTTGTGAAGAAAATTGGTCAGAACTTTTTTGAATGGTAACATTCTTAAAGACAGGTGTGGTAAGTGTGGTTCTCCAATCTTCAGGACAGGGTGCTTCTGAATGGGAGTTGATGATCAAGGTCATACTCATAGCAGGGGCATTTTGTCCTACTCCTGGTCATGTCAGCAGTTATTGGTCTGAAATAATAAGACAATAACAACCACCATGAGAAAACATCAACAAAAAATTTAAAAAAAAAATATAAAATTCAATTAAAATTCCCCCAAAAATTTTTTCCCCCTCTTCCAAAAAGGGAAAATTAAAATCTGGGGGTTTTTAAAAATGGACCAATTACCAAAAATTAAACAAAAAGGGGAAACAAAAAATTTTGGGAACCCCCAATCCAAACCATTACCCCATAATTTTTAAAAATTTTTTTAAAGATTTGGGCCTTTTCCCCCCCCTTTCCAGGTTTTACCTTTTCAAACGAACACCATGCAATGGGGTGGAAGGGCAACCCAAATGGGGGCATTGCCAATAATTTGTTTTACAAACATTTTTGGCTCCAAATTACAGCAAGAGCTCATGCTGCAATATAATTTTTTTCCCTTGCGATACTAGCACAACGTCAGCCACCGCAAATTCCCCTTTTCATAAACGCGACACTTCGTCCTACTGCGCTCTAACCTGCACACAAGAGATCATCTAAATAACTGTTAACTAGCTGATTTCATAAAATAAATGGTGTAAAATTGTGATCAGACGTCAGGAATGGTCGGACAGCAGCCTCACGACAATAATTGCGACATACCTTTTGATGTTCGCAGCAGACGATTCGTTCGACGCCATTCAAATCAAATGTGCCCGGGAAGTGTCATGCGGTGCCTTCGTGTTTGTTGACAAGTGTAAACCTATAATTTTTTGTTTTTCGCTCACAACTTTTGTTAATGTAACAAAAGTTGTTTGGTTAAATCTTTTCAAAGCTGCCGAGTGATTGACCGCGAGTCTGATGTGCATATGACATCACTTCCGCTCATGTCAAGGGTCAGAGTGTTTTCAGTCTGTTGTCGAAAGTTCATGTTTCGTATTGCGACACAGATGACGTCCGATCAAATAAAGTTCGATATGCTTTTTACAAAAGCATAATTTGTTTTCTTTAACCAAACCACGCTGACAGAGACGGGCTTTGTGCCACTGTCTGTTTTTCGTGGTTAAATTTCAGCAGTAAAATCACACTTTATCAGACATTTTTCCCAAACCACTTCAAAATTTCTGCTGCTAGTATTTTAAACTATATCCTCGTTCATTTTCACACACATTCAACCCACCCTCATGACAAAATATTTTTTTAAACATCTTTTATTTCACACAACCAAGTCACCCATTGCAGACACACCTTTTGGCACTTAGTCCTATATCTCACTCACATTCTCTCCCCTTCTCACCTGCCCCAGCTTCTTCCACACCAATGCTCCCACAAACATGTGTCATGTTCAGAACACGCGTGCGCGCACGCACACACGCACACAGACACACACACACACATGCACTACATCACTTGAAACATTAAAATTCTAAAACTTTAAAAGCATTTAAAAGTGAAACAGCAGTGGGTATAAACGATTTCTTATAAACATTCTTCTTTGCCAGTGGTACTTTCAGTCGTCAACCTGACGGCAGATGCTGAAAGCAGAAGTTAAAAGGATGCATTTTGTCATGAAGGATCGAGAGTGACTTTATACAGACAGAAAGATGGTACAGGTCACACAGTTGCTTTTGTTCAGCTCCTATAATCTTGCTAGCTGTGTTGACGACTTGTGCCAGCCGAGCTCTGTTTTTAACTGACAGATTTCCATACCAGGCTACTGTGTTGAAAGAGAGAATGCTCTCAACAAGACAGCGATACACAGACTCAAGGACATGTCTGCCGACTCCAAAGCTCCGTAGTTTCCTCATCAAGTACATGAAAAAAACCTTAAAATGGACTATGGAAAAAGGGTGCAGAGCATAGCAAAACAGTGTCAACTTTAAAATGGTTATAACTTCAGAACTACTTGATGGATTCCTTTTAAATTTTGCATGCTGTTTCTTTAGCTAAATGACAGTTCTTAGATATCTGTGTAGTTAACACCAAAAGATTATATCCACCTTTGTGAATAAACAGGATGGTTTATTACGATCAAGAAGAACTGTGGCACAAGTAGCCTGCACCTTTGTAAACAGCTTAAGCAGCAGTAATGCAAACTCTTAACCCAATGCCACTTGGACCCAATGGCGACCATCCTTATTCTGTCCCTACAGCAGGGGACATAACTCCACAAACAGCACATACCTGGTATCTTTAAAAAATTACAACAAAATGGATATGGATCACTAACCTTTGCAAAAAATGTCAACAGAATCAGAAGATGTACAGCTTTCAGATGAACACACACAATTAGTCTCTTCACAAATGGTAAAGTCACTAAAAAAAATGATTTCATCACTCCTCTGAAAATATTCAACCAAGACGATGAAGGGTAAGTCCTAACTTGAGTCCAAAAGTGGCACAAAGAAGATGAAATGGCAATTATAACCACAGGAATGCTGTCTACACATTTGAAATGTATGTTTGAAATTTAAGTTCACAAATTACTGATAGTTCATATTTCACAAATCATGGATGGAAAAATAAAAAATGTCCGTAGTCTCCAACTTGAAAAGAATGAAACAATGCACAGCTGAACTTGCAGATGCTAAGTTAAGAACAGTTCACACCTGTACAGTTCACAGTTCACACCTGTACAGTTCAAACATGTATCTATTCAGTGCTGCAGTGCCAGTCGAAGATGAAATTGAGCAAAGCATGGGGCTTTGCACAGGTAAACACAGCACAGAAGACATCTATAGTTCGACTGAATGGCGTTCCCTTTGGTGTACGGCGCTTGTTTCTGGCACTGAAAACAGTTTTGCTTTTGCCAGGATATTTGGAGACAGCTAAAAAAATGGGTCTGATGCTGTGACACCCTCCAAGACACAGACTGGGCAGGTACCCTCTGTCTGACAGATCTGCCTGCAGACAAGGCACGCAGAACATCCAGCCGAAAACTGATGGCTTCATGATTTTTGGCTGCCCCTGTTTCTGAGTTTCCTTGAAAACAATGTAGGCATTGATCATGGCTGATTGGAAGAGCCACCAGCAAAGGTATTTCCACCACTTCACAGAGGGACGACCCACAGGGTAGTAGGCATGGTGCTGATCCATCAAATCAACACCCCCATGTGGGCGTTGTAGGCAATGATGGGTTGAAGAATGGTGACATCTTCTGTCACCCCCCACCCCCCACCGGGGCCTTCCGGGTAACAGAGCCTGTTTTAGCATCAGCATTGGTAGAGAGCACAGCAACAGCTCACTTGTCTCGCCATACTGTTGCCACAAGGTTCCCATCTTGGCGAAAGTGTACTTCATCTTTCTTCATCTTCTTCATCTGTGCTTTGCGCCAGCCTTCTCTGTTCACACGAATGGCGGAGCAGGAGTATGTCTTTTCCAGTAGGTCAGCTGCAAGTTTTACAGAACTGAAAAAATTGTCAAAATACAAATGGTGACCCTTACTCAGAAAGCGTGGGCCCATTTTGTTGATGACATGGTGTCCAACTCCATTTGTCATTGGCTCTTTGATGCGTCCCAAGTACACATATTTCTAGCATGTACCCAGTCCTGGGATCAGCAGCACACCAAACCTTTATCCCCCAAGGGTTTGGTTTTCCTTTGATATACTGTTTGAAACTCGACCTGCCATTGAATTTGATCATGGCCTCGTCGATTGAAATTTCTCGGCCAGGATTGTAGGGGGATGGCTCTTTTCTTTGACAAGGTCCAACAATGGTCTAACCTAGAACAGGGGGTCATGCTGTGGGATCAGTCTTTGGGAAAGCATCAGTGTTGTCTCTGATGTGAAAATACTGGTTTATTTTCTGGTACCTGCTCTTGCCCATGACGCCAATAGCAGGTACCCTCAACAGGGGATCCAGTGACCAGTCCATGTCGGCTTCGGGGAGGTGATGAATTCCAAACATGTACTGGATGTACAAAAAGATTTTCATTTCATCTGGATTTGTCTCAGTCCAGTATTTGTCATTCTTTTCTGCAGCTTCTTGCTTCTGGGTGGCATATTTATTCGTCTGCTCAGAATGTGTTTCAAAAAACAAATCAGGTACAAACAGGTCAAAAAAATCCATGGGTGTGGCAGTGGGAGGAAGTGTGTGGGTTTCAGTAGGTTTGGGAGTGAACTTGTGCTCAATTGTGACGTCTTTAGTTTGATCTGTCCAGCTCACATCAACTTTGGCTTTCTTGGTCTTCTGCTTACCAGCTTATTTACATTTTCGTGGAGCACGAGGCACAAGCAAATCATCATTGTCACTAATTTCTCTTTCATCTCTTCTACCATTGTCACTGGAATTGTCCTCCGACAGTTCATTGTCCAATTCCAAAATTCCTCCACAGACCATGATGTCCAAATCAACATCGGACTCTTCTCCCTTTGTCATTTCTTCCAGTGTAAATCTGTGGAAATCTTCCTCATTGTCATCACTCTTGCCAACGAGCGCCCTCCAGATCGCCATTGGATCCTCATCCTTCATCCTGACCCAGAAAAATGCATTCTAAAACTTTGCCCAACTTCAGAAATTCATAAAACTTGATGAATTGGCCAAAGTAAAAGCTGTAAACATGGAACTGAAGTCTGAGAATGGAAGTGTTATTCTGCAAGATTTGCCAAAATGCATTGTAGGTCGCTTAGTCATAGTAGTATTTGAAAAGGTTTGTCTGCTAGAGCTTTGTAAGGATCACAAGCGGTCATGCTGGCGGGCGCTACAAGTGGCATTGGGTTAAACAGCTAGTGGTTGTACAGACACACAAAAAAAGACTGAGACTGTAAGATGAGGAAGCTAGCAACTGTTTCCTGGTGCAGAAAATTATAAATATTTCTGCTTGTACACAGTGTACTTCAGATTCAGCACATCATGTGACGGGACTGACCACACCCTGCCCGTGGTTGTTACAGTGTCAAAGTCACAGACAAACACAAAGAGGCACTGGACTGGTTTCAATGGCCACACATACATATTGTTAACAACAGCACACTTCTTCAGAAATTTCACTTCTGCCAGTTCTGGGGTATAAATGCTGCTAATACTGCTGATGTGAAAATCATCATCATAGTAGACAGCAACATTTTGGCATGGTTTGGTATACAAGAGGTCACTAAAAATTTTGCCATCTTCACAGTGCATACTGTGCGCAGTCCTTGTCGGCATTTGAGTCTTGGTCTCTCCCAGCTTCAGCATCCATCTGGTCATGATGGGGGGGGGGGGGGGGGGGGGCTGGCTGCATTCAGCCACTTCAGCTGGGCCTCCATCTACCGATATAGTGATCAGAGACTAAATACCATTTCATCAACTGATATAGTGATCAGAGACTAAATACCATTTCATCAACTGAAGATAGCAATCTGCATCACAAAAACAATTACACCAAATAAACTGAATCGAGTTTCTTGATTTAGTTTGCTTTGTTAACTTTAAAATGAATTGTGCTGACTTATAATTATACTTTTATGGTAAAAATCATGAAAATGAACAGTTAGTATGCTGTCACAATTGAATACGTTTTTATGCAATGACATGAGTAGCCTTGACTTACAATACTTGTAGAGTCATACTGCAAGTAATATGGGATGGTGCACAAAATGAATTATTGTGGCTGATATTGCATACTGCTAGTGCTACTGTGTTATTTTTTTTAAATTTGCTTTGCTTCTTTAAACTAATGCCCCCAAAACACTTCAAATTTGCTAACCTGCACACACTGGACCCGCGGGAATTTGTGCTGCAACCACGTGGCCTTGGGGGTATTTCCCTTCAAGTTCTCTGCAAGCCTGATGTGCTGGGGAGGGTGTACGGAGCAGGGGAGACTTCACACCAAGCACAACTTTGTGGTGGTTCATTTCTACCTGTAGAGCTGCCCTGTGTTCCTGCTGTAGCCCAAACCTCGGGAGCAGGTGGTCAACATCATCTGGAGTTTGACAGGTACCTCTGTGCTGCCACAGACTTCTGATGATGTAATTCTTCTTCTGCATCAGAGCCGTTTTCTTGTCTTCATGTCACTGCTTGTTTTTCTCCAAGATGAGTTGTTTGGGCAACAACATCATGTTCATCCTGGCGATGTCGTCTTTGGAGCTCCTTTCCATACCTTGCAGACAGTTTGAGTAGTTTTCCCTGGGCTTCCTCTGTCTTACCTCTGAACCATCTGTCCATTGTCTTGATTCTGACCAGTGCGGTTATGGTGGTGACAGGATGCATTCCGTCTTTTGTAGATAGATCAAGGTCACCAAAGCATGCTCCCCCAGCAGATTCGTCATCTGGGAATGGGCAAGCTTCTGTCGCATGGCTGGATCAGTGACTGCGTGGTAGCGTCCCTGAGACAGAAAGTCGCTCAGCTGTAGATCCACCACGGTGATCAGCTCCTCACACAGTGACTGGTAAATGTTGATGATCTGCTGGTTTGTTGTTTCGGCAAGCACAACTTTGTGGTGGTTCATTTCTACCTGTAGAGCTGCCCTGACGGATGCACAGTCTTGCATTTGCTGTGCAAACAGTGGTGGCAACTCTGCATTGAAGATGGTGCTGACATTCTGACTCCACTGGTCAAGCTGATCTTTCATCTGTACCACATGCTTGTAAAAATCAAGATGATGTGTTTTGGACCCTCGAAGCCTCCTGTACGGCCCAGTCAGTCTGAAGTACAATAAGGCCAAAGTCAGTAAGCAGACAGCAACCTGGTCACTGTTGGCATCAGCCAGGACACTCTGTAGCTTGCTGTTTTTGTCCGGCATGTAGTCCCGCAGAAAGGTGATGATGTCATCTCGATTATTGAACCCGTTTGCTTTGAAGCTTGAAATGACAGAAGCCTTTTCATTCAAAGCACAGAAAGCAATCCAGGCATCTCTGCATCCTGACTTTTCATCTCCACGAGGTCCCAGTACTTCACAGGCCATACGAATGTAGCGAACTGCTGCTGCCTCAGGAGTGGAAAAGCGCTGAAACTGGGGTTCAAGATCTCTGCCAATTCTGGACTCGTCCCGTTCTTTCTGGATGGCTGTGAGGGTAGTGTTGCTCTTTGAACTTAGGCCCAAGAGAAAATGGGCATTGCAACCCAGAAATTCAATTGATTCTCAAGTCCAAAGTGTAGCCTGCACAACATCATTAAGATCTTTCTTGTATTTCTTCATGACAGTCGTGACAGTCCTGACCCCAGAGACGTTCTGTAAAATCTGCCTGAAGTAATGTTCTTTTTCTTTAACACAGAAAACCTCTGAGAGTTCTTGCAGCATGGTCAAGGTAGTTTCGACCAGGGTTGATGAATTTTCTGAAGCAACTGTTGTAAACCCACAACTGAGAGGCCCCTCTGATGTTGTCACTTGGTACCCAATGTATTTCCTTTTGTCGCGAGTAGTGCCATCTGAATGAATGTCAAGTAGTTGACACAACAGCCTCAGCAACTTGAATCTTGGCCAAAACATGGCCCTGGTCAGCATAGCGTCTCAAAGTTCTTTCTGACGGCAAACTGCTCAGAGGGATGTCCACATCAAACAGGTATTTAGCAACAGTGTTTACGACACAGGGACAGTTTTCTGTAGACACCTGTGCAGCAGTCAGGGCGATGGTTGTCTTTTTCACATCATCTGTGAATTATTCACAACCTTCTTTGTGGGTTTGGACCCCACAATGGCCTTCATTCCTCGGCAGGTCATGCACTGTCTGCACATGCTACGCCAGTCTTGATTCAAGTTTGGTCCGTAGCTTATCCACTTCTTTATGCAGGTTCGAAGTCTTTGTTCACTCCAGCTTTACTTTGTGATGCAAAGTCCGTTCTTTTCTTGCACAGCATCCACTTTCATGAGCAGCAAGAACTGCCTGCTTCTTGTTCAGCTGATGTTCTTTTCTCTTTAGCCATTTGTACAGGTTTGTAGAACGAATTCCACGAATGGTTTGCTGTTTAGCTGTTGCACAAGGATGTTAGGCTGATCTTGTAGATTGGCATGTTTCTTCTTGAGCTTGGATACTTTTCCTTCTTCAAGGTGTAGACTCCTACAATGAGAAAGAGAAGTTTCTCTTAGAATGTTATTTTCCTTCTCACTTGCAAGTTTCCTTTCTGTCTCTTCCGTCTTTGCAGACTTGCAGCTGTCATGTTTGCATGGGCGACTACTTGATCTTTTTCTGTTGGAGGAGTCACTGGTACTTTTGAAGCCGATGCAGACATGGTGAAATCAGGAGTGCCCCAAAGAAAACAATTCATATTCGTCTGTCCATTTTGTCAATGGATGCTCTTGTTGAGGGTCTTGTACATTATTAACATCCTGTTCAACTTGGAAGTCAGCTGTTGGTCTGACAGTGTCTTCACACTGGCTCCAAGAAATCCAAGTGTTGTTTGACATCTGGACAGTGACAGATTCTTTCTTCAGGAAAAACATAACATCAATTATCATGCCATGGTAAGAAGGGGGTGTCAACTTCTGCAGCTGATCCAGATTCAGAAGATGGTGCCTGAAAATCTGGTTCTTCGTCAGATGAGGTCCAACGTTTCTGCCAGCTGTACAAATTCCAACATGAAAGGAAGGCGTCAAAATCTTCATCTGTACCATCATTCTTGCATTTTCTTCCTTCCTTCACAACAGCTTCTATTTCACTCTTTCAGCTAATGCCTTGCAGAGGGTTGTCTTCAATGACCTTCATAATCATATACAATGAAAACAAGTCATCCCAAGACTTGCTTGCTTCAAGTTGGAGAAATTCCAGCTGCAGTAGAAGCTTGTTGGTCAATGGTACAGGAAGAAGTTTTGGTGGTCGTCCCCGCCCAGTGGGGGTAATGAAGACCGTTTCCATACGACACAAGTTCTCATCATCTGAAAACAATAAAATCAACTGACCATGAACAAATGTGGGCCTGAGAAAGAATGGTTTAGTAATAGAGCTATACTTATAATACTGTTAGGAGAATTGCTTGTTTATTCTACAACCTTATTTTGATCAGTGGAAGCTAGGGGGAAAAAAACTAACTATGGAAGCATGTAATCCAATGTTTCAAAAAAATCACCCGTTTTTACGTGCGTGCTAAACTGCCCATATTACAGCTATTCTGCACACATAAATGTAAAATAAACTGTCACTGTACAGTTTTAACTCACTTGGCCCCAGACCAGCCGCTGCCCTTTCGCTATGAAATCCCATGCAAAAGGAAGTAACTGTGTCAAATGATCCCGGTATACAACTTTAAAAATCAATAATAAACACCAAACAAAAGTTTCGGGTCACTTCATATTTTCCCCAGTTTGCGAATAGAGTGTTCTTGTATAGCCAACAGGTTTAGATATTTTTCACGCAAAAATAAAAGCATTAAAAAAAAAGAAAAATCCCAAATCAGAAATATCCACATCTTAATGTCAGGTTTTGGGGTACCTACAGGGTAACCAACTTTGCCAAATTTTCCAGTTTGAATCTCCAAAGATGGAGCTCTGTGAGTTAGGGTGCCCACAGTATGCGACTGAGCCAAATTTGCAGTTCAAATCTCAAAGGATGAAGCTCCAATGCCATTGCAAACAGCAGGGCTTTTGTTTATTTTTGTGCATCTATCGCGTGTCCATCTTACAACTGAAAATTCACAGCGTCTCTCAAACTCAACTGAACTTTCCCCCAAATTCGAACAAAGGGCATCCCGGAAGTAGTAAACAATAGCGGAAACGAGGCTACAAATCTCGCAAAGGGTCCCGTTTCCCATTTGCATAAGCTGAGATGCTAGTCTGGATCGTCTGCTAGCCGGCCGCTACTGGGCGGTCTGGGGTTTTGCGGTAAGGCAAAAGAGCGGGCGGTGATGGGCGGTCTGGGGCCAAGTGGGTTAAAGTATTATTATAATAAAATAAAACATAACTTACAAAGTTTATCTTTTAAATTGATGATAAAGGATCGCAGACCATCAGCATTGTCGCCTGGAAAAATAGCTGCTGCCATCTCCAGGGGATGTCGTGCATGAGGCCACAGAACAGTAGCCGCTTTTGATTGGCTCACACGTTGGGTGTATGAATCTGATCCCATTGTTTCGTATACAGTTGAAATCAACAGGAAATAAGCTTTTGAGCACTGTGTCAAAAGTATATCATAAATTTCCCACAGTAAAAGGTATTTGGCTTCGAAGTTGACCAATATTTTTGATCATATTTTTAAACCTCAAACAATAAAATTGAAAATAATGAAACTTATACAGGACCAACTCAGTATCTAACCTTTTGACCTCTTTTACTTTGAATATACTGAATGACTTTTTATACACGGGGAAACAAACCGAAAGTGTACCCCCCCCCCCCCCCACCAAACCAGGCCAAAGTTGACAACGGAATGTATGACACACTGTGAGCTTCGCGTGTGCGGATACACATTTGTCTTAACTATTACAATTGGTCACTCAAAAATAACAGAACAGTAGATTAAAGTTTGGTTTTTATTTTCATATTTATTGCCAGAAGAAATGTGTGCATTTGAACGGTGATATTGTTGGTTGAAAACATGCTGTTTTTCAGTCGGCCAGCATATTCACGCAGGCTTAAGTAATGGCTGCCGGTAATAATAATAAATAATGTGAAAGATAAAGTTTTGTTGTGTCAGGGCAGTCAGAAAAGGCAGTGTTTATTGGATGAGAAACGTGCAACGATGAAATTGGAGCTTCTCGCTCCTGGGTTGTCTAACGAGCCCCAGTAAAGGTATAAATGGAGGGTTGAAGGCACATGCTTTTTGTGTGCAAATGTCACCAACATTGTGGTCAGCGTGCTCTAGCCCTGGAAGTCTGTAACAGCTGACATGCCAAGCATTCACAACCAGCCAGACAATAGCGTTTGAAGAGACCATCCCAAAATGGGTACTGCAACAGGGGCACTGTTGGGGCTTGCATGTCATGATGGAAACTGAAATATTTGCTCAACAATTTGCAAAATATAATTTGTAGAAATAAAAAGGGGGGAAATTTACATCACCAGTGCAGGCTACATCATGTTTCATGGACTTTGTTTAATGTGTTATTTACAATGATGTAGCATCATTCTGAGATTCGTGCAGACTCCCACCCCTCTTCTCTCCCTCTTTCTCTTGAAGATGGGTCTCTCTCTCTCTCTTTTGTTTTTTTCACAATCTGTTCTGTGGCATCATGTGGTTACCTCCACACTGATACCACCAGTCTGCCAGTGCCCCTGAATAATGCTGCCTCGTCCTGATTCACAAGATCTGAGACTAGAAGAAAGAAAATTGCAAAAATAAAATGATTAGCAATAGACCCAAATCATAATGTCGGCCTTTAGCCAAGTGATGCCGATGGTCATCGGTAATCATCATGCATATTCATGCTGCTGTTAGTTGATACAGAGAGTTAATACACAGTGTGAACACATTTCATAATCGCTGGTCGAAGGTGGGTCCTTCTTGCAAAACTTTACAGTCGTGAATGCTAAGGTTTTGGATAAAAGGTTCATGGGATTAGTACCAGCATTGTCAAGCGTTCTGTTTCAGCCAGCAGGTCGGTTCAGCAGTGATCAATAAACAAAACAGACTCACTTGTTCTTACCAATGGATCAACTGTGCAAGAGCATACTGCATGTTCTTCCCAGCTTTTTCAGACATCATCTTTTACTACCACAGCTTAAGTTTTGAGATTTTGTTTGATTTCACTATTGTTTACTTCTGTGGTTCATCGTGGGCGATTTCCAGTGTACCAAGATTTCTTTGACCTTAGTTATAACTTGGCTTTGGTATCAGATAGTACAGAATGAGATGATGAGGTTACTGCAGAGTTCGGTCAGTAATTGCACTAGACATTTTTTAAACTGGCGTGATGTCTACAAGGTGAAAGTATGAAAGTTATTTATGGAAACTGGTAAGATAATCACTGAAACCAGTCAGGTACATGGTTGTCCATACCACTGCCAGAACAATACTAGCTCCCTTCCCCACCTAAAATGCACACACACGCATTCTATCACTGACAGTGCTGCATATTTTATCCGGTAAAATCCCAGAAATTGCCAGTTAACACGAACCCTGTAGGTTAGAATCGTACAGAATAAGATGATTGGTTACTGCAGTTAGGTTAGAATATTACAGGATGAAATGATTGGTTACTGCATAGTTGGAATGGTACAGATTGACATGATTGGTTACTATTCTAGTTAGAATAGTACAATGAGATGATTGGTTACTGCATAGTTAGAATGGTACAGAATGAGATACTGCTTACTATTGTAGTTAGAACAGTACAGAATGAGATGATTGGTTGCTGCAGTTAGGTTAGAACAGTACAGAATGAGATGATTGGTTGCTGCAGTTAGGTTAGAACAGTACAGAATGAGATGATTGGTTACTGCAGAGTTAGGTTAGAACAGTACAGAATGAGATGATTGGTTGCTGTAGAGTTGGGTTAGAATAGTACAGAATGAGATTATTACTGCAGAAGTAGGTTACCTCATGGGCCTGTAGACTGCATCTGCTCGTAGTTGAGTTTCAGGGAAGGTAGCAACTTGACCAGCATGCCGCATTTGCTGCTGTGTGCAGACAGTGCGTATGCATGCATTGCAGCTTGTTGGCTTGGTCTTTTTGTGCAGGGGATCCACAGATTCTTTGGCCAGCAATGTGGGCTCCTCTCATGTCAGCTCCAACTCTATGCACCTGCATTCAGGTAAGTCCTCTTTTGCCTGCCGTGTTTTGACAGCACACGATCATTTGATGGGGGCAGGGCTTACTCCGTGGTGGAGCACCCGACTTGCGATTGGAAGGTTGTGGGCTCAATTCCCGGCAGGAAGGGAGGGAAAATCTTTTTTTCCAGGGTTGGCTTTCTGTGCTGACTCTTATTTTGGTATCTGTTCCACCATTGTGCTACATGTAAAAGATCATGGTCATTCTGCCCAAAGTGCAGGTGGTAGGTTATAGGTTATAGCTTAACACGCATGTACCCTACATGTGGCTTCAGATAAAACTGGAAAATCGTGCTTGTATAGTGTACACAGAACATGCGTGAGATGGCAGCAGTTTGACGTGGTGCTAGCAATGTAACAAGCAAACAGTGCTGTAAGTACACCACTTTGGTGGATATTCAGAAATGTGTGCTGTAAAGCTACAATTAGAGTTGCATGCAGCTAGAATGCAGTGAATCTGCTCAGAAGTGATCAATCTAAAATGTGATGGGACAACATTATGTCATGATTTGTGGTATTCTACTTGTGGCAGATGGTTTATGTGTACAACTACATAGGGTGATCAAGAATGATGATGACTGTGTACACGGAGGAGGTAAACAGTTTGTCAGATGGTGTGATAACGGTTACCTGTATTTGAATGTTTCAAAAACAAAAGAGGTGTGTATTGATTTGATGAGGAACAGAAGTGACCCAAAACCTGTGGATAAAAGGGGAAGTGATTCACAGAGGTAGTACAAGTACTTGGGAGTAATGTTTAACAATAAACTGTTCGAACCAAAATATCAGTTGTATTATCAAGAAAGCAAATGCTTTGCTGGCTGTCTTTTACGATGCAGTAGTGTGCAATGCTCTTTACCTTTTGTGTGGTATGCAGGGGAGGAAATAGTCTAAACATGAAAGGGAAAACAATTTGAAAAAATAGTCAAGTTGGTATTAGTGGTCAGAGCATTGAAGAAGTTTATTTGATACAACTATCTCAACCCACTTGGCCCTAGACCAGCCACTGCCCCTTCGCTACGAAATTCGAAGGGAAGTAACTGTGACAAATGATCCTGGTATACAACTTTAAAAATCAATAATAAACACCAAACAAAGGTTTCAGGTCACTTCATATTTTTCCCAGTTTGCGAATACAGTGTTCTTGTATATCCAACAGGTTTTGATTTTTTTCACTAAAAAATAAAAGCATAAAAAAAATCCAAAGTCAGAAATGTCCGCATCTGAATGTCAGGTTTGGGGGGGCCTACGGGTTAACCGACTTTGCAAATCAGTTTGAATCTCCAAAGATGAAGCTCCGTGAGTTTGTTAGGGTACCCACGGTAAGCGACTGAGCCAAATTTGCAGTTCAGATCTCGAAGGATGAAGCTCCGACGCATTGCTAGCTTTTATTTATTTTCGGGCATCTATCGCATGCCCACCTCACAGCTTCCCAGCGTCTCTCAAACTTCGCCGAACCTCAAACAAATGACATCGCCGGAAATAGTAAAGAATAGCAAAAACGAGGCTACAAGTCTTGTGAGAATCCTATTTGCATAAGCCAAGATGCCATTATGGATTGTCTGCTAGCCGGCCGCTATTGGGTGGTCTGGGGTTTCGCTGTAAGGCAAAAGAGCGGGCGGTCTGGGGCCAAGTGGGTTAAACAACTCCTCACATCCTCTGTGAGTACAGGAAGGAAGTGGAAGACTACAAGTCCCACTCAAAAGAACTGATTGGTTGAAATTTTCATTTGTGCCATCAGCAATTTCCATGTTTAATAATAATAATAAACTAAAAAAAACTGAGGTTACACAAGGTGATGTGTGTTGTGAGAGTGCAGGCATGGATGAGTGAAAATGTTATGACAATGCTGTGATGCACTTATATATGACTTAGTGCCAAAAGGTGTGCAAGAAAAGAGGACAGAGGTACTAGAAAATAAAGTTGACAGGATGTGAGTGAGTAATGCATTTTTTGAATGAACACATGTGAAGTATCCACCAGTGAAGGGAGAAGGCAGTGCTGCTCTTAGTTCCTGAGAAATTTGACTTTCAGTGTGATTTGTGACAAGATGTTGAACATTACACATTACAACAAGCCCACATCACTGTGCTGCTAATCATGCAGTTAACTGTGAAAACCCAACTGATCTTACAAGATGTGATCCACATGAAGTATTGCCAAGTAAACTGTTGTTGTTCTGTGTCACACAGAACAGCATGCTACGCATAGTTTGTTGCAATACATAACGTTCAACATACAGCCAATCTTGAACATTTTTAAATGAATAAAAAGCAACACATTTTGAAACATAAACAGTTATTCTTTAATAGAACAATATGTGACAAGGAAGATTTGATGATTTTTTTCTCTCAAATTTAAGCTTTCTTGACATAAACAGCAAATGATGTAAGAAAATTGTCGTACATTACTATTTCAACAAGATGTACAATGCTGTTTGTTTCTTGATGAAAATGAGAAATCAGTCACTTTTTATTACTGTAGAGTATAAAGACACATAACTATTTCCATGTGAACAGTTTTTGCTGCATTAATTTTGTTGTAGTGGATAGCATAATGTTAAATAGATGACATGGTACTTTGTTTTTCATAACAAAATAAATAATACTTATTATTTAACAAACAAGTAAATGTTTGTAAGAGAAAATGGAGCAAGTAAGAGTGAGTGCAACTTTTGCTGCTTTTGGTGTCACAGGAAACACACGCAACTGTCATCCATGCATTTCTTGGTCATGTTGACTCTGGTGCCTAGGACAAAAATAGTTAAACAGTTAACTTAAAAGTGAAAGAATTAATAATAATAAATGGAAAAAATCGTAATAAACATTACTAAAAAAAAATCACAGCCAAAGAATAATGCTATTAAGAGCGGCACCTTACATTTTTAGAACTCTGGAAGGCAGACAGGCATGGTCACTATAATTATGTCGAATGTTATTATTTCCACAGCTCGTTTTGTAATCGTAATGTTCAACATCTAACTTGATGACTTAAACCTGTGTAAATTCGAATTGTCTACCATATATGATGATTTGTTTGAAGACGTAGTTTGTAAACAAAACAAACTGCGTTAAGCGCAAGCAAAAATGTAAAGAGTACGATCAGAATATACTGTTTATAACCAATCTGCTGTCGCACATTACGATTTCAACACGCACTCCTGTTGTAAGAAACTGAAAACAAATTTCGAAAGCATCTGAACAAACTTTAGATCGACAGCAACAAAAACTCACTCTGTATGCTAACATTCCGATACTTTTAAAAGATTCGGCATATACCAGTATAAATATCATCGTATAACCGGAAGATTTGACTAAATCTCTGATGAACGTTTAAATAAAGTTGAACGTTACGGTCTTCAAAAATATTACCACACACCTTTCGCATATCAGAACGTCTCTTCCATGCGGCCATGTGCTAAAAGCAAATGACCCGGATGTGTAACATGGCTGACCGGAAGTAGTGCAAAAGCGCAAAAACTTCATTTTTTCCTTTGCTTGTTTAATACGTTGTTGAACGTTATTTATTTGCACAATTTTATGAAGAATGGCAAAATATATTTTAAAAACTACCCAGACATTTGGCAGTAAAATAAAACACTGGCGCCTGATGCAGTGACGTACCACAGTGACTGGAGTAAAGTTTCGACGAAAGAGAAAGTCCGTTCTTCACTAGATTGTCTGCAGATGCTGGTTATGAAACATTTCAACACACACAACGTTCGACCGAGGGATATTTTGGAGCCTCTAACTCCAAAATCAAAACTTAGTGATAATCGATTTTATATGCGCTGTGTAAAGCGATATCTCCTGTGTGCAAATCGGTGAGCTGAGGTAATGTTTTGATTCGTCATGTATGTGAATGAAAGCATCAAAGCACACGTGAGCATGTCCGTTTTCAGGTGTCAAATTTTGTGGCGCTTTTCACTTTCAAAAAATAATATTTTTCCAGCTGCTCCATATTTGGAGCTCATATTGTTTCCACTGTGATACTGACCAATTATGAACACACACACAAAGCAACAACAAGACAACGTGTTTGAAGCGGATTTGATTGACAGTCAAAAATCGGACCCCCCATTTGCGCACCTTTTGGCACTAAGTCATATATATATAAATGTTATTTTTGTGATTGATGCTGTATGATTTTACACTTTCTAATGATTTATTTGTTGTTTACTTGTTTTGTTTGTAGTTGCTTTTAATAGTTTTACATGCAAGTTGACATGGTAATTTCCCATAGTTGGATGACTGAAGTATTTGTATGTGGCAGACATGGATGTAGTGGTGCAACTTCATGTCATGGTGTGGGTATGATATATGTGGTGGTAAATTTATGTCATGGTGTGGTGCGATAGATTTGCTACAATTACATCTCATGGTATGTGCTGTTACAGATGCGGCAGACATGGATATGAAGGAGAATGTTCTGGACCACATGATACAGAACTGCACACGGCAGCTGCGCATGCTAACAGAAGACTCAGAGAATGCCAGATATCCTTCAATATTTTTTTTTACTGCTGCTCCTCGCTGACAATGGCCCCAAAATGGGGTTGTCCTCACCCTTCTTTGCCAGGCTAGGACTGTGGTTGGAAAAGGGGCTGTGGTTGTGGCTGGGCTAGGACTAGAATGGTAACAGAGGCACCATGCAGTGTCTGGCATTGTGCAAAGTGCAGGTCGGTACAGACTTGCTGCAATTGTTAGTGTGCATACACAGTTCTTCAGGGCAGGGTAGGACCAGCAGCAGTGATGTTGGCAGCTCTAAGCTAAAAGGGGTGTAAATTTTTTCAATGTGATACACTGCTACCATTCTGAAAAGAGATCAAAACACACAAAATGAATGCTGATTTTTTTTTTTAGACAACACAAACGTGCACACATTTTCAGTGGAAACCCGTTTCTCAAGCAACAGACAGATAGTAAACTAACAAACATTGGTAGGTGAAAAGTGTTGGCTTATTTTTTCAGTTAGTGTTGAGTTTATTGTGGAATGCGCATAAAAATGCTTGCATTCCACAGCAAACTATCTCAGAACATTTGTGAAAGTGTGCTAACAGTGTACATGAAGTGTCCAAACTTGTTAACAGGGTACACATTTATTTGTATCCTGTATGGTTTTATGTCCCTTTTTGGCTGTATGGAAGTTTGACACCCCACCCAAAAAAGAACCCCTGACAAAGTGGAAATGCTGTTTTCAGTAGTTTGGTTCTGTTTGACCTGAAGCTGGTGTCTGGGGCCTTAACTATGAATCGGGACTAAGGTAGGCCAGGCCTAAACCAAAGTCCCTGACTTTAGAGTCCGAGACTTCTGAGTTAGGCAAAGTTCATATACATGGACGCGGACACTGGTCGAGACAAGAGAGTCTCTGACTTCACGCTGATAAGAAAGTGGTCATCACACGCGTCATCGCTTGTGCTAACTTTAGACGGGGCAATCCCACCTGGGCATGCGCACCGACACACTTCGTTCACTTCCCTGCGACGTATTTCGCACGTGCAAACATCGATAAACATGCACATTAGGTGAAGGCATGCCTGGCAGACCCCGATTCTGGATGTGATTCGCCATGTTTTACTTCTGCAACACCCAAGCGATCTCGTGAGGTCATTATTCGTAAAAACGCTAATCTATTGACATCTTTGATGGAGTATTCTTCTTGGTATTTACTGAATTGAGTAACTAACATCATCTGCTGCATCGGCCATTTTGAACTTGACAGAAAGGCGAGTGGACGCTGTGCAGATGAATTTAAATAACAAAATAATCAAGTAAGAATGTAAGACGTCAAGCAAACTTGCTCTCGTAATAATTTGCAAACGTTGAATTGTACGATCACATTAATCAGTCATTATGCCTGCGTCGCTCAGCTAGTGCAACCTTTCTTCCCTCCAAAATGAAAGAGCTTTGGCCGACAAACATCTAGTGCTCATTTGACGAAGTAAACGAAAGATGTCGATATCAGCCTCTTGTGAGTGTTCCATTAGTAAAATACGAACAATCAAAACATACAGTCTTGAGGATATTTATTTTTTTTAAATTAAAAAGAGAGAGAAGCCACTGGATTCAGACATACAGATGCAACAACAGCAAAAAACAACAAGAAAAAACAACTTTCCAAGCATAACAAGGCTAAAAGCAGTCATAGTCCCAGGCCTATGACCTTTAGTCCAGCAAAATTGCTAGCCTAAATATCGGCTGTTTAGGCCCGAGGTTCGGCCTGGACTTTGGTGTAGTCCCGGTCCATGGTTATCATTTTGGGGCCATTGTCAATAGCCTTGAGATTTAGGCTGGCCTACCGCTTTAGGCCCGATTCATAGCTAAGGCCCTGCACTTGCTTATTTATACTGTTTTTGCTTTCACTTTGTATGAGGTATGAAAGTGTGTTTTTGCTTTCACTTTGTATGAGGTCTGAAAGTGCCTGTCATTGCTTTCACACAACATCTGGCACAAGGAAGATGAGTTTGAAACCCATAGCTTTAAACCCTTCTCTTCTTGTTCTTTTTTGTATGTGCTTTGGGAAACTGCTTGGGGCCTGGCTTGTTTGCAAGGATGGTTGGGCTTAGAGTGTGCTGTCTGCTGAGCATATGCTCAGCTGTGTTCCAGTGAATAGTCGGTTTTGCTCCCAACACAACTCTGGCTCTTGACACAATGCTGAGCAGCGAGTGTGGTATCTGTGAAAGGAAGAGGTGTATTTTGGTCACGCTTAGTTAGCAGCTTGGTTGGCCAATGTTTTGTGTGTTGCTGTGCAGGCTGTTATTAACAGTTACTGGTGCAAGTTTTCTTCCTTGACCCTACCACATTGGCATATGTCACTTACCAGGATATACGCAGCCTGCGGTCACTGGATGACCAGACTGTCATTGCAATCAAGGCTCCCCCAGAGACACGCTTGGAAGTGCCGGATCCTAAAAAGGTAACAGTTTAAAAGAGAATGAGCTCAGCATGGTTGTGCAGAATCAGCACAAAAGGGAGTCCTGTGACTTTCAGATTGTACCAGTTCACTCTGAGGCTAGTGTAAATGTGTATATTTGTGTGTTTATATGCCAAGCCAGTTTTGAGAGCAAAGGACAGTGTCGGGTCTTAAATAAAAATTGGCTCCGTCTTATGCCTGTTCACACTTGTGTCACCAAGTGCGCCTAAAATGAGGGAATATATGCTATTTGGGGGCATCCTTTTTTGAGGATGTACCTCTGATGGAGTTCATGTACCTTGTATTTACTCGCATGCCAGTTGAGAGTTACTGTTGGCGACTGGGGTCTTTGTTGGTATCTGTGCCTGTGTGTGTGTGTGTGATGTCTTTCAAGCGCTAATTAACTCCCTTGGGTGTTAATCCTAAAAAGTAGGGTGGTGAGACTTGCTAACACCCCCACCCATCCACTCTCTGATAGGATTCCTTTTTCTTCTGTGTCAGATGTTGTCAGCTCTGATATTTTAAATTGTTTCCAGTTGATGTTTTTATATGGGCTAGAATACTGCTTTCTTGGTTCATTCCACTGCATTTGACTCCTTTTTGTAAGAAACTGGTGTGTGGCATGAACAAGCAGATGCTAAATGGTATTGGATGCCTTTATTTAGCAATGGTACAACAGAACAGCTGAGCACCAAGTAGCTAGGCTGTTTGTAAGACTAACCTGAGACCACACAGGTAGTAGCCCAGTCATGTAGTGTGTTTGATGTTGGCAGCAAGACATACAGATCTGGCTGAAGAGTGTACGCGGTCCCATTGAAGTATTCCTGTGTCCGGAGGAACTGAACGAAACCAGCACTGATGGCTCCACAGAGACTGAGCCCTCATCAGATGCCGACTTGCCACCGCATGCTTTTGATGAAGTGGATGGACCAGCTCCAGCTGCTTTGAGTAGTGTTTCCTACCCACAAGTGCAGCCGGACATCAAACGAGAACCTGTGGAGTTCAGCGTCGAGAAATGCACAATTTCACAGACCCACTCAAGCCAGCAGCAAAGCAGCAGACACAAGTCCATGCTGCCACACCAGGCCCCATCTGCGGGACAGCAGCTGTCTGGGCAGACTGTGCAGACTGTGACTGGACAGCAGGCCCCCTCGAGACGGGCGGTGATGCCTGAGGACTCTGCATCCAGTGAGGGCTGTACAGGTGAGGAATGCCTGGCGTAAGATCATGGTTAGCTTAAAGGGCCTATAAAGGCAGTTTCAGGCCACAAAATCACTCCAAATCGTTTCAAAACAACATATAGGTCCGTACTAATGTTTGAAGAGAAGAAATAGTCTATTACTCACTTGTTTAAAACTTTTTCAGGCCTCAACTAGGTTGTATTGCGTTTATTTTGGCAAAAAAGTCGGAAAATACAGTGAACTGAACATCTCAAAACCAGCGCCATTTTGAATGCGAGATTCCACGAGAGCTATTTTAAGCTAAAGGTTAATGGTCAGGCAGTGACGTCACAAACAGACAAGCAACCAAACGTGAAAGTTGGGTATGTGTGAGTGTCCACGGGGCATTTGGGAAAAAATGTCCAGTTTAATATAAAGAGGATTTCAAAACAACATACAGGGATGAAACTCTTTTCAGTGGTTGGCCTTTGTTTATTTCCCCCTTGTTATTTCATCTTTCTCAAGCCTTGTTAGGTGCATGGCGTTTCAGTCTTTTTCTTTGTGATTACTCTACAGGCTAGACCTCGTCAGGGAGCCTGCCTTTTATTGGGTGTTTTATTTTCCCAGTTTAGCCTCGTTTGTTTCATAATAATGTAACAATAAAAAAGTTTTGTTCGTTCTAGTTCAATAGACTAGCGATTTCGTGGCCTCCCTGGGTTAGGGTTTGGGGTTGGGCTAGTTGCCGGTTCTTGCCATTCACTGTTTTTTCTCTGGGCTTGCCCTTTTGTTTCTCGAGTTTTATCGTTCATTTACGATGTACAGTGAGGGGGTAGTCTCGATGTTTAATGAACCGCTCATTCTTTCTTTTGGGGGAGTTGTGAAACTGTTGCCCTGCCTGTTGTTGTCGGCTAATGGTTGTATTTGTACACGGATTACTTGTACCCCCTTTGCCATTCTTTGCCTTTTTTCCTTTTTTTCTTTTCAGAAGTGTTTTGTTTTTTTTCTCTCTTTTCCCTTCTTTTCCACCAGGGTTTTCTTTTTTTTTTTACCCTGGTTATTGGCCATTTCGTACCCGCTTGTTAGTTTGTCGATTAGGGACCATTTTGCTTTCCCTTTTTTTTCTGCATTTTTTTACATCCGATGCTTTGGGTCCTGTTGGGGCGTTTGCTTATCTCGCGCCTTTATTTTTCTAGATGGACCGGGGTTTATGGGGGGTTAAAGGTTAAAGTTGGAGTAGTTAAGATTAATGTTAGTTATGGTTATTTTGGCTTTCCATTGTTTTTTGGCACAGTTTTTTTGCTCTGTGCCTTATGGCTGCAACAAATGTAGTCGTCCGCTCATTTGTTGCAGACGTATCTACTGTTGTGATTTGGGGGTTTTTTTTTAAACCCTTATGTTTGCAGGTAGGCCACCGTTTGTGTTTTTGAGGTGGTTTCAGCTGTTTTGTTTTTTCATTTGGTGTCGCTGTTTGCTTGCCTGATTAGGGCAGCATTTTCTTTCTTTGTCGTTTGGTCTTTCTTTCTTTCTTTGTCATAGGCATTTGTGGTCTGTTTTTTTTTTTTTTTGTCACAGGTATTGGTGTGCAGTTTCATACTTACACTGCCTTTTCTGCTGTAGGCATTTGTGCTAGACTTACTGTCTTTGCCTTCTTTCTTTTTTAATGTTCTCAGATGCTAAAGAGCATATTAGGGACAAACTGCGATGTCGACCGAATGGTGCCTGGCTTCGGCACGGCCCCTGAGAGTGCCACTATTTTTCCCTAACTCTGTACTATTGTTGGTGCACGGCCAGCCGATTTTCTGTTTACTTTTGGTTTTTTACTTTTCTCTGGGTTTTTTTCATTGATTTTTTGCCTCACTTTTTTTTTGTTTCTTAGACAAGGCAGGGTATTTTTTGGGTAGTTATGTTTACCTCTTTTTTTTCCTTTCTTTTCTCAGTTTTACCTTCCTTTTTTTTTTTTCTTTTTCTTTTTCTTTGTTTATTCATTCATTTTGCTAAATTTTTGGTGTCAGCCTCTTTTTTTGTTTTTTTTTTTTTCGGGGGGTTTCGTAAAAGGTTTTTCCCCCCCTTTTTAAATTTTGCCTGTAAGGGTGTAAAAAGAGGTTTTTGGTGGCTGGAATTTTTTTTTGGTTGGAAAACAGGGGTTTCAAAAACGCCTTACCCCAATAGGCTGGGCAGGGCATTTTACCTAAAGGTGGCATTTTCAAACTAATGTAACTTTTGGTCGTGAGTGTTACAGCTATGATCTTTTACAGAAGAAACACTATGTATATAATGGGGTGTATACAAAATTGTATGTTATGTGGATAAGTGGTTGTTGAGAAAGCCAGTTTGAAAAATGCTTTTTTATGAGAAAATGTTCAAACAATTTACCGGGAGACAAAGCTTTTTTTTCCCAAGATGATCCAATAAAAATAAAAATGTGGACAAATGATCAGAACAACACAGAAAGAACAAATCAGGAACATGAAAACCTTTTTTTAAATATAATTAACGTTTTATTGACATCTAAAACTGTACATAATTAAGGCCATGTGAGGGGGTAAAAACTAATTTGCTTATTTATTATAGAAATCTTTCCATATTGCACGTGTTTTAGTAGTGACAGTTTCTGAAAGTAAAATTACAGTATTTGTGTTCATAGCATGTATTGTTGCTATGGAAACGGTAGTAAACAGCGGCCATATTGGATTCTTTAGGAACGTTTTTTTTAGCTTTCATTCTGGCATCACCCTTCCATTTTTGGCACACAAGTAAAGTTAACTGTTCTTTACAGACTTACCAAAGCTTTTCTCATTATCTGCTTTACTTTGGGTGGGTGGGTATTTTTTTTAATATTCCATAAATTTAACGTTATAAATAGATTTTAACATCTCATATCTTGAGAAGTTACTTATCAACAAAAATGTCCTTTGGTAAATTTGTAGAAACCAGTGCAATGTACCAGTGTGCAACATTTCATGAAAATCCATCAAGTAGTTCCTGAAATATTTTATTCCCAGATGGCAAAACTGGGAAACACAGAAAAATGCGAGAAAACATCAGTTTATGTCACACTGCTTATTCAGAAAAGAAACACACAATACCTTCAGTACAGCATGTGCAAGTGCCCTACAGCATGAAGAACCCCTCCCACACTTCAAAACTGGCCTGCAGCATAAGCAGGTCCACCCTCCAGCACAAGAAGCTCTTCGAGATGCTTCAGCTTGGCAGCCTTCACTTTGTCCCTTCTCTTGTTCCTCCGGTCCTTCACGTACTTGATTATGTTTTGCACTCACCTTTGCATCCTGGCTGCTCCCAGTCTCTTCATATGGTGGCCAGTTTCAAAGCCAAAGAAATTGGCAGCAGCAGCTCCAAAATTAAACTCTGGCAGCAGTGGCGACGGCAAACTGGACACGCTTGCGAGATGCAAAATGGTCCTTGGTGCAGCAAGCCCAAATCAAGCTGTGCAAACATTCATTTGCATTTTGTGTCTTACCAGACACACACCTGCTCAGCAGTTGATCTTCTGAAAGCCGCTCATAGAATGGCATCAGGTGAGGAGTAAGCTTTTTTTCGTTGAGGGGAGTGTGGACCAATTTGTCGTGTGGCCCTGAAAAAAGCACCAGGAGTCCACTCCTGTGGGGCAGAGTTCATGGCGAGGCCTGTCATCTGTAGAAAAACAGTGATGCAGGGATGCCATCACCACTTTCTTCATCGAGTCCACACTATTGCTGCCACGTATGGCCCGGTTGTAATATATGGTCAGTTTCCTGTGGGATTCTGTGTCAGCTGACCCCCCCCCCCCCCTACCCCCGTTTTGGGAATTTTTAAATGTTCCGAAGTGCTGAGCCCATTTTTTTTGCTGACATGATTTATGCACTCCTCCTTGTCGATCTCAATGTCCTCTCCATAGGGTTTGATCTTTGTTAGTTCAGCAAAGGTCTTGGCATCACCGTCAGACAGGAGAGTCGTGTAGCGCAGTTTATGTCTGCACAGACCGTCGCCAAAGAACCCAGGCTGCCTCTACCTCCATCATTCCAGAAGAACCTGCAGAAATGAAACGTGTGAGAACCTGTTGCAAGAAAAGTAAACCTGGCAACTAATAATAGTAATGTTCAATCTGCTATGAAAAATAAAACAATTATAAAACTAGGAATAAAAATCACATGTATTCGTAATTTTCATGTCGTTTTGTTGTTGTTGATCATGAAGTTCAGATCTTTTCTGAACTTTCTGAACAATGTGCAACTGCAAGTTCAGATCTCTTCAGAACTTTCTCTCTTGTTTGAAGAGATCAGTTATACAGAACAGTTATTGCTTTGATTCCAGACAAAGATTATAAGCTGACTGTCAAAGCAACAAATTATTTGTGTCACTGCCAGTCCACAATATTCCATCAGTACTTGCCAATACTGAATACGTATACAAATGTATTCAAAACTAAATGAAGGAGTTACAAATAAAATGTAGAATAGAAGCAGTAAGTTACCTGTGAAGTTTTTGTCAAACTCATCCAGATGTTTCACAAGCCATGGTGCATATTCCTCTGGTTTGTCCCGCTGCAACTTCTGGCCTGTTGTCTCGCAGACCTGGCAGTATGTACACATGACATGTGCATCGATACAAAGTCCCGTGAGAAGATCCACAACACATCCCACTCCAATGTGGGATGAATGACCACGTGTTAACCATGTACCATCAAAACTAACACTGATCTTGAGCACATCATCCTCTGCCAGCGTTGTACCAGAGTGCTTGGCGTGAACTGCTCGCACGTAGGCCATGGTCTGACCAAAGACACGGTCTTCTAACATCTCCAACTTGGAATACATGGCTGTGAAATGTCTTGTGGTGCAGTCCAGGCAGGTCCATGCTCTCACAGAAGTTTTAAAAGTCTGGAACCTAATCCACACACTAGAATGAGTATATGCCTCCTGTTATTCAAATATTTTTGACTTCAATCCCTTTTTGACGCTAAATATCTTCCCCCAAACAAACCGTTCCAAGATGAACAGTAACTTGGGCATGGACAGCTAAACCCTGTGGCTTTTTGGTGTCAGTTTTGAATGACAGTGTGTTACTTTCACACACAGGACAGCAGAGACAGTCAATGAGGTGTCCAACTTCTTTGAACTCCACCAGTCCCCTCCTCATGTCTCTGTCTCCACTGGCACTCCCATCTGCAGATGTCGACGACGTAGATCTTCTTCCAATCTCACAAGACAGAACATTTTCGTATGAATCTCTCTTAAACCGAGTTCTTGTTCTCTCACCGAGAAGTGTGTTGTCAGAAGATGACGTTGATGGCACAGAAACTGGCAACACATGGTTTACATCAACTGGCACTCAACTGGATTCGGTCATTTGTGAAGGAGTAGATGCTGTTGTTACTCTTTTCATGCCCGTATTTATATTTTTCAGTTGTTGTTTTCTTTTATTCTTGCTTTTTGGCGCCGATCGGATGGTTGACTGCTTTGTGCGAACCATTTTTGTGAAGGTAGCGTGGTTTTCACAGAACGTAAACAGACGCCATTGTGGAAAACCCGCTGTACCACGTGACCAGCTTTGGCTAATCAGAGCCTCCGAATTCAAAAACCTGAGGTCATAGCTCCTAATAAGGAAGTTATCGTGGATTTCCCTTGGAAGAAAATGACGTTGCTGTGCCGAAGTGATACGGAAATCAACGAAGAAAAAGCCACAGGGCGAAAGGGGAGGTAATGACGCGCACAACGGTATGCAACATGTCAGGGTCCGTGTCGAAGCAATATCCGTTGCTAGGGATGGAAAATCGACATTTTTTAGCACGGATTGAAACAAAGAATCACAATCACGCGTGGGTTGGTTACTCATAATTAATTTGAATGCATCAAAATGACATTTTTGTGAAAAATTCACTACACGTATTGAAAGTAGATAGATCAGAGAGTTCAAGACTGCAAAAAAGTCTAAATACAACATGTCATCCAAATTTCACATTTTTACACCCACACATGGCCAAAGAGAAAAAAATAAATAAAGGGAAATGACCCAGCACTTAACACTTTCCAAGATGAGTAACCAGTTAGCTACTAGCAGGCAACACAAGTCAGAAGTATTAAACAATCATTTTTGTTGTATATGTAACTGATGTAGCACAAAACATAACGAAAAATATAACATCATTCTCATTCTTAAAATCTTAAAGTCAGGCTCACGCTAGCACTTGCATCTCATCTCAGTCACTCTTCTTATGAAGAAAAGCTATGATGATGTTAATGTCCATTTATTATACAACATTCAACCATACATCTGTCAATGAAATAGAATCTGGAAGAAGTTTGATTTAAATGTAAATTCCCAGCCTTGGGACCACAAAGGACAAACCAAACTCTGTAAATGCATAATTACTTCAAAACTTTATATAATTATGCACACTCTGTTCAGATTAACAAAATTATTTTTGTTGTGTATGCAACTGATGTAATAAAATACACAAAGCATACCCCAAAAAATAATAACTTTTTTCTTAATCTTAAAACATTCTCATTCTTAAAATCTGAAATCTTCAGCCTTGCACTAACACTACAGTCAATTTTATGGAGAAAAAAAACTATGATGAATATAATGCCCGGGGAAGTTCATCCATGGCTGGAACCTGGTTTCAGGCAGTGCAGCCTTTTCAGAATGTTTTCTGTGACTGCCATCATAAACTTGTCAGCAGAAGTAGGTAATTTCTACTGAAAGCAGGAAAAAACAAAAAAACAATTAATACAATAATAGACAATACCATCAGTAGTGACAGTTCATTGCAAAAACTTACTTTAAGTTACTTTTAACAACACCACTAGTACTATAGTACTGGCTCCACTAAACTGGCCTAGTCTGAGACCTGAAGAGAACTAAGAAGATGAGGTGGTACAGGTAAAAAGCAAACAACCAAAAATCAAAACAAGCCAAAAATTCTTGGAACAGTTAAAAACCAGTTGAACATGGAATTACAAGTATTCATGAACTAATCTAGTATTAGTAATCAAGGTTCAGAGAGACTCTTAGTCTGTGTGTGGTGGTGTGTGTGTGTGAGAGAGAGAGAGAGAGAGGAGAAGAAAAAAAGTCAACAACAAAAATAAGAGTTGAATTTTGAAGAGATAATCGAAACCAACTTGCCCAACAACAAAAGTTAAATCACAGAGGTGGGACTGACAGAGAGCTCCTGTTAATTCACTTAAATTGGATTTGTCAACAAAAATACAAGTTGCCCCCCCCCCCACCCAACCAATTAGATCCAGTCCTTGTTAACATAAACTTGTTGCATGTAGTTGTTATTGTACCCCTTTTTTTTTTTTTTAACAACAAAACACAGAGGTAGGACTGACTGATAGCAGTGATACAGAGCTCCTGTTAATTCACCCAAGATTTGTCAAAAATAAAATTGAATAAAAAAAATCAGATCCATTCCTTGTTGACAAAGTTGTTGCATGTAATTGTTATTGTACCCTTAATTTTTTTTTTAAAATCATTTATCATTTGTTAATTCACTCTAGTTGGATCTGTCAACAAAAACACAAGTTAAAACAACAACAAAATCAGATCTACTTCTTGTTAACAAAGTTGTTGCATGTATGTAATTGTTGATTGGGCATAATTGTTATTGTACCCTCAGTTATTTTATTTATTTTTTAAATCGTAGAGGTGGGGCTGACTTACAGAGAACTGTTAATTCACTCAACAAAAATACAAGTTAAAAACGACAACCGAAAAAGAACAAGAAGAAAACAATTTTGGTATGTACTGAGGGTATCTCTCCTACGTGCCTTTACCCTCCCAGTCAAAGTTGGACTCGTCCATAAAACTCCATTGCTCTTTACCGTAAACAAAATCAGGCGAGTTCAGATGTTGCTTGGCAAAGAAAAGGGTTGCAATTTGTCGGCTAATTTGTTGTTAACCATAATTACTAAACTATGATTTTATCAGTATGAATATATCTCTTCATTAATACAATAAACCTACATATTCAGTCCATTCATGGTCTTGATTTGCTTAATTTCAGCGTGCATAGGTCAATATTATTTCTGTAGACGCACTCGCTTGTGCCTGCCTGATCAGTTTGTCAACTTCAAACTTCGATCGGGTTGAACTTAGTTTTTCACCCATGGGTCTGCAAAAATTCATGAAATGATTTAAACAAAGTCTAAATAATTAGATTAATCCCTAAGCTATCTTCTGGTGTACGTTTCAAGACTTACCTTAGCTTATTATGCGGTGAAATCCTTCCCGGAACAGACGACACATCTTGACGATTTTCAAACGGATGTTGTCAAAGGTTATATGAATGAATTTTTTTGAAACCACCTTTGATTGGTTAATCTCGACTTCCTCTATCCTCTATCCGCTGATATATTTTCTGATTGGCTGCGTTAGGGTTTACTCGACCCACGACCCAAAACAGAGGCGGTCTTTGCAAGGATCGTCAAAGCGAAATTGTCGACAGCATGAGCAGTGAAAATGCAGCCACGACTGTGCCTGTGACCGCCAGCGCTTATCAGTATAAGGCCGCTCGCAGTGTTGTTGCTTAGCATGCAGCGGCGATGAATTTGTTCTTTTTAAAAAATGTTTTAAAATACTTCCGATGTACCAGTGGTATTTACATTGGTACCATTGGAAAGAGGAATGTTTGCTCTTTCATTTCCTTATCGTAAATAATCCCTTTCACAACCATCCCGGGTTTGTTCTTCAGGCAAAATCAGCCATTTTCACTGCAAAATGCCCTGCCCAAGTCTATACCAAGGATCAACCTAGTGAAAGCCGGGCGATGCGTGACCAATACCCTTTAGTAAAAAATTCATGTCTGTTGGGGTGTCCACAGGGTAACCGACTTGGAACAATTTTCAGTTCAAATCTCCAAGGATGAAGCTTCCTTCGACTGCTATCTTTCGGGAAGGTGTGAAAGGAAAACAACGACCCTTTGGTCTGCAGCACTGTGCATCCCACAGCCGCACATTCGCGTGGCATTTTCGTTGTGGACCAATCGATGGTGAAAACGCGCCTCATTCACCATTCGCTTCAGTGGTCTGTGACGTCAGAGACCTATGTCACGGATCTCGCGCATATTTCGAGATTAAAACAAGCAGACAAAATTTGGCCTGATAGGCATGCATTTCTTCCTTCATAAACATACTTACTTTCATGGCATTGACATTTTATTAGTTTTAAAGGTCATGTTATGCACTAGACTTTCATAATTGGGTCGATTTTCAATGTGCCGTTGCCTTTCTGGGCCCTTTAAAGTGGATGCAGGGACCATGTAGTATGCATTAGCTGACTTGCAGGGCCATGTAGTATGCATTAACTGACTTGCAGGGGGGAGGGGACTTTTTTTTTGCGAACATTTTATGCAAGACGGTGGTGAGTGATTCTGCTGACATTGAAGCATTTGGTTATATGGTGATCCAATTTTGCATGAGAGGACTGGGGACTCACAATCAGGGTGATGTGATAGTGAATACTTTCTTGGATTTCTCTGACCCTGGTTCCATCGGAGCATGCGGTGATCGCGCTCAACATTTTTCAAACTTATGTGACGTCTGCAAGGTAGTGAAAATGGTTCAGAGAAACTGGTCAGTCACTGTAACTGGTCAAATGCACTGCCATCTAATCTATAGATGCTACTACTAGAGCAGTACTAGCAAACCCCCTGCTTCCTTCCCTGTCTAGAACATGCACATAAGCATACACTCTCTGTGCTGTGTTTATTGCATTAAAACAAAAAACTGATCAGAGTAACAGCCAGTACATCTTGCTGATTCTGTTTCCAATATTTGCTGATCTTAACCAATAAAATACTGGAATATTACCAGTTAATGCAAACCCTGTAATGGCACCAGACCTGTTTAGTCTACGCAATTGGCGTACTTTAAAAATAATAATATTTGAAGCCCAGACTACACATCTACACTTTTGTTACACAAACTGTGCAATAGGGACAAGCGTGATTTGGTGCTCCTTTTTGATGCGATGCTATTTTTGACATGGCTGCCATGTTCAAAAGGTACATGAGCCTGCTTATGATACACGCGCATCAAGTCTTGCAATAGCAGCGCTGGTTTGGGCACAAACATAGGTTCTGAACGCAGCCGAAACTCTTCAGTTGGGAGAAAATGTCCAGTGGAAGAAGCGAGTGTATGAAACTTCTTCAGAAGAAGACTCAGTGTTAGCCTCCAAAGGCTCTGCTGCTGCGATTAAAAGGAAGATAGTTCCATTGCAGAAGTTTCTCCCAGTTTACCATGAAGCTTATCCGTGATTGGTTCCTTCGAGGAAAGGCAGCAAACTTGTTCTTTGCACCACTTGCAGATCAGACTTTTAAAGTTTTATTATGCCAGCATGGCAGTCGATTTGACTGTAACTGTAATCAACCTGTTGAGAGCAAGTCCTACAAGGAGTTCAAGGCAACTGGAAAGTTTTTTCCAGCTTCAAGTCTGTCTCTTTCTCCCTTTCCCCGCCCTTCTCCCTCTCTCTCATTTGAATGCAGCAAACTGATATAGTTTTTCCACATTCCGTATAGTTATCTCCCTTGAGCATTTTTTGTTGTTTGTACAGGGAGGGGAGGGGGGATCTACACATTGCTTTGGGTGACAGGCAGACTGATCTGTACAACGGCACTCTCATTCTGAGTCAGGCTGTTGGCTTTACAATTTTCCCACATTCACATGTGCACGGCCCAGCAAGAGACCTGAACGGATCTACACCACTTGTGTGTGGCTGAGACCTTGGTAGCAGTGCCATGCTGTCACCTTATGTTTATGACTTACATTTTCAGGCACTGTGGTCTTCTGATTCTGAAAATTATATCGATTCAAGCTCATAGAAACGTTGAGAGAGAGAGTGTGTGCCTGTGCTTGGTGTGTGTGTGTGTGGGACAAACTGATTATCTTGTCTAAATTTGTAACTGAGAAAGAAAGAATACACTACACTTACACTACAGCAAAATAATTGTATTTGCTGTTTTATTTAGTTTGTATAGACAAAGTTTCTTGTGTGTTATTTTGACTCTGAGTGAGAGTCTGAATCTGAATGTTTGAATGATAAATCAGTCTAGTTTCAACTGATGCACTATAATAATAATAATGTACATTTATCATGTGCTCGTCAACGCCCTGAGCGCTCACATGATACATATTAACCTAAATATGATATTCTATACACATGTAGAACATGGTCCTACCAAAACAATTTACATAAACTATTATAATTTATATATATATGTAAAAAATATATATATAAAAAATGCACTACAAACACACACACACACACACACACACTGACTAGCAGAAACTGGGTACTAATATTAGTTAGGATGGAAATACTGTGAGAAGAGGAAGGTTTTCAGTTTGGCTTTAAAAGATGACGACACATTGTACCTCCTGACTACACATTTAGAGTACCCAAACTACATTTGTGCATTTAGGGAGTAAACGGGTCTGTGGCACTGTTTTGTTAGACTGTGCAAGACCATGACACTAATGGTTTTGTCAGCAGGAAATTGGTCAGTGATATTGTATATTTTTCACTGGTATCTAAGTCTACAAGTACAAAGCACAATGTTGGCATTTAACTACTTGTACTTGTCACAACACACCTGTAATTACAGCTAATGTGTTGTAACCTGTTACCTTAACTTTGGTAGAATGACCAGGGTCTTTTACATGCTGCTGTGGTAATGTGGGGGTGGAACAGATACCAAGAGTGCCAAGTGCTGGCACAGAAGGGTGCATGTGTGTTGTAACCTGACACCTGCACTTTGAGGAATGATTGGGATCTTTTACATGCTACTGTGGTAACATGGGTGTGGAACAGGTACAAAGAGTGCTGAGATCAAAATAAGCGTCAGCACAGAAAGTTGACCCTGGAGAAGAAAATTCTCCCGCCACTACTGCGGGGACTGGAACCCACAACATTTTGATCACAAGTCCAGCGCTCTGTTCACTAAGCTATCCCCACTTACTTGTGAAGCTTGTGAGTTGCTTTGAAGTGCCAACAGCTTAAACCAAAGAAGGTGCTAACAAATATTGTGCCAATGGTGTAGTACCCTTGGCATGGGTATTCACCCATGTGTTTACCCATATGATTTGGGTGTATTTTGCATGCTTAAATTTTCAGTACATGAAAATGTGAGAACTAAATATGATCATAAATATTTCTAGACATGTTTTGCGGTTCATTTGTTTTCCAGTCTGGAATTTGCCCAGTTCTAGGTGTTCTTGGTTATCAGTGGCACATATGTGAATCTCGCAACCTCTAGCTGCCATAATGTTGGTTTTTGTATTAAGTTTTGTATGGTCTTGACCCTGAATTCTTTGGCAATTCAAAATGAGTTGTGTTTCTGCTGCAAAGTATAAGCATTTACCATTTTTCTGGAAGCCATGTTGAAATTGTTTTCAGATTATTTTCACTGATAACAAAATGAAACTGAAAAGAAATGATGGAGAAAGTGCCAAAGCAGTGAAGGAACAAGTGTTCCTGTCAAGCTACAAATCAGAGCTGGGATGGAGATAAAATCTGAGCATGGCATGGTGGAGTCTCCCGTTTCCAATCTGCATGCTGCCAGCATTGCCACTCCTGTCCTTGGTGTGTGGCTGAAACTGAAAATACTCTTTAAGATTGCTACCAGGGGTCGCGCTCATTGCAAATTTTGCGTAAATATTGCTTTTTTTGGATGCCGTACGCATTTTAGCCACATCACTGCGTCACCGTACGCAAAATGACAACACCGATTAAACATGTTATGCCTCACTGGTGAGTGTCACTCAACACTAGATCTACTTGCAAACTCAGTGTCAACTCAGCCATTCAAATCCAGTCAATGAAGGGCAGAATCTGGACAGCGAAATAAACGCATAACTCCCCATAAGCTACCGTAATTTTTGGACTCTAAGGCGACGGTGAAACATTTCCTAAAATCTTATCCGTGCGCCTTATAGTCAGTAGCGCCCTGTCTGTGAATAAAATTCGCATACTTTTCTGAAAAAAGAAAACAATTTGAAACCAAATTCTAACGAACCCTTATAGATCTGGAAGAAGATTGGTTCCCATATGAGACTGGCCAGACATTTTGCCGAACGGATCAGTGATATTTTCCAGTCAATTGACGGAGGACACGATCCCAGATATGGAATTTGGAACCAAGCAGCGTGCCTACTTTGTCGGCGTGTAATATTATCAGAATTTACTCAAAGGTAGAAGGCTACGAAATTGAAAACCAAGCACGCGTCGACACCGAATATGAATGAGAGAAAATGGCAGCAGCCTCGACTTCAACCTCATCTCGTTACTAAATCCCACGGTAGATGAGAACTGGGTTTGCCGACATCGTCTGCTGCAGTTCTTCCTTTAAAAATGCTGCCATGTATGATGTTCCGATCTATTCAAACTTTTTCTGTGAACGACAAATTTACTGAACATTACCACATTTTTTGTGCACGGATAAACCTTTTTACTATTTTCTTCTGCTCACGTTATAGACCGTGAGCTACAATCGGGTTACTTCATTATTTTGGCATTGTAATGTGCGTTAATTCTAGGTTATACTGTATGCATTTTTCGTGCCATTGACACAAAATACGTAATGTTTCGCGTCGGTTGATGCAAACCTCTAAAAGACAGCGCAACCCCTGGTTACAGATGAACCCAGAACATTGGTATTTGTACAGGGTTCTGTATTCAGTTCCAAAGCCAATTGAATTTTTGTAATGTTAGCTTGCCTTAATATTTTCATGGCATTTTTTTTAAATGTCAGAATTTAAAACCTCAAGGTCACACTATGGTCACTAGAAAATTTAAACAATATAATGAAATTGAAAGTGATATACGCTGAAACTTTGCTGTGGATGCACTTGGTCACTGTAACAATTGGTATCTGGTGTTTGCAGGGTTAGTTTTACAGTTGGTATCTGGTGTTTGCAGGGTCACTGTTACAATTGGTGTCTGGTGTTTGCAGGGTCACTGTTACAATTGATTATTTCATATCTTGTATTTGCAGGGTCACTGTTACAGTTGGTATCTGGTGTTTGCAGGGTCACTGTTACAGTTGGTATCTGGTGTTTGCAGGGTCACTATTACAATTGGTATCTGGTGATTGCTGGGTCACTGTTACAGTTGGTATCTGGTGTTTGCAGGGTCACTGTTACAGTTGGTATCTGGTGTTTGCAGGGTCACTGTTACAGTTGGTATCTGGTGTTTGCAGGGTCACTGTTACAATTAGTATCTGCTGTTTGCTGGGTCACTGTTACAATTAGTATCTGGTGTTTGCAGGGTCACTGTTACAGTTGGTATCTGGTATTTGCAGGGTCACTGTTACAGTTAGTATCTGCTGTTTGCAGGGTCACCGTTACAATTGGTATCTGGTGTTTGCAGGGTCACTGCCGGCTGGTTCAGCTGTGGTGGAGTGTGAGAGAAGTGGCAACATCCTGAAGCGAGCATTGTTGGATGCACAAGACCTGTCCCCTGCAGTGCAGCTGCTGCAAACCACGGACCAGGATGTAGATGATGCTTTTGTTGCGCTTGAGCCTCCTTTTGACATGGACGAATATATCTTTGGCATCAATAACCCCAGTGGCCTGGCTGAGCTCTTTGATGCTTATGATATCTCTTGTGACATCTGATGATGTGCCACCAACAACGTGGAACAGACGAATTTGTTAGGATTTTTTTTTTTTATGGCATTGGCAAGGTTACTCTATACCCAATCTGTAGCATATTCTGGATCATTTGGCTCCTGGTCCCAGCTGTCGCTGAGAAGGAGGCCTGCCTGTGTTAACTTTGTGTTGAGTACTGTTCATAGTCTGCTGTCAGCTGGCTTATGTGCAGCTTCTACTGCCAAGTGTTTGTGTTCCCTCAGTCATGATGACGTCAGCGTTTATCTGGCTGCAGTTACTTAGTATCAAATGACTGAAATAATGTCAAATCAAATAGCATGAGATTTATGTGTACGTCATGCTGTATTTCACCACCAAGTGTTCATTTTATGACTGTTAATATTTATCTCGGTTGTTATTACAATATTAGTCATTATAAAACTGATAAAATATTGGGTCCAATAATATTAATAAACATGTGCATATGTCATGATATATTTCACCACTGAGTGTTCATTTTCCAAATGTAACTGCATCAATATTTATCTTTGTTGCAGTCAGTGGTTTTGAAATGACTGAAAGAATGTTGGATGAAATCTGATACTCTATGACATGCTATGTAGTGGTGAGTTTGAATGGTTATGTTTGCTTCTGTGGGAGTTGGCTTCCAGCCTATTGGGCGGTTCAGTGAAGCTGGTTTGCAGAGTGAATGCCCTTTGTAATCTTTCACACAAGAAATCTTGAGAGGTCGCAGCGTCACTTCCAGACCAATTTCTGAGGAGGAGTAGCTTCACACTGTGTATAACAGTGGCAGTTGAACGTAGCATTGCAAAGCAGTAAAAATGTCATTATTGTTGCGTTTGCAAAAATTACAGGGGAAAGGTGATGGAAAAAAAATGTCTTTACATCGTTTTTTGGCTAACCAAGTAAATCAGTGGTAAATCAGTTTTCGACTTGCCCAAGTGGCAAAACTTGTTGCCCATACCAAATTCTTAAAATCAACCATTTTCATCAAAATGCATGTTTGTCAACACACACACACACACACAAACCAACTTCCCCACAAAGCTACATATATTTGCAATGTTACTAATTACCAGGTCCGTGCTTGAAAGAGATCAAATGCAGTAAAGTATTCAAGCTTATAAAAAATAAAATTGTACATTGGTACCTGTCTCAGTACTAATGGTATGAGCAATTAATTGCCATTGCAGTACATAATGTGACTGAGCGTAACTCTGCCTCATTCTGTCTTGTGTGATGACTTCTGAGAAGGCCAACAGGAAGTTGATGTTCGTTTCATTCTAACACTGTAACAGTTCTAATTTCAGAATTTTAATTATTATTAAAATAAATGACCCAAGTCATTACCCAACCTACCCCGGAGCAACTTGGATCACATGATTGTGATTTTAAACGCAAGGAACTGTGCCAAACCTGCACCAGATACATTTGTTTATTTTCTAGTTATAAAAGGATTCAAATTTATGCTAGTTTATTCCTGCCTTCATTGCCTGCTATTTAAGAATGAGACTGACCCGACCCCCCCCCCCCCTGTTTCCCTTATTTATTTTTTTAATGATAAAACAAAATCATGAGTCAGGAGTTTTGCTGAACAGAAATTCCCAATCAGAAAATCATTATTAATTTAATCCATTTAGTGGCCACAATCAGGTCATTAAAATTGTTATTACTTCAGAGCTGATACCCTACCCCCCCCCCCCCAAAAAAAGAAGAGAAGATGAAGATAGAAATTCAGTTGTTTTAAAATTCCCGCTAGTACTGGTACAGTTGTTTTCAGCGTGGCCCATGTCTTTGCAAACATCCCAAGCAAATTCCTTCGCTTGCAGTTGGAAACAAACTTTGACTTGTACTGTCAATGGAAAAAAATGGTAACTTGCCTGGTGGAGGGGGGGGGGGGGGGCAAGGCAATCAAACACCTTGGATTTCTGTAGGTAATGCTGGGGAGGGGGTGCCACTCAAACACCTTGGATTTCTGTAGGTAATTCAGTGGATGGTAGCCAATCAAACACCTTGGATTTCTGTAGGTAATGCAGCAATGGTGTGTGTGTACTGGTACTGGTAGTGACTGACATTTGAATGTTCAGTGTGTGCCAGAAAAGCCAGTGTTTGTTCAAATGTTGTGCCGTTCATTTCTTGTGTTGCATGTGTCCGTGTTTTGTTGTTGTTTTTGTACATAGTATGTTGTTTATTTATATTTTAACCATCTGTTGTGTTTCCTTGTGGCTTGTTTGCGTATGCTCTTAGAATAATCTCCACAGACGAGATTTTGCACTTGATAAAGAAGAAAAGATCTTTGTCAGCATTTTTGGCTCCTAATTGAGAGCCATTTGTGTTGTGAGGGTGACTCTGTGGAAAGACTTGACATTTACCTTTTTTGTGATGCTTTGTTACACTGGTTACAATTTACAGTGACACTGATACAGTTGGGGTTTGAGTCCCACAAATGTTTGCTCATTTGTTATTAGCAGGGCTTGTCTGTAGCAACTGTTTACGCGACTGCCTATTTTGTGCTTTGATAAAAGTTTTGTAATGAATACTCGCTAGTGTTACACTGTTGAAACACGTCAGTGGGCCAGAAATGGAATTCATGCTCTTGTGACACAATGAAAAATTCACGTACCACATGTTCAGAAAATGGGGTAGAATGGCATGATACAAGCTGTGGTGGATTGGGTAAAATTGGGGATGCAGGGAGGATGGGGAATGATATTTCAGGACAAGAGGGAATCAATATTGTCTTACTCTGATTATGTTTATATCATGTGTGAATGGGGCATGCTAGTATATTGAGTTTTTGTTTTAAATATTTGTCATGTATAAGAGCTATCCATTATTATTATTATTAGGTGAAGCATACTTTATAATCATGAAGATGAATGATACTGTTACTGACAGTGCTGGGTGTATATTGAAGCCTTTCTTTCTTTTTGTTGTTGTCAAGTTTGTTTTGTTTATCCATTTTGTAGCTGATGTGATTTCTTTCGGTAGACCTGTAACATGTCAAGGGTAGACTGTTCTTTGTATTTGTGTATTGCATATCCTGTGTCCTCATCAGTTTAGTGTTGCTGTCTGTACAGGTATCCATTTAACTCCCTATGAGCCCTACGTAAACTATCCTTCCACAATAGGTCAGTATTCAACGCTGCATACACCTGTCTGGAATCTTGGGGCTGTCATTTGATTCCCCTTACCTAGTCCTCCTGCTCTTTGTGGCTTGACATTTTTCTGCTAATGGTCCACTCCCAACTTTTTTCAGAAAATTGACAAACATTTTTTTTTTTTGTATGGCTCTTGCTGAGCAGCTAGGAGATGATAGTTGTTATGTGGTATGCGCAGCTTGCTACCATGTGGCACTGATATTTGCCGTTATGGATTTATATAACTTTAATAATAAAAATAATAAAAACTTTCTGCACGTTCTTTTTTTCTTCTTTTTTTCTTTAATCTGGTATCAGTAAATTGGATGGAATGGTTGATGATACCAGCATGCCCAAGCTGTACATGCTCTTTTAACAGGGACGAACTCTTCACAAATTTGTTTGATGTTTGTGTATGTTGTTTTGTTTTATGGTTGTGTAGGGATTGCTTTTGTGGATTGACCAGAGAAAAGTAATTTGCATTCGCTTGTAACAGAGTGTGGTTGTCCTGAGGTGACACTGTGCAGTTGACGGGACATAAAGTTCAATTGCTACAACCGGTAGGGAGCAGTGGTGTGCAGCCCTACTCAACCCAAATTGATGACAGTATAATGAGGTGCTAATTATTTTCATTTTGTAAATTATCTATGTGTTTCTTGGACTTTTCTTTAAAGTCTGGGAACTGTTATTTTACCATCAAACATTAGAGAAGTAATGCAATTGTTTTTAACATGGCCTAAGATTTGATTTGAAAGGGATTTTTGAAATGTGCATTAGTTTATTCATGAGTGTAAGAAGGAATTCACAACACATTTTTAGGGTAGGCTGAATGAGGTTTTTGTAAGTGTGTGTGTGTACCTCTGCGTACATGTATCATAGCTATACTGTCTTGGTGCATGTAGCTATGTGTGTGTACAATAGTAGATGTGACAAACTGCTGTATGTGCTCTTTTAACAGGTGGAATATTGAAGTGACTAATTTTGAAAATTATGTTTGTGTATGTTTTGTTTTATGTTTGTGTAAGGATTGGTTTTGTGGATTGAATTGACAGAAGCTTTATATGTGAGAAGTTTTGAAATGTGCATTTGCTTATGACAAGGTTTGATTGTCCCTAGGTGACCCAGTGTGGTTGACATGATGTTGAAATCCAATTACTAACTTGTCTGTGCAGTAGTCAGTGTTAATGTTGGGCCCTGATCTGTGCAGTGGTCAGTGTTGTTGTTGGGCCCTGATCTGTGCAGTGGTCAGTGTTAATGTTGGGCCCTGGTCTGCACAGTGGTCAGTGTTGCTGTCAGGCCCTGGTCTGTGCAGTGGTCAATGTTACTGTCAGGCCTTCTGGTGGCTATGTCCTGGAATTTGGGCAAGAGTCTTAATGCTAGAAATCCGATACATGTCCGAGCTGGACCCAGTCTTACAGCTGTAGGACCTGTAGTAGGGCTGTGTGGGCATGCCACAAGCTGGACATAAGCAAATGTGAGTCAGACTTTTGTAGCCAGTGACTGGAAGGAAAGTTTACCTCAAAAAGAAAGAAAAAGGATGTGGGGGGATCTGTTCCACATAGGCATTTTTCCTTTTGATTTCAGTTTGTGTCACAGAAACATTTTATCGGATGTTTGGGTTACATTGACCTTAGTTTACAGTAGCCCCTGTGGTTGGGTACTACAGGTGCAGAAATAAAAGATCCCCTCTTTAGAGATTCCAGGACATGTACAAGTGAATGTTTTTGTCACTGCTTCTTTTTATCTTTGTTCTCTCTTAATTTTTTCTCTTTGGGGGGGGGGGGGAGTTGTCATTTTTTGGTATAACTTGGTGACATATGCTGTTACCTTGATGAGAGAGAGAGAGAAAATCTGAAACAAGAATGACTGAAGTTGGGTCGTTGCTTTTCATGCTTCACAAGCTGCATGATGATAACCCTTGTCAAGGTTTGTTTGTTCCCACTTAGTTGCTGTGGCCATTTGTCAAGGTTTTACAAGTGTAGTGAAATGGACAAACATTTTCCTGTTTTGACTGTGAGTTGACAGCATTTACAAATGTTTGCTTTATTGCAATGGTGTGAGAGAGGGGATAAAAGTGTTGATGTAAATTGCAGTGACAGTCGGTCACAGTTAATATATTAAGAGATGTGGTATGGACAGAAGACCCTTTCAGCATTGTGAGTGGATCAGTTGGCTAATTCCAAGCTTCACCCACACATTGGTCCAGCAAATGACATGTGAACTGTTAATGCATTGGGGGGGGGGCAAGAACAGGTGGATCATATTTGGGGATTACAGGTAGCCATGAACAGGTGGATCATATTTGGGGATGATAAGTAGCCAGTGGCAGGTGTGGATCATATTTGGGGATTACAGGTGCCCAAGAACAGATGGATCATATTTGGGGATTACAGGTAGCCAAGAACAGGTGGATCATATTTGGTGATTACAGGTAGCCAAGAACAGGTGGACCATATTTGAGGATGATGAATAGCCAAGGGCTGTAGTGGATCATATTTAATAATAATAAAAAGGATTTCTGTAGCACCCATCTATCACACACGGTAGGAACACATGGCACTTACAATAACACTAACACACATGCATGGGGGGGGGGGGGGGGGTTGACATGTAGCCAAGGACTGGTGTGGATCATATTTGATCTCATGCTTGGTTGGTTGATGAACTGTGCCTAGTTCATGTTTGGTCCATTGAGTGGTGTGCTGAGCAGGAAGGGGGTGAAGCCCAGTTTGCTGATGTGTGAACTCTATCCAATTGCTGTGCCTGTCTGGCTGCATAGCTAACTCTGTAATATATGGGAAATGTCAAAATAAAAGCACTGTTTTAATTGGTTTCTGAGTTTGATATGTCCGTTGAGAATGTGACAGCATTGGCGAATGTGGTGATCTAGCCTGACCTAAACAGCAGCAGTATTAGGAGCGTTGCAAGAAACAGTGTAAGCGGTGTGATGATAGGTGGGCAGGGAAGTGTTGGCAGTGTGTGTGACATTGTGTGTGTGGATGCTAGCTGGAGAGGAAGACGTAATTACAAGTGTATGCCTCATTCTTTTAAGGCAAATAGGTGGCAGCACAGTTGTGTTTAATGTATGCTTTCATTTATTTCATTTTATTGCATAGCTGATAACAGGGATTCTTTTGTTTTTAAAAGACGGTGTGTGATATTGGGGGGGGGGGGGGGGGGGGGATATTACAGCATCATGTAAATTACTAGTTTGATATGTACCTTTTTATCTTACCTGTATTTTTAACAAATGTTATTTCAGTTTTAAAATGTGCAACATGTGTTATTATCTACTGTGATGTTAATGTTTAGCCACATATTTAATTTCTTTAATAAGTAATCTTGAATGGGCAGGAAACTGTTAGAGAGTGTTGATGGGCAGGTAAAAAACAGTGATGGCAGAGTGGTGATGGACAGGTAAAGAACAGTGATGGCAGAGTGGTGATGGACAGGTAAAGAACAGTGTTGGCACTGTTGTGATGGGCAGGTAAAGATCAGTGTTAGCACTGTGGTTATGGGCAGGTAGGTAGCAGTAGTGATGGGCAGGTAGGGAACAGCGTTAGCAGTGTGTGATGGGCAGGGAACCACGTTAGCAGCGTGGTGATGGGCAGGGAACTGTTAGCAGCGTGGTGATGGGCGGGGAACAGTGTTAGCAGTGTGATGATGTTCGGGGAACAGTGTTAGCGTGGTGATGGGCGGGGAACAGTGTTAGCAGCTTGGTGATGGGCGGGGAACAGTGTTAGCGTGGTGATGGGCAGGGAATTGTCAGCAGCGTGGTGATGTGCGGGGAACAGTGTTAGCAGCGTGGTGATGGGCGGGGAACAGTGTTAGCAGCGTGGTGATGGGCGGGGAACAGTGTAGCAGCGTGGTGATGGGCGGGGAACAGTGTTAGCAGCGTGGTGATGGGCGGGGAACAGTGTTAGCAGAGTGGTGATGGGCGGGGAACAATGTTAGCAGCGTGGTGATGGGCGGGGAACAGTGTCAGCAGCGTGGTGATGGGCGGGGAACAGTGTCAGCAGCGTGGTGATGGGCGGGGAACAGTGTTAGCAGCGTTTGTGATGGGCGGGGAACAATGTTGGCATTGTGGTGATAGGCGGGCAGGAAACATTTTTGGCCCCAGGACTATAACAGAAATTCAACAAGAAATAGGTAAGAAACTGATCAGGATGGTAAGCAGCAGAAATCCAACAGGACGATATGTAACTTAAGATAAATTCAATAGGATGATAGGTAACAGAAATAATAACGCTTTTGGGGAGCAAAAATCTGATTGGCCTTCTAGAAGGACTGATGTACCCAATAGCTTCTTTAGTTAACGAAAGGAATTGGCTTTTCATATCTTTTGAATTGTTTCCCCAGTCTTGCTCTGTTTTAAAATCTTCTAGACCTAAATATATACCTCAGCAATCGGTTTTTGTGGTCACAAAATCAGGTGGATACGCAAAATGGAGCGAGGCATGACGTTTTGCACACGTGTACTATGATTCTATCTGAACATTTTCAGGCACATAGACATCAGGGCATTGACCTCCTTTGGCTATAATTAGCAATGTAATTAGGCCTGTGTGAAAGATCACAATTGATGTTGATTACCCGAGTTTTAAACTGTAATTTTGGTGATGCTGTTAGTACTGTTTTAAACCATCACCAAAACTACAGTTTAAAACTCGGGTAATCAGTTGTGATCTTTCACACATGCACCTGTCTAGTCCATTCAGACACTTGGATTCCGTGAGGTTATAGCAATATCCATAATTGGGTCACAGAAAAATATATGTGATTCCCGGACTACTCGGATCTGCTACTTGAAATTGTTTTGAAATTAAAGCATGAGCTTTGGGCAGATACAATGCTCCTCTGGGAACATTTCGGCATGAAAGATACCCGTAATGTCAGGATACCTTTTTATCTGTTGTTTGCTACAGTGATAACTGTAATCCGGTCAGGCTAAAGAAGTTTGTTTTATAATGGGAACTTGTTTTGAGCATATTCTACGTTGAGTAAGTTCAGTGGTGTTGCCCTACGTTGTTTCACACTTTCTCGCTCGCCTTTTTTTTTTTTTTTTTTTTTTTTTTAATCCGGATATATATCACTCTTAAAACCAGAAGACGTGTTGAACTTATTGTTCAAGGCAATTTATTCAGTGTCGTCCCGTCGTCAGGAATCGTGTGAATAAAATGCACTAGGCGACAAAACACCCCTACAACATGAAGAATTATCACACCCAAAGTCCACGTTTACATTAAACCATAGCAGTAATTCCATCAAACATATAAATTATCTGCTGGACACACAACATACAATCAAATCACACGATCCCCGTTTGTGTGTGTGGGTGGAGGTTAGGTGTAACCCGAGTTTAAACACCAAATGCTCTTGCGGGGAAGGATGGAGGGAGAGAGGATGCGGATGACAGGAGCCTGTGCCAGACTGGCCAGTTGATAAGGTGTGGGGTGGGGGCGTGAGAGAGCAACTTAAAGCGTCAAGCGATACCAGTGGGCGGAGCAGCTGGCGCCGGGCCTGCTTATTGTTCGCATCAATGGGGTCTGTCAGAGGCAGCAGTGGCTGCCTTAGCCGAAGACGGCTACACCAGTAAGGCGGCGCTCCTCAGCCTTATTAATGAGGACACTGACTACTTTGAGGGCCTGAAGCGAGGGGATCGGGTGGCCATTCCAACAGCCGCGACTCAACCAGTGCAGATGGAGTTTGGGGGCGGTCCCCAGGCCCTCGCCATAGTATTCAGCACCCGCCGGTGTTGGGTATAGTCTGCCAGTAGCAGACGAGACTTTGTGACGTGACCAGTCAGGTGATTAAAGATGGTCGCACTGCAAACTACACCTCATGTCTGTTGCTTGAATGGATGCAACTCTGCTTTGTCTACGACTTGTTTAGCCACGCAACATGTTGAATGCTGCAAGCGTTTGGTTTCAACTGTGCGCCGAGGTGCGACCTTGACACTGGTGGTAATCGCCGGTGTGATTTAAAGGAGTAACGAGTGTTAGAAAGCAGAGACTTACAAAATGTCTCCAATCTCAGGGATTAAGCCTCCTAACCCTCTTACATTTGATTCTAGTGTATCTGAAAACTAAAAACTGTTTAAACAAAGGTGGCCTACGACTCCCATTTGGCACTTCAGTCTCATCGGAGATCTTTTAGAAGAAACTGCTGAAAGTTTCTGATGGTCTAGCAGGTGTCATCTGTGTTGCCGATGACGTGATTATACATGGAGACCACGACAAACATCTCGACGTTCGGATATCACGTTCATGGGGCACAAGATCACAAAGGAAGGACTTCAGACATACCCACAAAAGATAGAGGCTATCAAAGACTACCCAGTCCCACAAAGTCTTGAGGAGCTTCGCCGTTTCCTGGGTATGGTGAATTGCTCGTAACGATACCTGTCACACCTCACAGAGGCCATTCACCCTCTCCAGAACCTGCTCAAGAAGGATGTTCCATGGTCATGGTCCGACTCACAAGAACACGCATTCCAGACAGTGCAAAAAAAAAGAAAAGATCACCAACAACCTTCTACGACCCGAAGAAAGAACTCAACAATAGTGAACGACGCAAGCGACTACGAGCTGGGCAGTGTTCTGACAGGAAGGCAGACCAGTGGCGTTCGCAAACCGCACCCTTTCGAGCACTGAAAGGAACTACGCCCAGATTGAAAAGGAGATGCTGGCTGCCGTGCACGGGTTGGAAAAGTTCCATCACTACACATATGGACGCCAGGTCCATGTGATCACTGACCACAAACCTCTAGTCGCCATCTTAGGGAAACCCCTGTCGAAAGCCCCCAAGCGGTTTCAGTCCATGCTTCTACGGGCACAAGCCCACAACTATACCATCAGTTACAGGCCAGGTGTCCAAATTCCTGTCGCCGATGCCCTCTCACGAACTCCAACCACCAGACACAGAGTTTGAGAAAGTCGACTCACTTGCCCTGTCACCGTTCAAACCTCACCGACTGAGTGAGATCAAACAGGCGACAGCAGTCACCAACAACCCCATACTTGCCTTCTACGACTTGCCTTCTACACACTAACGCAACTCATGGACATCATCATCAAAGGATAGCCCAGCGAGAAAAGCAAAGTCCCGCCCTGCATCACCCCGTACTTTGACACAGAGTTGAACTTACAGTACAGGACGGCATCGTCCTTAGAGGAGAGCGAGTGGTCATCCGACATCCATGCGAAAAGAACTGAAAGCCAAAGTCCATGCTGGACATTTCGGCATCGACTCATGTTTTCGCAGAGACGTCCAGTCCTGGGAACAGCAAAGCAAACGGAGCTGTCAAAGTGGCGAAGAACACGATGGAGAAGTGCCACGACGTCAACGAAGATCACTACCTGGGCCTTCTGAACCTCCAAAACATTCCTCAGGAGGGCCTCACAAACCCTGCTCAACGCCTGATGGGCAGAAGGACCAAACACATTGTTCCCACCACGTTCAACCTCCTGAAGCCTGCAGCCATGGAACACAGAATGCGAGAAACAACGCATGGAGAACAAGAAACCCTGTACAAGTGGGAGACGCAGTCGGAATGCAACCCATCCACAACACATGTGAATGGAAAGAGGCCACCGACACCCAGAGACTCAAATGCAGAACCTGTGACGTGACTACGAATGATGGAAGAAACTACAGACGAAACTGGGTCTTCCTGCGATCAACTCGTAATCCCGCATCCAACATATCTGAGAGGGAATTCAGGATGATCGTGCACTTGGTGACTAGTTTATATAATTTGGCATGGTGTTAGATATAGGCTTACGGTTTTCAAAAACCATCGCAAACAAATTGAGCTCGCCCTCTGGTGGCCTGTTTGCGCAAAATCCAATATGGCCGCCACCCGGAACAGTGAATGCCAAATTACAGCTCCTGTTACCTAGCGGTAAGCCTTATGAAATGCCACTTTCCCCGTGGTTTTTAGTACAAGCAATCCATATCAAAGATCAGTTGGATGACTGAAAGTCATTTTAAGGTCAAAGGTCATGTTCAAGGTCATTACAGTTTAAAATTGTCATAACTCTGAAAGTAATCAACTTCAAGAAAACATATTGGGTTCTACACCCATGTTTTTGACCATTGGGAGTTACATTCTGTACTCCTTGAATATCTCAGCCTCATCATTTAATCAGAAACGCTGTATGATATTCAAAATGGCCTCCTTTATAGCACTTTTTCACCATTACATTGAACTATTTTACTCACAAGATTCAAGGAGCACCTCCTAAGAAAGCTAGGACATGATTGTTGTGCTTTTCTTCATCTTACATGGTGCTTTACGTCCACAGAAACTGTATGGCTTATTAGGGATGGGGGAACAATGGGATGAGATCCCAGGCCCAAATCCCTGTTCACACAGCTCCTGAGCTCTGGGGTGTGCTTTCCAGGAGGGAAGAGAAGTATATCTCTCCCATAAGAATGCAGTTGGAGCAGCTTTGGCAGAGACTGCTCTCCTTCAAGTGACAGAAGATGAGGCTGATAGATACAGTCTTCTGCAACAAATGCCATTTAGTGGGACATTGACCTCGCATTGTGTAAGTGAACCAGTTGCCAAGCCTTTTCTGACCCTTAATGATGTCATGTTTGAAGTGTGGGGATTTATAGCTGAAGAAGAGAAAAGAATCCAGCCACCACGAGTGCCAGAATCAGAATAGCCTACACTGTCTCTCGACTGATATGCAGCAATGCTTCAAAGCAGTCCAGCAAGGCGCTCACTCTCTGTCATCGAAATGAAAGAGAGAATACCTTTTGTCTCTATGTGGGACTGAGTCTTCATGCCACTGATTGACAGAGAGAAGCAATTGTCGCACTCCATACTCTGGGCATGTCAGTATTGTATGATCGTGTAATGGACGTGAGGAGGGGCTTTGCCCAAGCTGTCTCAAAGCGGTGGGCCGAGGATGGAGTGGTTGTGCCTAGCAACGCCAAGCGGAAAGTGCTTGTGACAAATGCAGCAGACAACCTTGATGAGCCTAGACACTTTGAGTACCATGGCACTGCCATAACATTGACAAGTCATGTTAGTCATAACAACATGAGGGAGGACCCTCCACCTCTCAGCCTAGATATTCCTGGTGACTGTGTTGTTGTGCCCTACATTGATGAATATGCTGGTGACATAACCCTTTCACCAAAAGATGTTAGGTCGGTCAAGTCCACCTTTGCTTAAAATCCCCGAGCAGGGACATTTGAGAAGGCATTTGTACACAGTTGTGTTTGAAGAGGGAGGAGAGCGGCAGGAAATGCCAGTGACTCGTTCTGGGGTTTTCTCATATGATTAACGAGCTGATGTCAGACCAATGCCTACAGTTGGGATTTTCCGTCTTTTTGTCCATGCAGAAACATGCCATGCTCATTTCTAAGAAGGCAACTGACTTCATAAACTCTGGCCAGGTTCCAGTGATTGTAGACCAGCAGAAAAATAGTGTCAGTGGAAGTTATCAAATGAGGTCAGTGAATCAAAGATGGTGTGCTTCATGGGCTTCCTCCACACTGAGATGGCATCCCAGCAAGGTGGTGGAAGCTGTTGGCTGGATCTGGCTGGGACAGGATGCTCTCCTTGGTAAAAGTCTTCACCCCTGGTGTTACAGCATCTCTGACAGTCATGTGAAACGCACACGGTACTTGTACCAGCTAACTCCAGCCTGGCTCCATGTTTTGAAGGTTCAGGCGTATAGCGATTACTGTCATCAGGTATCAAGTAAACTCTTCTTGGCTGCCTGCCTCGTATGCCTGATCCTGGACGTTCTCCTGCAGTCAGAAAAGCCTATGTGGTTGTGCCGATATTGTCAGCCAGCGAGCTACTGTGTTTGGAGAATACACACACACACACACACACACACACACACACACACACACACACACACACACACACACATATACATATATATATATATATATATATATATATATATATATATATATATAACGCATTTGCTACCTTTCTTAGAGAGCCACAAGACTAACAACACCACAAGAATATCTGGGGCACATATCAGGACACAAGTCTCAAATCCCAGCCATCGTGCCAAGCGGGGTGAAACTGAAGGGAGGCCAACTAAGTTCTCAGAGAAGGCACCAATAGACGACTCCACTCCTGTCAGTCAAAGCAGACACACCCTTAGATTTCAGCCAATCGCGTGCCGCAGCATAATGAGGTGCCCACGTGTTTTGACAAGGCCTGAAATCGCCTGGCAAGCTTTCGTGCCAGACACTGCAAGTGGTCAGTTGGCAGTGTTCGACATGGCAGGAAAGAAACCAGGAAAACGGAATTGTTGCTATGGCCAGTGTAAGTCAGACGAGCGATACCCTGACAAATGTGCAGGTGTCACATTCTAGCCACTTCCGAAGCCAAAAACAAGGCTGAAAGATTGTAAAGCTTGGATCAAGGCTGGGGTCGACCCCCTTGATCAACAAAACCCGAGCGTGATAACAAAGAACTACTACATGTGTTCTAAGATAAGTCAGCCTTAGTACAAAACGTACGATCCAGTTAATGTATGCATGCGTTCGGTTTTCTCTTTTGTAAGCTGTCAAAGTCAATGATTGTGTGCATGTGGTGGAAGTATAATTATTAGTGTAGGACTACATGGCTAAACACAAAATACGTGCCGTATAACGGCCGAAATATTGTTCATTCACTTGGAACATTGCATTATCGGTTTAATAATAGTGTGTGTGTGTGTGTGTGGGGGGGGGGGGGGGGGGGGGGTAAAAAAAAAATCTTAAAATTCAGAGGAGGTTTTCTGTGGTGTTTATATAATTGATGGCATACTACTCACATTTAGATGCTCGTTACACTGAATATATTATATTGAGGAACTAAGCAGTAATGAGAGTTTTGGCTGAAAATAAAGTGCTTTTAATTCTGTCAATAATTCTCTACACGGCTCTAGTAAAACCAAACCAAAAATGTGTAGGCATGCTCATGCAGACTACCAATAACTGCTGCATAAACTGTGAAAGGCAGACATACTGCCATACACCGATCGACTGGCATACTGTGAAACAGAGACAGACAGGTAGACAGACAGAGCACTTACAGACACACAACCACACTGAAACCGTGGGACACACCACACACACACACACACACACACACACACACACACGCACGCACGCACACATCACACACACACACACACACTGTACTGTGTGGCATGCCGGCTAAATCGGTGAAATATCCTACCTGTTCTGACGCTTGTTATACAGTAAAATCCAACTTGACAGTGACATTCCACAGGGAAAAGTATCCAACGTTAAGTGTGCTCACAATGATAATAATATGTCACAAGTTCAGTCCCAGTTTCTAAGTAAATATGAACAGTATGTATAATAAATGACCGAGCGGTAGCCAAACGTTTTACTGTATCACTTATCAAAGGCATGGTGCTTTCAATGATATATTTCTCTTGCAGGTCTGGAGTAACTTGTAGAAAGTGATCTGTCATAGTCAGCCTACATTTCTGTTCAGCATTAATTAAATTTCATTAATTTAATTCTGCTAAACTAACACATGAAGAAATCTGCGTATAACAGAAGCAACACAAAAATTAACCCCAATCCCTGTGGCTATAACTGCACTGTCACAGATATAGAAGTAACACTGCCGTCTACCATCCCCTCTTGTATTGCTGCTTCTCTCCACTGCTAGGCCGGAGTTGGAGTTCGCTAGTTTCTAACTGTTCTGTGTAGAGGGGGGGGTGTAATCTGGCACTCCCAACTGTCAGAGGTCTTGACCATCTGGGCTTTGGTCTTGACAAAACCTGGACCACTGCAGGAGAGAGGCTGGAAGTGTCTGTTTGGGTTACTAATTGCTTTAGCAAGCTGGAACCCATTTCACCCTCCCTGGGATGTAAACTGTCCCCTCCCTTTCCCATCTGACCAAGGAGGGCTGCAGACCATGTATATTATCAACACAGGGTCCTGTGTCTCAAAAGACCGCTTTGACCTTTTGGTGAGTTTTCTCTCACCAAAACCAAAGCCCGTCCATTTTAAAATAGGCGGGCTTTGACCAAAACACAACAGCGACAGGTCTCTCAGGTCTCTCAGCGGCAAGAGATCGAGAGTACTTTTGGATTCGGCTGCAGCCATCTTTTCGGTTCGCTTGCCAGAGGGGCGGAGCTTACGGCTGGAAGCGGTGCGTTGTGGAGTGGTCTATTCCAAAGGGAGCTCAAAGGCAGAAATGCTTCAAAGACTCTGACAACAAGGATGAGCTGTTTCAGCTCCTCAGTGAGTAACTAGTGCAAAATACCGTTCATGCCAGCTATCGTCTCCTGACCACAAAGGCTGACCTTGTGCTCAGTAACAGACCAACTGATGTAACAGCCTTGTCTCCCTGCCACCAAGAGGAAGCTGATACACGAATGACGCTACACGTGTGCCATGTTGCTGAACAGGGCCACACTACGGCCTGCCTCAGGACAATGGACATGAATGTGGTAGTTCTTGCTATCCATTGGATTTAGGTCAGGGAAGACATTCAGAGAAATTTCAGTTCATCGCATCTCTTAACAGCGGGGACCTCATTGCTGCCAGGCACTTCTCTTTTTCCATTTATTCACAGGATGTGATGTAACGTTGGCGATGTTTGGAATTGGCAAAAAGACAGCATGGAATGCATGGGCCAATTTTCCTGAGGTCACTGACACCTTCGTTGCCATCACCCAGGACTCAACCAGCCTCACACTCAACTCACTGCACATGAAGCGTCTGGAGTGTTAATGTACAACAAAAACTGTAGATCAACTTCTGTCAATGAAGCAAGGAAGCTGATGTTTACCGTCGGCCTCAGAACTCTGGAATTCATCCCCCAAACCCAGCATGCGTTGTTCCAGCACACAAAACGAGCATTGTCCATTGCAGCTTTTATCTGGATAAGAGTCTCTGTCGAAAACATCCAACATTCCAAACCCAAGTGAATGGGATTGAGAATGGAATGACAGAAACAAGGCATGGGTACCACAATGGACCAGTCTGCCAGATGCCAGCAAGGTATGCTCAGTGTTGTTCCACTGTGGCTGCTTGGTTGCTTGCAAGGGAAAATGCAAGTGTCATCTAGCTGGACTTTACTGTGGCCCTTTGTGCAAGTGTGAAGGAGGCTGTACAAACAGTGCTAGTGTCTAAGCTTCAGAACATACGACTATATCCGCAACATGGACGGTCCTTTTGAACATCATACTGCATTTCTGAATAAACGGTTAGAGTCACGAATTCAAGAACTTTAAAAATGAACCCCCAGGGGATGCGAACATAGGTGTAGAACCCAATATCATCTTTTGGAGTTGATTAGTTCCAAAGTTATTACCGTTTTTTAACTAAAATGACCTCTGACCTTAAGTAGCTGTAAAACACACAAGTGGCCTCATATTTAGATTGTTTACATTAGAAAACATGGGATAAGTGGCATTTTACAAGGCTCTAGTAGTAACAGGACCCGCAATTTGGCATTAACGTCTTCTTGTGGCAGCTATATTGGATTTTGCGCAAACAGATCACCAGAGGTCAAGCTGAACTTGTTTGCGATGGTTTTTGAAAACCTTGTGTCCATACCTAGCACCAGGCCAAGTTACAAAAACTAGTCAGCAAATGCACGATTCTACTAGATATGACGCTTACAGTAGCGAGGTTGTTCACCGCCCGACCACTCCCCCTTCCCACTTCACCCATACCCCACGCCGATGCAGTGAGAAAGACCCTCACTGCGCTGCTGACGTCTCGGACGGCCCAGATGAACCACACACCAGGCCCTAGACCGTCACAGAAACTCCGTCACGCTGCAGCCCTAAGATGACAGCACCAACACCAAGTCTGGCTGCAGATAGGACACTGGCAGAGCCATACACAACCAGATCTGGCAGAATGGTCAAACAAAGAATAGTGTTGGACATCTAGGCTAGCTGAACAACTTGAAGGACCAGATGCCAAAGGACCAACCACACAGTAAAAAGTTTAGTTGATATGAGTGAAGCAGACTGCTTATTTTAGTTTGTTTTTGTTGTTGTTTTTGTTTTTTCTCTTTTTCCTCAAAGGACTAGCTGTACCTTTCATTTGTTGCTGCAGCAATTATTCAGGCTGCCTTTCCCTATAAGGACACTGAGCTGATTTTTTTTTTATGATTTTGTTTTCCTTCAGGAAAGGCAAATGGGTCTGAAGGATAATTAGAGACAATTAAAGAGACCAGTGAAGTCGAATTCTTATATGTTTAATAGTAACAGTTTATGTTTTTCAGTTACTTTTAAAATATTATGATTCATTTAAGTTTTTGATCAAAGACTGAACTGAGAGCAAAATATTTCCTTGGTTATTGGGCTTCCCAAAAGGGAGAAGATCTTACGTGTTGTTATAGTCTGCCAGTAGCAGACGATACTTTGTGACGTGACCAGTCAGGTGATTAAAGATGGTTGGGCACAAACTGGACTGGTTGATTGCAAGGGAGGACATCAGCATCCAGAACGCTACTCTCAGACCATTTTGTCATGTCATTCCGTTTCAACCTTAGGAAACCAGCCCGTGCGACCCGCGATGTTTCCTCGCGTGACATCAGAAGGATCAGTTTAAATGCTTCCAAGGCAGATGTTGGTGCCCTTCAACTTGACAGCTCTGACCTCCTTCACAGCTACAACTCTGGTCTACGAGAGGTCCTTGACAAACATGCCCCTCTTAAACATCGCCGCATCACTGACCGTCCCTTCACACCCTGTCTTACATTGCAGATCAAGGAGGCGAAGCAACAACGAAGACGTGCTGAACGGCGCTGGAGAAAGTCAGGACTTACTGCGCACAGACAAATCTTCATCCACCACCGCGAGAAGGTAAAGAAACTTCCTGCACGCAAAGAAGAACTACGTGTGCAACAAGATCGAGAGCAGTTTTGCTTGCAAAGATCTCTTCCACATCACAGATCAGTTGTTGGGCAAGAAGAAGGACAGCACCCTCCCAAGCTCCATCCCCACCGTTGATCTCCCAGATACGTTTGGAGATTTCTTCACGATAAAGATCCAGAGGTTGAGGGATGAGCCTGACGCTACGTCTGGACAGCCTGACTTCTGGGTCTTCTGTGGTCCCAGTCCAGAAACCTTCTCCCTTGTGACAGAGCAGCAAGTGAAGAACATCATCCTTAAAGCCCCACAGAAGTCATGTATGCTTGACCCCGTCCCAACATACCTAGTGCATGAGTGTCTTGATGATTTGATCCCCACCATCACTGCCATCATCAATGAGTCCCTTGTGTCTGGTATTGGCCCCCCACCCTTCAAGCAAGCTACTGTACTTCCCCTTCTAAAAAAGCCTAACTCAGACAGAAATGTGCTTAAGAACTATCGCACTGTTTCCAACCTACACTTCCTTTCAAAGATTCTTGAAAAAGTCGTCATTCAGCAGCTTAAGGACCAAAGTCTGATCATCTGAACGGAACAGACACACTTAACCCGTTTTAGTCAGCATATAGAGCAGACCACAGCAGTGAAACCTTGCTGTTGGGAGTCACAAATCACCTGCTCATGGCCTGTGATTATTATTATTATTATTATTATTGATCACTTTTATATAGCGCTGTTCTCTGTTCTCGAACAGACTCACTGTGATCAAGGATCTGTTTCCATTCTGTCGCTCCTGGGCCTGTCAGCAGCGTTTGATACGCTCGGTCACAACATACTGCTAAAGAGACTAAATAACCGTAACCAGACAGTGTTTGCTGGAGGCAGGGCATCCCAAACCACAGTGTTGAAGTATGGTGTACCTCAGGTACTGTTCACCATGTGCATCACGCCATTGGGCCATGTCATTAGGCACTACAACACATTGTACCACCTATTTGCAGATAACACGCAGCTGCACAAATCTTCCAGCCTTGAGCACTTTACTAAACTGCTGCTCGACACCCAGTCTTGCGCAGAATCTGTGAGAGACTGGATGGCTTGAAACAGGTTGAGAATGAATGACGACAAGTCGGAGATCAGGCCTGTTGGAACTAAGGCAAACCTGAAATCTGTTCGACAAACCTCTTCTATGACTGTCTGGTTCTACTATACCATTCTCTTACAAAGTTAGAAACCTAGGGGTCTGTCTTGACAGCAATCTGTCCATGGATCAACATGTCAACCTTCTCTGCAGATCTGTCTTTCTAGAATTACGCAGAATAGGACATCTTAGGCGCCACCTACTTGTTGATGCAACGAAGAAGCTGGTTTCGACTTTCGTTCTGTCAAGGCTGGACTACTTCAACTCTTTGCTGGCAGGTCTCCCGGAAAACAGGCTGGATCGCTTGCAGGGAGTACAAAACAATGCAGCTCGTCTTGTCCTTGGCAAACGGCTCATATCTCTCCACTGGTTGCCAGTCCCAGCTCGGATTGAGTACAAGATTTCCACCCTGTGCTATCGTAGCAGAGATTCATCTGCTCCTGCTTACTTATCTGATCTTCTCTCTATCAACCTTCCCGCTCTCCGCGATCTGCAGACGCTGGTTCTGCGCATGAAACTCAACAAGTATGGAAAGCGTGCTTCCTCATACACAGGACCTGTGACCTGGAATTCCCTCCCCAAACCTCTGCGTGATGCTCCAAGTCTTCCCTTCTTCAAATCCAATCTGAAAACGTTCCTCTTCAAAAAGCATCTGTACTGACGACTTTCACAGTCAGACCCACCATAGTGTTGAGCAAAGCTGACAGTTTCCTGTATATCTATATCCTGTGAAGCGCGTGTGCACGAATGATTGTCTTAACTTGCTGTTTAATTTTTACTGTCTTATTTAGGCATCTGAAAATCTTGCAGTCTTGGATGCTATTAGTTAGTGGGGTTGCTTTTTCTTTTTACTATTTAGTTGATGATATTAATAATGTTAGCCAGTTTATTACCATGTCATTTTGTTTAAGTGACATATAAATTTAAAAAAAACTTTTATATATTTTATTATATGTATTATTGTTGAATTGCTAGTGTATTTTAATTTCATCAAAATTAATTAAGTTGTTCCATGTATGCTGTTTTATGGATTGTCAGTTGTTCCTTTAGTATTGTCGTATTCCCTATTTGTTTATTGGTTTGTAAAATGCGTTTGCATTTTAATTTAATTATTATAGTAATATGATTTGTATTTAAAACATTTTTTTTAAAATCAGTTGGTCATAATCTTTGTCTTGTCCGGCAGATGCAATCGTATTACCTAGATCCTGTTTTTTTAATGCATGTGTTTTTTAGCTATGTATTGTGCCTGATATGTGAAGCTGTACTATGCTTGGAGCTCGTTTTTGTAGAACTGGGACAGGCGCATTATAAATAAAATTTATCATTATTATGGTCGCACTGTAAACTACACCTCATGTCTGTTGCTTAAAGGGATGCAACTCTCAGTCTTGTCTATGACCTGGACATGAAGGGCGCGGATGGTGGTGATGTGGACCAAATCACACTGGGAACGGTGAGATCGGACCTGGATCCACACTGAACTTTATCTAAACCCGACCCCGTCAGGTGAGGCTAAGCCTCTGGTCATCACGCTTTTGTGTCTGTGACATCTCAAGGGGCTGGTGACGAGATTCAGTTAGGTCAAGGGGCAACGCTGAAGTTGGCAGGCACAGCAAAACCAGAACTCTCATCCGTGTCCCCTGCTATGTGCCAGAGTTATGGCAACGTTGGTTGACAGGGAAGACATCAAGGACTACATGGCCTACATGGCGAAAGTGGGGAGCTGGCATCCCGCTACACCTGGCTTCCATTTTATGTGGTTCGACCACTGAGGAGTACAGGTGTCGGCAGGCGGCAGCGCGCTTCCGCTGGGGTGCGGATTCCCAACACGTGTCCACCGTCCCACACTGAAGGAGAAGTCAACGACACCTGGCCAAACGCTTCCAAAGCAACGCATCGCTGCCGGCCGACGACTGGGACCTGGGGGTAAAGAAGTCCGTCTCTAGTCCAACGCAGGGAAAACCTCGTACGGTGGAAAGGGTAACATGGAACATGTGTGCGGCGCAGTGTGCCTGCAGGCCCCCACCCCCAGTGTGACCACCGCACGTCGCAAACCACCGCCAGGCAGGACTAGGACGAACAGCAATCAGCAAATCAGGTAGGACATGTTCCCGCTGTCCAGCTCACGTTAAGCCCGTTCCAAATTAAAGACCCCTTTGCCTGCGATTATCAATCCCGAGCGTCGAAAGCAGCGGGATGGGAAAAGGAACTGAAACGTGATCCCGACAAAACATTTCTCATGGAGGGTATTAGAAACGGCTTTCGCATCACGGACGCAGGTAGCCAAGTTCAAATGGTGCACACACACACACACACACACACACACACACACAAAAAACACAACAACTGCTATTGCGCCACAGAACAAGCCCATGGTAGAGCCAGAAATCAAACCTCAAACAGCAAGGCAACTACATCCTTGCAGGCGAAAAGCCAGCTATCGTTAGCCCATGGTAGTTTGCCCGGGGGGTTAGCGAGGAATGACTTTACAAGTGACAGATCATCATTCCGTCCGTTACAAAACGATCCAAGATGCATGCCGCATGGCAAAACAGGGCTATTACTGAGCCAAACTAGGCCTAAAATCCGGCACATAGGTCTCTGCCAACACACCCCGATGACTACAAAGCCTGGCCAGGCGCTTTGAAGGAGCCGACAGTAATACCTTTTTGTTAGATGCCCGACGGCCGTTTGGCTCGGCGTGTGGGCCGTCACATTTCAGCCGCTTGTCTGACGCCACACGGCGAATCATGCACAGAAAGGAATCACTAATTATACTGGCGATTTTTTTCTGGCTTGCGCAACTTACGAAGAATGTAACGAAGCTCTCCGTTATTTGATTCACCTCGTCAGAAGACGTGAGTTGCATATAACATTCTTAGGTGTGGACATTGATACTGTGGAGTGTACACTGTCGCTAGGGCACGGAAAACTGAGAAAATGCACGGCATACCAAAGACGTTTAAAGCCAAACAGTGGGCGACTAAAGTGCAGCTGCAGAGCCTTGCTGGCTCACTCAACTGGGCGTGCCAGGTGGTCAAGGGAGGCCGCTTCTTTCTCCGACGCATTCTGGACACAATCCAACCGCTACGGCAGGCGAAGCACAAGACGATGGTAAACGATCAGTTTCATAAAGACTTGAACTGGTGGTGGTGTTGCAGCACGTTTTGTCACTACGGCACGTTTTGTCACTAAGGTGACAAAACGTGCAGCGATGCCTGCACGTTTTGTCACTAACGAGGTAGTGACAAATCGTGCAGGCATTGCACTTTTTTTAAACTTGTATATCAGTACATGTGATATTGTATGTGTCACTTGTGTGTGTGTGTGTGTGTGTGTGTGTGTGTGTGTGTGTGTGTGTGTGTGTGTGTGTGTGTGTGTGAGTGTGTGTGTGTGTGCGCGCGCGCGCGTGCGTGCGTGCGTGAGAAAGACAAGAGACAGAGAGAGAGAGGGACAGGCAAGAGAAGAGAAGAGGCAGAAGACAAGAGAGAAAGAGAGAGAGAGAGAGACGAGAGAGAGAGAGAGAGAAGAGAGAGAGAGAGAGAGAGAGAGAGAGAGAGAGAGAGAGACACAGAGAGACACAGAGACACAGAGAGAGCGAGAGAGAAAGAGAGAGAGAGTGAGGGAGGGAGAGAGAGCGAGAAAAAACATTGTAGGCACATTATATTATGCTACAAAATGTACAAGACGCTGCATGGAATGAAACATCACACCTAAAGTTAGTCCACGTTTACCTTTTATCTCATCGAACCATACCAGGCATTCAATCAAACAAGGACGTCCACAACATACAATCAAACCACATTTTCACTCAGTCTCTGTCTCTATAGTCATATTTCACGCAGCTCACAGAGCTACGGGCAGCAGTAGCCTCGCAGTCTACTCAGAGCAATACAGAATTTCAGTTTAGGGCTGATTGAGGCGGGGATAATAAACACAATGCACAACAACACACATGTGGGCGCGCGCGCGCTGCCACGGACAAATGCACACACACACACACACACACACACACACACACACACACACACACACACACACACACACACGTGCGCGCAGGCACACACACGTGAGCGCACACACAAACACACACACACACACAACGAGGAAAGGAAAAGACAGGTTATAGTGTTGCTGGCGAAGGAGTGACAAAACGTGCAGCGAGTGGACCTTTCGGCACGTTTTGTCACCACGTAGTGATATTGTATGTGCCGCAACAGGCTGACATTTCTGGATTTGTACAACGGCAGGCCATCTACAGTGACCACGCCGAGGAACATGTTGACAGATGCATGCAAAGAGGCCAGTGGCTGCTTTTGGTCCGGAGACTGGCAGTACAGAGCCTTTCATGTGTGTGCGTGCGTGCGTGTGTGTACGTGTGTGTGTACGTGTGTGTGTGTGTGTGTGTGTGTGTGTGTGTGTGTGTGTGTGTGTGTGTGTGTGTGTGATTTGAATGTCAACGTCAACGTCAACGTTTAAATTATATTGAGCACAGCTCACAGACCTACAGGAAGTAGTAGTCTTGAGGTGTACTCAAAACAATACACAGTTGTTTCAGTTTAAGCAATGAGAGCGACGGGGATAATAAAACGCGCGCGCGTCTTATCTTATTAGCCCCTCTTCGTTTCCTCAAGTTTTGTACTTGGCGTGCATGATGACAGTCTCTGAGCTGTTGTTACCTGGCTGAGTGAGTGGCACCATCAGTAGTGACAGCTATTGTCACCTGGCTGAGTGAGTGGCACCATGGTGACAGCTGTTGTCACCTGGCTGAGTTAGTGGCACCATCAGTGGTGACAGCTGTTGTCACCTGGCTGAGTGAGTGGCACCATCAGTGGTGACAGCTATTGTCACCTGGCTGAGTGAATGGCACCATGGTGACAGCTGTTGTCACCTGGCTGAGTTAGTGGCACCATCAGTGGTGACAGCTGTTGTCACCTGGCTGAGTGAGTGGCACCATCAGTGGTGACAGCTATTGTCACCTGGCTGAGTGAATGGCACCATGGTGACAGCTGTTGTCACCTGGCTGAGTTAGTGGCACCATCAGTGGTGACAGCTGTTGTCACCTGGCTGAGTGAGTGGCACCATCAGTGGTGACAGCTGTTGTCACCTGGCTGAGTGAGTGGCACCATCAGTGGTGACAGCTGTTGTCACATGGCTGAGTGAGTGGCACCATCAGTGGTGACAACTGTTGTCACCTGGCTGAGTGAGTGGCACTATGGTGACAGCTGTTGTCACCTGGCTGAGTTAGTGGCACCATCAGTGGTGACAGCTGTTGTCACCTGGCTGAGTGAGTGGCACCATCAGTGGTGACAGCTGTTGTCACCTGGCTGAGTGAGTGGCACCATCAGTGGTGACAACTGTTGTTACCTGGCTGAGTGAGTGGCACCATGGTGACAGCTGTTGTCACCTGGCTGAGTGAGTGGCACCATGGTGACAGCTCTTGTCACCTGGCTGAGTGAGTGGCACCATGGTGACAGCTCTTGTTACCTGGCTGAGTGAGTGGCACCATGGTGACAGCTCTTGTTACCTGGCTGAGTGAGTGGCACAATGGTGAAAGCTCTTGTCACCTGGCTGAGTGAGTGGCACCATGGTGACAGCTCTTGTTACCTGGCTGAGTGAGTGGCACCATGGTGAAAGCTCTTGTTACCTGGCTGAGTGAGTGGCACCATGGTGACAGCTCTTGTTACCTGGCTGAGTGAGTGGCACCATGGTGACAGCTCTTGTTACCTGGCTGAGTGAGTGGCACAATGGTGAAAGCTCTTGTCACCTGGCTGAGTGAGTGGCACCATGGTGACAGCTCTTGTTACCTGGCTGAGTGAGTGGCACCATGGTGAAAGCTCTTGTTACCTGGCTGAGTGAGTGGCACCATTGAGACAGCTCTTGTCACCTGGCTGAGTGAGTGGCACCATGGTGAAAGCTCTTGTCACCTGGCTGAGTGAGTGGCACCATGGTGACAGCTGTTGTTACCTGGCTGAGTGAGTGGCACCATGGTGACAGCTCTTGTTACCTGGCTGAATGAGTGGCACCATGGTGACTGCTCTTGTTACCTGGCTGAGTGAGTGGCACCATGGTGACTGCTCTTGTTACCTGGCTGAGTGAGTGGCACCATGGTGACTGCTCTTGTTACCTGGCTGACTGAGCGGGGAGCGCCGAAGGGTCATGGCGGGTCGGCAAGACCAAACCTCTTCTGCAAACTCCAAGCACTGGTTTACGTCATCCTTCCTTCAGCCACCGCCGTATTTAGTTACGCCATAGGGTCCAGAAAACTGTCAGCTAACGAGCAGGTTTTTGTTGGTGTTCAAACAGTAGTAAGTTTGTTACAAACAACTCAAATAAAACAAGGTGTGTCATTTATAGCCGCCAACAAAGTTTACACCAGCACAAACAAAACCAGAATCGTTTGAATCGAGACAGAACTCTTTTTTTCTGTTTCTTTTCTTTTTTACTCGGGGTGTACATAATTGGTTGGTACATACTTTATGTGTTCATCCGACACGACTGTGTCGGCTTGAGACGGCCAGAGCCTTTGACATCTGGGGTGTCCTGGGTGCATATGCACGTCCCATAGCTGACCGCTGACAATAGTACCCACGCCGCTTAGACTGTTGGAAAACTGAATGAAGCTGGCAATGATATTTCAGTGTTTGAAGACACTGATATACTCCTACTGAAAGCGTTTGTCTTCAACGCGTAGTGCGTCACTAGACAAACGGAATTCAGGAATGCATGAGAAATCAGGCTGACAGTTCATCGTGTGAGAATGTGACTCTCTCATCGCGGGAACAACACAGCCTGCTTCCTGCCCCGTGTGCACTACAGGCCTGGCTCTGACGTCAGCACATTTTCGTTTGAAAATGTGCTGACGTTTCATTATAGCCGAAAAGGAGCCCGGTCTCCTGATTACAAAATTTCATTCGATGTAGGCGAGGAATCATTTTTGTGTGTGTGTGTTGTTGTTTTTTAATCCGAGGATTATCATTCAGTTATTATTGCTGTTCTTGCTGTTATTATTATTTTTAATTTTATTATTTAGCCTATCTATTTTCCAGATAGAAGGAACCAGTTTGGCAGGGGAATTTTATTTCGTTCTCACTAAGGCAAGCGAAATTCATTATAAGCGAGTTCGTCACTGATTTAAACTGGGAGCACTATATTTAGAACTGTTGTTTTAACTCTGCACAAGCACACAAGTGTGTATTAATCCTGTACATTTACTGATACCAAAACACGAAATGTGTGTACTTGTAGTGTAGGCCTATAGTTTGTAGATCTGACCTGGGTATAGATTACATATATAATATAAGAAGCATTGAAACAAGATACTAGGTCGACCTATTACAGCGTTGCATGATCTTCC
>JABMCL010001698.1:72500-189588 GCA_018857735.1 Alviniconcha marisindica
GTCCTCACTGACATATACTCTGTCCTCACTGACATAATGGTGCTGACATTCTTTCCTCATTGACTTCAGGGTGCTGACATTCTGTCCTCACTGACATCATGGTGCTGACATTCTGTCTTCAATGACCTCATGGTGCTGACATTCTGTCCTCACTGACATCATGGTGCTGACATTCTGTCTTCAATGACATCATGGTGCTGACATTCTGTCATCACTGACATTATGGTGCTGACAGCCGGAAATTAAAGTTGTCGCTCGACCTCATACCTTAAAGAACAAATGAGTAAACATGTTGCTTTATGTCCACAGAAGCGACATGGCTTATCAGGGACGGGCATTAAAGAACAACCAAAAATTCAATTTATATAGTCAGAAAGCAGTAAGCCTGTGTTATTGCCGTAACACTAGCTTATAGTTGTGTTTCACAGGATATGCTCAACCAGGTGTGTGTGTGTGTGTGTGTGTGTGTGTGTGTGTGTGTGTGTGTGTGTGTGTGTGTGTGTGTGTGTGTGCAGACGTGTACGATGAGTGGGCGACTCTGTTTGAAGGGGCGCCTGCGGACAGGGGCTGCGTGGACCTGGCCTTTGCCCACGTGTGTGAACAGTACCGGGAGCGGGGCGCGCGCTGCGACACGCCGCTGGCCCAGCGACTGTGTGCCGAGACCTGTGCACACCAAAGTGAGCACTACCCCCACACCTCAGTCCGCATCACAGACATGGCGTGTGGTCCGTGTCTGACTACATGTTAATGAACAAATGCTCGTAGTGATCTCATGCTTGTAATAATGCGCAGAGTACTAAAGAAAACAACCCCCCTTTCAGAATTCCGGTGCAGAGACCACGTGTTGCCGGGTGGCGCCCTCAACTGCTCTGACCTGCCCAATGTGTGTGACCACGCCCAGGCCGCTGTCTGGCTGTGTCCCCAATTCTGCAACCTCTGCAGTGAGTCCGCCGCTCCCTTCACACCAGCTTGTCAGCTTATGCCATCGTCTTCATTGTCTGCATCGTCATCATATTACTGAGTACTCCTGCCCTCGTTGTTCTGATCCCTCTCCACCCACAGTCCTGCTTCCTCAGCAGCACTTTGCACTTAGCATCCTGTCGTCATAGCCATCGCCTTACGTTTAAAGTCCTGACGTCATAGCCATCACCTTACGATTAAAGTCCTGACGTCCACATTATGCCCTGCGGCACACAGAGTCCATCGTCATCATCATCGTCATCCTGCACCCACAGTCCTGTCATCATCACCATCATGCATCCACAGTTCTGCCATCATCATCAGCATCTTGCATCCACATTCCAGTCATCAACATCATCATCCTACGTCGTCATCATCATTCACCATCCTCATCCTGCATCCACGATCCTGTCAGCAACATCATCATCCTGTCATCAACATCATCCTGCTTCCACAATAATGTCATCATTATCCCGCACCCACAATCCTGTTATCTCCACCACCATCATCATCATCTTGCATCCACAATTCTGTCATCATCATCCTGCACCCACAATTATGCCATCAACATCCTGCACCCACAATCCTGTCAACATCATCCTGCCTCCATAATCCTGTCATCATCATCCTGCATCCATGATCCTGTCATCATCATCCAGCATCAATTATTCTGTAGTCATCATCGTTATTTATTACCTATAGTCCTGTCGTCATCATCATCATCATCCTGCATCCACAATCCTGTCATCAACATCGTCATCCCGCGTCATCATCTTCTTCATCTTATGCCCACAGTCCTGCCATCATCATCTTGATTGTCCTGATAGTTTCCGAAACGGATCATATTTCTCTTGACTTTTGCTTCTCTCCATTGACATCCACTCTATTCTCTCTGCTTAAACTGCCTCCACCACTGCTTGACTTGGCTCCATAAAGTTTACAAACCACCCATCCAGCTACGCTCTTCTGATAAGAATAATCACCTAAAGCCCGTTCTTAACTGGGCGAATGTTTGTTCGCCGAACATACTTCGGACAGTTCGACGAACTATGATTCATTTCTTAATTGAACTTTTAGTTCGCCGAACATGGTTCGGACAATCCAAACTTTACTTCGTTCTCAACTGGCTTGTAATGAGATGCAACTTGCGGCAGACGTGCAGCAGACAGCATGATCGAAAATGTAGGCTAAAGTCAAGTCAAGTCAAGTCAATATACTTTCATCATCCCTCACAGGGTAATTCAACTAACTACTATCTCAATCTGGGTCTCCGAAACAAGGCTGCGCCTCCCACAAGTCAACAAATAAACAAATTCCCTCCGAAGCGAGTAGAGAACCTAGCGACACCGTCATCCATTTTTATTTTTATTTTTTCTTCATCCACAGGAGAGCTCTGCTCTCAGCCAATCAGAGGCAATGATCATCGAATAGGGCGAATGTTCCCAGAACATGTTGAGCGAAGCTTTTTGGACCCCGAATGTAGCTTCGCCGAATACTTCCAACTAGGTTCGCGAAGAAACATTCGCCCAATTAAGAACGGGCTTAAGGGAATTAAATAGGCCTAGCGCTCGAAAGACGTCACACAAACACAAGAACAAAGACCAGAGTCGCCTACGGTAATTTTCTGAGTGAACTGTCGTAATCTGAAACAGAACGAAGATTGTCTTCTTACGATAATTCCATTCTTTCTCTGTGCGCACGCACTCATTTGGTCAGAGGTCTTTTTCTCATGCTGCACCGTCTGTGTGGAACAGTCCCACCCCTTCAAAGTTAGGTCATCAAATGCATTCACATCTTTCAAATAATCTCTAAGATCTCCTCTCTTCAGGCTATCCTGCTTAACCTAGTGTGTGTGTGTGTGTGTGTGTGTGTGTGTGTGTGTGTGTGTGTGTGTGTGTGTGTGTGTGTGTGTGTGTAATATTTCAGATGCTAGTGAAACCGCTGTTGTGGAGAAAGGTGACTGTTACAAATGCAGTGACTCGCTCGCTGAACATGTGTGCATGGGAATGTGCGACAGCCACCTTGCCGTAGAGCTTTGTTTGAAGACCTGCTTTGATTGTAAGTTTCTTTACATTTTTTACACACACACACACACACACACACACACACACACACACACACACACACACACACACACACACACACACACACAAACACACACACAAACACACGCACGCACGCACGCACGCACGCACACACATTTCTAACAGAAGACGCTTGTTTTGTTTGTGTGTTCAGTATGGACAAATAAAAGCAATCAGATAGAAATTTAGAAATGCTAACTCTTAGCAGACATAAATAAAAGGGCAAGGACAATAAACAAACTAACAACAATAGCAACAACACAAACAACAGCAACAGCAACAACTATAATTGTGTCCTGCAACTTGCTTTTAGCATTAAGTGTGAGCATCAATAAAAAAAAATATTATGAAGATTAATTATTTACCTCACTTGTGTGCCAGAGAGAGAGAGAGAATTTTTAACGATGAGGTGTCAGTCTATATCAGACCATTGTGGCGACCGCCCATTCGTGTCAAAACAACAAAGATTCATGCATGAATCCCAAATGGTGTGATTTTGGAAGTTTGGGGGCTATATGTATTTTCTCGGCCCCTGGATGTTCCCCCTGTGAATGGTTCGCGTTGATGTCCCCAATAAATTACCTAGCTGATTCGCTGTGCGTCGGCTTTCACAGCGCAATTCTCAGTCAGTGACGCCGTCTCTATACACTGTGTGCTCATGCGGATCCGTACTTTTTATATAGGCTAAACTACACAATGCCTACGGTGTGGACTTGTGCTGTGTAACAATTTGAGCACCTTTGAGAACGAGTCGTCTGACCTTCCGCTTTTCCAGTAGTATACTCAACACTGACATAAAGTAACTTACCAGTTTCATTAATTTTCTAATTATAAAGTTGTAATGTAATCTGACATTCATTTCTGACAATTCATGGCAAACCCTAGGTTTTGTCATGTCTTATCTGCATAACCACAGTTCATTGGTCTTTAAAGTCCGAGGGCGGGAAGCCATATCCAATGTGCCGGCAGTTTCTCAAAAATCACTTTCTGATCACAAAAATGGCGTTAAAAGTGTCCACTTACAATATGTCTTTCTTTTGCCACTCATTTTGTTCAAAAGAAAGTTTTTGGAAGGATGCCTGGGTTACAAGTCGCAAAATCAGAGGTTTCAAGCCGTTGGCATATGGACCCATCCACAGCTCCGCCCCTTTCCCGCTTTTATCGGGAGGTATCACAAGCGGCGGCCGTCAGAGGGGCCTCGGCTCGATTCCGCTTCGGCTCTCCTTTTTCATCAAAAAGGTTGTGGTTTGTGGACACAGTCTTGTTGTGACTTTGTCCCTCTCAATTAATGAAACATTAAAATGGCTCTCATCGTTGCCCATCTTAATGCAAGAGTCATTCTGGTGGTGACAGTGTAGCGATAGGTATATACTCTCCCTCTTCCCCCACCTCCGTACCCCCTCTTCCTTCTCCCCGTCCCTAATAAGCCTTGTGGTTTCTGTGGAAGTTAAGCACTATGTTTACCAAAGGGCTTCCACTAGGAAAGCGACCGGTTTACTGCGGTCACTTCAGTCCAGATACCATGTCACGTTTCTTTCCTGCCTGACAGTGAGAAGATTTCCTAAACGGACAGATACTTTTCGTGTTTTTTTTTTTTTTTTTTTTTTTGACGATATCAAAGTGTTTGAACCAAGCGAAGAAGTAGACTCGACTGTGGAAATGACAGTCCGATGCTACAGATGATGCGAAAGGACGAAGCTCCATATAGAGTTTCCAGTTGAGTTGGACATTACTCAAGACAGAAAATCACCGAAAATCCGACACCACGCGCTGTCTACCTAAAAATGACTCGGGGGTTTAGACTGACATCCTAAAAACCAAAACAAGCGCTAAGCAGGCAGAGAAAGAAACTGAACGCAAATGCCTGCGGCCAAAAAAAAAAAAGGCCAAGAAAGAGGCTTGTGGCAAAATTATAACGAAAGACAAATCAACACAAATGCGAGAGTTAAATGAAAAATGGCTGCCCTAATCAGGCAAGCAAACGATTGAAACCAAATGGCCAGATGGAAAGGATGGTGAAAATGATGAAGAAAGATCAAGGTGAAAGAGGGATGGAAAAAAATCCATTACTCCCACCCGATCGAAAACCGTACATGGTAACTAACAGTCTCTGACAGCGTGCAATGTGACAAAGGCTAGAAACGCCGCGTAATCCATGCACACAACACAAACCACACAGTGATGCTAACAGCCACTGGACACTGAATAGACGCTCACGAAGTGCCCATATAATTTTTTTTATTTTTTTTATCAAGTTGTCTCGACTAGCGAGGCACCTCGAGGTTACTCCCACATCGAAAAAGACACACGAAACAACTCAAGAAGCAAAAGGGAACGCAAAGAGAGGAAAAACAAACTGAATAGTCGGAGCCGTGTATACCAAGAACCTCACTGACCCAAACCCGAAACCCTAACCCAGGGAAAGCACAAAGTATTTAGTCTGATCAACTAGACAAAATAACAGGCCTGAAGGATAACGCAAACAAAGAACTTATTGGGAGGGGTGAAATTGTGGAATTATAGGTAGGTAATAATGTGATGAGATTATTTTATTGTACATTGCCGCTTCTCATACGGTACATATACATTATTTTTCTTGTGTATTGTTAGTTGTCATATATATATATATATATATATTAACACCTTATCTTTGATATTTTTCTCAGTTAACGCTGAAAACGTCGGAGAATGTTGCAAAGCGCAGTGAGATCGGATCAGAGAATAGCGATATATATATATATTAGCCTAAAAGTGATCTTTTAGTACTATTTATTATTGTTGTGAAGGCAGGGGTCGTCCCATCTAAAACGGACTGAAACGCCATGAATCTGACAAGGCGATACAGAGAAAGAAAGAAAGAAAGAAAGGAGAGTGACAGAAGAAGAAAAAGAAGAAGGAACAAATCCCAAATTTTGTCAGTGTGTCGGAGCTTTATCCGTAGAGATTCGAACTGGAAATTGTTCTAAGTCGATTACCCTGTAGGCACCCATACAACCATTTTGCTGTGTAAGGGCGATTGAACCAAAAACGACAAAACCGCACTGCCGAGCCGTTGTTTGTGATACCAGCGTGTGAGACAAAAATCCGCGCTAAAAATAGCAGCATTTCGCGTCTCTGATTGGTTGAGATCGGCGACCGCGTGGGGCCTGTGGATGGGTCCATTGGAAAGCGGAATGTCTGTGTCTGCACACGGTACTCAACTGGTCATTTTCACAGTGACCCCATGCTGACAGAAGCGACGGAGGCAACCATCCGTGACAGTGATGTCACTTTTAACTTGCTTCTGTATTCCAACAATTAAATGGATTTTCTGCTCAGATTTCGTCACATACGATGACTTCCCCCCGCCCCCCCCCCCCCCCTTTTATTTTATTTTATACAATGGAAACTTGTGGTCAGTTACTTTTTGTGTTAACATGCATTTGACTATCAGGCAAACCTCCGATCACCACTACCGCGGCACCCTCTGCAACGTTTACCACAGCCACGTCTGCCAGCACAACACCTGGCACAACCACAGGTAAGCTACGGGCCATGTTTTGTGTCTGTGTCCATTCCGCTGCCATCTGTCTATGTCATCGTATTTGCCTTTTGTCACATTGCCTCTCTGTGCTCCACACCTACCGTCTCCCGCCATCTCCGTCTGTCGGACTCTCTGTCTCTCCTTGTGTCTGTCAAGTACTTTAACCAGCCTTCACGGGGCAATTCAGTTAACTGCTAAGGGCTCATTAATTTAAAAACAACATGTAAAAGGAACATCAGAGCAACGTCAAATGCATTTAAATTCACAATAATAAACAGGCATACTGGATTAAAAAATAATAATCCATAATTCAAATTAGGCTATCACACAGACATATTTAGTGAACAGATCAAGCAAAAGTTAGATCAAACTTACTGGTATCAGCGAGGAAATAAAAACAGAGACGTCCATCTTTCTGTCTGTAGTTGTAAAAATGATTAATACAAATTACCTGCGTTTTACGTCTGTCAGAACGCTGTGATATTACTGTTTGCTGTCTCGTGTGTGTGTGTGTGTGTGTGTGTGTGTGTGTGTGTGTGTGTGTGTGTGGTGTGTGTTGTGTGTGTGTGTGTGTGTGTGTGTGTGTGTGTGTGTGTGTGTGTGTACCGGTGTGTCGTAGATTAGAAAATGTGTACATGTATAATTAGATCTAGAGTAGTCCCTGTTTGGGCGAGGGCTGGAAAGTATACATGCTTATCTATTACCCTCGTAAATAAAGAACTCTCTCTCTCTCTCTCTCTCTCTCTCTCTCTCTCTCTCTCTCTCTCTCTCTCTCTCTCTCTCTCTCTCTCTCTCTCTCTCTCTCTCTCTCTTTGGGGGGTAGGGGCTGCAGCTGTAATAATAATAATAAAGGACACTTATGATGCGCTTGACCTGTCGAAGAACAGGACAGCGCTAGGCGCGTACAATAGCAAAGTAGTAATCAACACAATAAATAAGAACGAAAACACACACACATGCACGCACGCACGCGTACACACACACACACACACACACACACACACACACACACACACACACACACACACACACACACACACACTCACGCATGCACGAACGCGCGCGCGCGGCGCACGCACACACACACACACACACACACACACACACACACACACACACACACACACACACACACACACACACACGCACACTCATATACTCTTGTTTCGCAGTCTACATGCGTTAAAGTATCGGTCTGATAATACTAGGCAAATTCAGACTGACCCAGATATTGACAGACTAAAACACAAGAAATCTCAAATTAATAACACGTTCGGCTTTAACCCCCCCCCCCCCCCCCCCCCCCCCCCTTCCCGTCCACCCCGCCCTCTCTTTGAAATTATCATCCTCAACACACTTCGTAATGTACGGGCACACGGTTACTGACTATCTTAAGTGTGATTGTGTGTGTGTGTGTGTGTGTCCCACAATGACCCGCTGTCGGGAACTCGGACGCAGAAATTAAGATAATCTTTGAGAATCCAGAACTGACAAATGTTGTCAAATGTTGTCCCTTTAAAGCATAGACTAGATAAGAACCTAGCCTCGCATGCTTCGCCCATTGCCAAGATTTTCTTCCTTGTCCTAATTTCGACCTTCCCGGTCCATTCACCTTCATTTTTGCGTCCAAATTATCTCCCTTAGTTTTTACCGTGTGGACCCGCGGAATAAAAATAGACCACCCTGCTCATAGTCACAAGCGATTTAAGCAGGTTCCTGTAGTGAGTGCCTGCCGAATGTTAATACGTACCAAAACATGTTATTGTGCATTGATGTGTTGGCTTTTAACGTTGTAACAGTGAATTGTGATTTATTGATTTGTGTTTTGAACTGATGTGAAGAAATTTGAATGTGTCCTTCATCCTGAGATAACCCTTCACGGTTGACCGGACGTTAGAATCCCAGAAGTAAGTGACTAACTGTCCGACAGTGCTGTCGCTGGCCGGGTCATTGTGCGCGCAGTGTGGGGACGTCACGGCAGGAACCCCCTGCGACCTGTTCGATGAGATACGCGGAGACCTCTATCAGCGGTGTCATGACTCCACCCCCTACTGCATGAATGACGTCTTCCGTTCCAGCGGTGACACAAAGCTCTATAAAAGGTCAGCATCGCTTCGCTCCATCAGTGAGCCGGTTTGGCTTAGTGGTAAGGCTGGTAAGCAGAGGTACCTAGGTTCGAACCCGCTTCGGATCTCCTTTCTCTTCAAAAGTTGTGGTCTGTGGACACCGTCTTGCGACTTTGTCCGTCACAATTAAAGAAACATTAAAATGGCTCTCATCGCTGCCCATCTTAATGCAGGAGTCATTCTGGTGGTGACAGTGTAGCGATAGGTATATAATCTCCCTCTCCCCCACCTCCATACCTCCTTTCCCCCCTTCTTCCCGTCCCTAATAAGCCTTGTGGTTTCTGTGGACGTTAAGCACCATGTTTACGTACTTATTTACACTCCATCAACAGAGCTCAGAAGCTGTGTGAAAGAAGAGGTGGCCGTATGTGGTCTCTAAAGCAGTCTAGTCATTCACTCCGTCTTGAATAAAGAACACCATCCATGCCAACAGTACGTGGCCCTAAGCTGCCGCTAATGGTCGTTGAGTTTACGCCGGCAGTATGCTACATACGTGTAAAGGGGACAGAGAAGACCCCGCCCTGCACTCATGTGTGACACTGCACTAGCTGCATGCTAAACAGGCGCCACTCTGAGGAGTGATGCCATAGCGAGGCGTCGTCTCCACTGTAGCACCCAGTCACCGCCCGCCACTCGCTGCCCGCCACACACGCTATCAATAAAATATTCAGTCGCCAATGACGCCATCATTTCGAGAACATTCAGATGATCTGCATGGCTCATTTAGACGGCTCCTTCTGACACAGTATTGTTTACTGTGTAACCAGTTCTCTTTTGACGGTCAGACAGGACTTTTTCTTTTGACGGTCAGATAGGATAATTTTAATGTGTACCCCTTTTTCTTTTGACGGTCAGATAGGATCATTTTGATGTGTACCCCCTTTTTTTCTCTTCACGTTCAGACAGGGTCATTCTGATGTGTAACCCCTTTTCTTTTGACGGTCAGACAGGATCATTTAAATGGTGTGTAACCCCTTTTCTCTTGACGGTCAGACAGGGTCATTTTGATGGTGTGTAACCCTTTTTCTTTTGACAGTCAGACAGGATCATTTTGATGATGTGTAACCCTTTTTCTTGGGGCAAAGCTCGTAGGCCTTGAAGTAGCAGATGGAAGGATGCATACACGCATTGATGACGGCGTTACAATGACGTTGTACCCTCACGTGTGTGACGTGTGTGTGAATACACGCATTGATGAAGGCGTTACAATGACGTTGTACCCTCACGTGTGTGAATACACGCATTGATGATGGCGTTACAATGACGTGTGTGACGTGTGTGAATACACGCATTGATGACGGCGTTACAATGACGTTGTACTCTCGCGTGTGTGAATACACGCATTGATGACGGCGTTTCCATGACGTATTTACCCTCACGTGTGTGACGTGTGTGTGAATACACGCAGTGATGACGGCGTTACAACTGTGTATTGTTGACGTGTGCGTGCAGGTGTGTCAGCTACTCGGAATGCTACAGACTGTGGTTCGAAGGCTCCTCCGACAAGAACGAGTGTCAGACGTTTGACGAGCTGTCACAAGACGACTTCGTCTGTCATTTTTGTTGCTATGGCGAGAAATGTAATGCTGACCAAAAACCGAATGACAGTACGATTTTCAAAGGTTGATGCAGGAGGCCAAGGCCGCGCGTTCTCTCAGCAGTGTTTCGTACAACGGTTGTCACGTGCTTTCAGTGCGTGCCTGCTTGAGGAATGTGGTGTGAGAAAGAAATGGCAAGGCAGAGAAAGTGTTTGCGTTTGCCGTGTGTCGCGTTTGTTTGAAGTGTGTGTGTTTTTCCATGGGGGATAGACTGGGGGTCCCCAAAATAGATGTTTGCGCGCTCGCGCGGGCGCACACACACACTCACACACACACACTTGAACATACACATTTGAACACACACATTTGAACACACACACTTGAACACACACACACACACACACACACACCACACACACACACACACACACACACACACACACACACACACACACACATAAATGCATGAACACACACATGCATACATAAACACACACACACACACACACACACACACACACACACACACACACACACACACAAAAGACACCACAGAATCATCACACAAGGACGTAGTGCTCGAAACACGTAACATAAGTACAACAACAAAGACCGGAGTTGCCTACGGTAAAGCTCACCTGGCATGCGTGTAAATACAAGGTACATAAACTCCACCAGAGCACGCAAATACACACACACACACACACACACACACACACACACACACACACACACACACACACACACACACACACACACACACACACATCCAATTTCTGTCCACGCGATTTATTTTCAAAACATTGAAATCAATAAGTAAATATAAATATGGAATGCTCAGTATAAAACACAAAAAGAGATCGGTTGATAAGTGCTCTGCAACACATCACAAACAATCAAACAAGTCAAGACAGTACTTTGAGTTTGTCTTTTTCTTTATATCACTTTTCCTCAAGTGTTCACAGAGAGACAGAGAGAGTGAGCGAGAGAGAGGCAGAGACACAGAGAGAAGCAGAGACGGAGAGCGCTGAGGCTGCTGACATTCATCCTGATCACGATGCAGACCTGCAAGACCCGTAGTGATAAGTGGTGATAATCAGTCAGGACATTGCATATATTTACTTTGATATTGAAGGTACAAATATCTGCCTTGAGAGTGATCCTATGGTCAGTGCTTGGCTGAAGAAACGAACCTTTGGCGCGAAAACAAAGGGTCGTTTTTAGCCAAGCCGAAAGGTCAGTTCCTAAAAGTATCTCGATGGACAATTTGATATAAAAATTGTTGCATACACACACACACACACACACACACACACACACACACACACACACACACACACACACACACACACACACACACACACACACACACACACACACACACACACACACACACACACACACACACACACACACACACACACACACACACGCACGCACACACACGCACTAACACTGTAGAAGATACCCAGCACATGCTAACCGCACACAATATCATGACAGTATAGTGATGTTGATTTTGGAAATGCACGTCTATATGACCAGCTCCCACCAAAGGATATAGGCGGTCAGCGGGAACGATACAGTCGGTACTCTTTGTCCACAGTGCAAAGCCACTGTAGGCTACGCTGTCAATCTGGGACTTGCATGTCAATTCCACAGGCGTGTTGTGATCATTACAGCACCACGCCATGAGGACACAATGATGACAGTTCACTGAATGGATAACGGACGGGTCGTAATAGTTGCTTTTATCTGTCGATAGGAACTTGGGTTAACATCAGATGATAGACCTGTTGGGAATGTGACGCCGCCCGGGCGACTCAGACGACCTTCCCCCTGTTTTCACACACACACACACACACACACACACACACACACACACACACACACACACACACATACACGTACGTATACACACACACGGCGAATAATAAATAGCATCAACACTGAGCCTTCTCAGGGACATTGACATTTATATGCAACACAGATAACTTCTCCCCAAGGCTGGCAACAGAAGGGCGAGCTACTGGACTGGAGGAGTCTCACATGGCGAAGAGGGGCAGGGGCTTCGAGTGTCACTCTGGGCTGTATCGTTTGGCGATATCTATATCCATCAGATGATAGACCTGTTGGGAATCCATCTAGGGGGAGGGAACGCTTTGATGCATGGAGCTGGGCTGTATCACTTGGCTATAGGAGGGATGGCTTTGAAGTATGGAGCTGGCTGTATCACTTGGCTATAGGAGGGAGGGCTTTGAAGTATGGAGCTGGCTGTATCACTTGGCTACAGGAGGGAGGGTTTTGAAGTATGGAGCTGGCTGTATCACTTGGCTATAGGAGGGAGGGCTTTTAAGTATGGATCTGGGCTGTATCACTTGGCGGAGGGAGGGCTTTGAAGTATGGAGCTGGCTGTATCACTTGGCTACAGGAGGGAGGGCTTTGAAGTATGGAGCTGGCTGTATCACTTGGCGGGAGGGCTTTGGAGCTGGGCTGCATCACTTGGCTATAGGGGGAAGGAACTTGTCGTCAGTGCCCCCCTCCGCCTGCTGTAATTGAGTGTTGAAGGCCAGCTTGGCATCCCCGCCCCCGGCGCCTCCCCCGCCCCCGCCAAGGCTCAGCTTCTCCACCTTCTCCGTCACCACCTCCGTGTTCTCCGTCAGCTTCCTGCTTCCCTTGGCACTGCGAATACTGGCCTCTGCACAGCACAGCATCAAACATCACTTCAGTCACACCACAACATGACGTCAGTGACACCACAGCATCACGTGTGTGACATGACGTCAGTGACACCACAACATCACGTCAAAACATCATGTCAGTGACACCACAACATCACGTCAGTGACACCACAACGTCACGTCAGTCATAACACACCATCACGTCATAACATCATGTTAGCCACACCACAACATCACGTCAGTGACACCACATAACGCCACTGACAACACAGCATCGCGTCAACATCGAGTCATATCGTCATGTCAGTCACATCACATCACGTCAATGACACCACATCACGCCACTGACACCACAGCATCACGTTCGTGACACCACATCACGTGAGTCACACCACAAGATCACGTCATAACATCACGTCATCACAACATCACGTCATAACATCATGTCAGTCACACCATAAGGTCAGGTCACCAACACCACAACGCTACGTCAGTCACACCACAACACCATGTCTATCACCATCTGTCTGCACAACAAAACACGTGCCGTACCTCGTCCAGCCAACCACTCCCCCCGACGGATCTCCCTGAAGTACCTCCCACTGGCCCCCCTTCCCTCCCAATGACGTCCTTCCACTGGCCCGTCCCTCCCTCCCAGTGACGCCATTCCACTGGCACGTCCCTCCCTCCCAGTGACGCCCTTCCACTGGCCGTTCCCTCCCTCCCAGTGACGTCCTTCCACTGGCCCGTCCCTCACTCCCAGCGACGCCCTTCCACTAGGCCGTCCCTCCCTCCCAGTGACGTCCTCCGATTGGCCCATCCCTCCCTCTTTCCCTCCCCGTGACGTACCCCCGACTTCCCCCCTCCTCCCTCCCCGTGACGTACCTCCGACTGCACCCTCCCTCCCTCCCCGTAACTTATCTCCGACTGCGCCATCCCTCCCTCCCTCCCCGGCCCCGTAACGTACCTCCGACTGGCTACTCCCTCCATCCCTCCCTGTAACGTACCTCCGATTGCCCCATCCCTCCCTCCTTCCCTGTAACGTACCTCCGACTGCCTCATCCCTCCCCGTAACGTACCTCCGACTGGCTACTCCCTCCATCCCTCCCCATAACGTACCTCCGACTGCCTCACCCCTCCCTCCCTCCCTGTAACGTACATCCGACTGGCTCCTCCCTCCCTCCCTCCCCGTAACGTACCTCCGACTGCCTCACCCATCCCTCCCTCCCTGTAACGTACCTCCGACTGGCTCCTCCCTCCCTCCCTCCCTCTCCGTAACGTACCTCCGACTGGCTCCCTCCCTCCCTCCCCGTAACGTACTCCGACTGCCCTATACATTCCTCCCTCCCCGTACCGTACCTCCGACTGGCTCTTCCCTTCCTCCCCGTAACGTACCTCCGACTGGCTCTTCCCTCCTCCTTCCCCGTAACGTACCTCCGACTGGCCTCTCCCTCCCTGTAACGTACCTCCGACTGGCCCCTCCCTACCCACCCCCCGTAACCGTACCTCCGCCACTGGCCCCTCCCTCCCTCCTCCCCGTACCTTCCTCCGACTGGCCCCTCCCTCCCACCCTCCCCGTAACCTACCTCCGACTGGCCCCTTCCCTACCACCCTCCCCGTAACCTTCCTCCGACTGGCCCCTCCCTCCCACCCTCCCCGTAACCTACCTCCGACTGGCCCCTCCCTCCCACCTTCCCCGTAACCTACCTCCGACTGGCCCCTCCCTCCCCGTAACCTACCTCCGACTGCCCCATCCCGGGCCCCCATTCCTTCCCAGTGACGTACCTCCGACTGGCCTCTACCTCCCCTCCTCCCTCTCCGTGAAGTACATCGTGCTATCTGGCTCTTCCTTCCCATGACGTACCTCCGCCTGGCCTCTACCTCCCTCCCACCGTATACATACTGCCCTCCCTCCCACCGTATACATGATCCACCTCCCTCCATCCCTCCGGCCACCGTATACATGATCCACCTCCCTCCATCCCTCCGTACACGTGGCGTACCTCGTGCCGACTCGTCCATGGTGGTTTCCGCCGAGGCGCCCACAGGCGGCACCCTCTCCCGCAGTGTCTTGCTGGCGCTCTTTCTCTCTTTTAGATTCAGCTTCCAGTCCTCCGCCTTCGTCTTCTCTGCGCACAGAAATCACACACCTCTACGTGACAGACCTTTCCACGAACCATTCCATGCACACAGAAAAGAGACACCTCAGCACAACCACATTCTTGTATTGTGGCTAGATCCACCAACAGTATCAACTTAGCGTATGTAGATAAAGTTGTACAAAAATAATCAAAGATGATCGAGACAACTGACCTTTTGGGGGTCAAGAGGATTCACATAATGTTCGGACGTAAGCGGGCAGCTTACCTATGGGCTTAACAGGGCAGTTACCTATGGGCTTAACAGAGCAGCTTACACCTTGGGAGCTGATACTGAGAGAGAGAGAGAGAGAGAGAGAGAGAGAGAGAGAGAGAGAGGAGAGAGAGAGAGAGAGAGAGAGAGAGAGAGAGAGAGAGCAGAGCTTACATGTATACCTAGCATACATATTTGACACATCATATTCATAAATATTGAAAATGTTTAATTTTTGAGAGTTGGTATACTTTTGAGAAACATCTTTGGTTTGTTTATGTACATGATTTGTCCAAGACAAATTATTATCATTAATTACTCCTAAAACTGTATGTGCTGCTACTTTGTCAATTTTCTCATTTCCAATAATTATAAAGTCGCATGCGAGAAGATATGTTTTGGCGTTTTTGTCTTGTGGATATGGTAATGTATTTGGTTTGTACTAGTTTAGAGACATGATTTAGTTCAGTCCATTGAAGAAGATTATTTATGCTTTCTTGTAAACTAAGCGAAAGAGTATTTAGGTTTGAGTGACTAGAATGGACAGTGGTGTCATCAGCAAATAGTTCACATTGAGCTTTTATGAATAAGGGCAAGTAGAGAGAAAAGAAAAGCAGGCCTAACACTGAACCTTGTGGTATTATTCCTTGTGGATTTCCTTCCCGCAAAATACGGGAAGGAAATCGGATTTAATTGTGTTTATACAAACAAGCTGTTCTCGATTTGTATAAAAACAAAACACACACACACACACACACACACACACACACACACACACACACACACACACACACACACACACCACACACAAAACAAAAAACCAACAAAACAAAACAAAAACACACACACACAAATGAAGAAATTATGTGCAGGGTGTTACTGGATAATCCATCGAGAGCTAATTTCCGCAAAAGCAGATCATAATCAATTACATCAAATGCCTTTGCAAAGTCTACAAAAGGTACACCCGTCAATTCCTTGTTGTTTGTCTTCTTTTTTTAAATGTATCTACTAATGTTGTAAGTCCGGTATCGCATGAGTGGTGTTCCCTAAATCCAGACTGGCTGGGGTGTATAAGTTTTTTTGTTTTTTTTAAAGATAGGATAAAAGGTGTTTTTTAATATGTTTTTCTAGAGGTTTTGAAAGAACAGACAAAATTGAGATAGGTCTATAGTTTGAAGGGGCTTTGTTATCTCCTGATTTATAAATGGGCATAACCCTAGCTTGTTTAATGCTTTTGGAAAATAGTTTTTGTCTATGCAAAGATTTTATATGTAGGTAACAGTATCAGTTATGACGTGTGCACACATTTGAATAGGTTTGCCTTTTAGGTCATCCAGGCCTCGGATTCTTGTCTGTTTCAGTTGTAATAAGGCATTGTACATTTCATATATCACCATTATTCATCAATTGTGCATCATCAGCAAATTGCAAAATTATGCCCTGCTTCTAAATGCTTCATTCAAAGCTATAACAACAAAATCTCCAATTTACCTCCAAAAGCATTTAAAAAAAATTCTGTACCAAAGCCGTCAGTTCCTGATAATGCCGTTTGTCTAGAAGCAAAAGGAATAATATTACTAGGACGCAAGAAAAAGATCATAACCTTGAAAAGAGCATTCCTACAAGAATTTATATATATATATATATAGAATTAATTCTATTACGAGAAAAAAAAAAAAAAAAAAAAAAAAAGGATGGAAGAAATTCTACTGAGGTCAAAAGCAAGATGGGTTGCTGAGGGTGAAAAAATTACAAAATACTTTTGCAGTCTAGAAAAAAGAAACTTTATAAGTAAGCAGATGAAAAAAAATAGTAGATAAAAATGGGTCAGTTCTCGAGGAACCAAATGCAATTATGAATGAAGTCCAGTGCTTTTATGAAAGGTTATATAAGTCCAGAGACGTAGATGATTGTAAAACTGATGAGCTGGTCAGTGAAATACGCAAATTACCAGAAGAGCAACAAGTATCACTTGAAGGAGAAATAACACTCGAAGAGGCAGGAACTGCCTTGAAAAATATGAAAAATGGGAAAAGTCCAGGAACTGACGGCTTTGGAGCAGATTTTTTTTAAATGCTTTTGGAGGCAAATTGGGGATTTTGTTGTTAGAGCTTTGCATGAAGCATTTAGAGATGGAGAGTTGTCTGCAACACAGAACCAGGGCATAATTACATGCATCCCCAAGGGAGATAAGAACAAAGATTTTTATAAATAATTGGAGACCAGTTTCTCTTCTAAAGGTTGTCTATAAGATAGGATCTTCTTGCATTGCAAACAGAATCAAAACAATTTCACCACTATTGATAAATGAGGACCAAACTGGATTTATTTCAAGTCGATACATAGAGGATAATATCAGACTGATCTATGACCTAATAAATTACCTGAATTAAAAAACCCTGCCTGGTATGCTTTTGTGTTTGGACTTCGAAAAAGCATTTGATTCTCTGGACTGGAAATTTACGACTAAGGTGTTGAAAGCATTTGGATTTGGTGAAGATATTTGCAGATGGGTAGATTAACTCAACAGTGATAGTAAACGGTCAAACTTCGTCGTGGTTCTCTGTTGAACGCTGATGTAGGCAGGGCGAGCCAGTTTCACCTTACTTGTTCGCATTATGCGTGGAAATATTAGCAACAATGATAAGAGAAAATGTTGACATTAAAGGAATATGTATAAATGAGGTAGAACATAAAACTTCGCAATTTGCTGATGATGCACAATTGTTGAATAATGGTGATATAATGTCATTTGAAAAATCATTAGATACAATCGAAAAGTACGTGAAAGTATCTGGTTTGTTTCTGAATACAGATAAAACACAGGCGATCTGGCTTGGAAGCAAAAGACGGTCACAAATTAAATATATGCCACACTTGAAAATAGTTTGGAATCCGAGTCAATTCAAACTATTAGGGGTGTGGTTTACACGAGACCTGAAAGATTGCGAAAAAAATAATTATAATGAAAAGCTTTCTGAAGTAAAGGCATTGTTCAACATCTGGTCAAAAAGACTTATTACACCACTTGGAAGAGTTGCTATTTTGTAATCTCCGATACTGTCTAAAATTGTGCATCTTTGGACCCACCAGACGACTTTGTGAATAATCTGCAGAAAATGTGTTTTAAATTTATCTGGAATAATAAACAAGACAAAATAAGTCGCAAAACTGCCGTAAAGAGTGTAAAGAGTGGAGGTTTGGGAGTACCAGATATAAGGAAATATATTTCAGCTCTGGAGATTATGTGGATAGGAAAATTGAAACAGACAAAGCATAAATGGAAAAACGTAGCATTAGTAACTTATCCTTTTATTATAGGTTTAGAACAATGTGGTCCAAATTTGTATTGCCAAAAGGCAAAAAGTTATATATTTTGGGAACATGTTTTTAAGGCTTATAGACTGCTTTATTACAGAACTGAACCCCAAATTCTAGCGGGTTTCTTGCTGAACCGGTGTTACATAACGAACGAATTAAAATAGGAAACAGTTATTTTGTACACACAATGGATTAAAAAGGGTGTCTAAAATCTCGCAAATTTTGTTGCAAACACCGGAAAGCTGTTAACATTTCCAGAGTTTGGAAATAAGTATGGCATTTATATGGATTTTGTAACTTATTCAGGGCTGATATTATCAATAAAAAATACATTCGCAAAACAAAAATTCAAGTTGATGACAATAGCCCATCAAATACAACCGTAGTCTTGAGAACAATATATTTTATGTCAAAAGGTACGAAAGTGATAGTGATTGTAACCCAAATTGTTGTGTAAAATGGACAAAAAAGTCATATTGTAATGTGTTTTGGAAGTCTTGCTTTTTAAAAATACATGAAATTGACGACATTAAATTAAAGTGGTTGCAAATGAGAATTGTCCATCGGGTAATTGCAACGAATGTTGTACTGAAGAAAATGGGTATTATAAACTGTGAACAATGTACATTCTGTGATGAAAAGGATTCTATTGAACATTTTTTGTGGCAGTGCTAAAGTAGCCACGAGACGCTTTTGGCGAATATTAGAGAATCTTATCAGCACAAGTTGTGAAACTGCGTGTAATATTAAGATTACAGAAAATCTTGTATTGTTTGGAGTAGACAGCACAGCTATTACTGACAACATTTTTGACCTGATTATTCTATTGGCAAAGCAGTACATTTATCGATGTAAATTTGAGCAATCTGTATCGCTGGTCTCTGTGTCCAGAAAACAACTTATGCTAAGATATAAGTTAGAAGAAAATAACTCGAAAATCACATTTCAAGAAGATTTCTTTAACGCACGATGGCATTGTTATAAGACTCTTGTGCTGTAAGACTAATGATTTACTCGAACTGATTAATTGTTATTGCTTGGATGCTACGTTTTGTTTTTGTTTTAGTTTTTTACTCGCTCAATCACTGACGTTGTAATTATTTAAGACGCAATGTATGTAAATAGCTGGATAGTTGCGTCATTCAACCTTCTTTGTTTTTGTGTGTGGTTTAGGGGTGGGGGTGGGGGGAGGGGTATAGGTGTATTTGCTTTTGGGTTTTATGTTTTCTTTTTTCTTTTTGTGTGTGTGTTCTTTTTGCGTTTGTTTATTTGTGCATGCGCGCACGTGTGTGTGTGTGTGTGTGTGTGTGTGTGTGTGTGTGTGTGTGTGTGTGTGTGTGTGTGTGTGTGTGTTGTGACTTACGGTGCATTTGTTATTTTGAAACATAAACTGATTTTTTTTTTAAGTTTAATTTTTTTATGCCAAAGTCAAAAACAAAAAAACTAAAATGTATGATTACAGAGTTTGCCATGAGAAGTAGTAAAGATCTTTGGGGGATAGAAATGTTTCCTAAAATTTCTTTCGGAGATAATTTGGGGGTATTGTCTTTTTACTTTTCGGCGTTTTGTTGTCGGTGACGTCGTTGAGGTGTGTCAACCGGAGTGTGGCTGTCAGTTCCCTCTGTCTGATTCATTTCCGCAGTGGCTGCTTTCTCCTGCTCAGGGTTTAACAGAGGATCAAATGGGCTCTGTGTTGGGATGGAGTAACTGCAGGTTTCCTGTTCACCCGCAGTAATCGTATAATGTATTGGTGAGTGTATGTGGGTTTTTTACTTTGGGAGCTGAAGACTTTAGAGCTGGGTGTGTGACTGTTATCGGTTGGAGAACATGTCGATGACTGTTCTTCAGCGGCGTTCACCGGTCCTACAATCGGCACGTCAGTCATCGAATAACTATCATGAGTGGGTATCACGGGTGGGGCTCTCTCTCTCTCTCTCTCTCTCTCTCTCTCTCTCTCTCTCTCTCTCTCTCTCTCTCTCTCTCTCTCTTTTCTTCTTCTTCTTTTTCTTCTTCTTCTTCTTCTTCTAAATCTCAAATTGCAGGGTACCAAGCTGAGTTTTTAGCGAATGGTTTTCTGTTCAATAAAACGGTTGCTGCTTTTTCGAAACTGAGTATTTTTCCATTCAGTTTGTTTATTATGTTATTCAGAGACTCAACTTTCCCACTAACGAATGTACGGAATTCATTTTTGGTTGAGCACTTTGAGTCAATGATAAGGGGCATAGCTGAGTCTGCCGTCTCGCGCTGCACTTCAGCCAAGGCCGGATGGCCTCAAGGCCTCAAGACTTTCCATTTTTCCTCGGAGTGACGGTGTTAATTAAGGCAGCTTGGTTTTTCTTCGGATTTCGGGTGAAGCACAGCGTACGTCTGCGGTGTTTTCTTGTCTTGGGATGAGCGGGGGTCCTCTTTTCCGCCGATGTGGGTCCTTTCGTAAGTGACTCTGGGTCCTTGTCGTCCGTGGATCTGGAGGTGACCAAGGGGGTAGGCGGCAGAAGAATTATATTCTGTGCTGGACATGCTTGAGAGCTGATCTGATGAAAGTCTGAAGGCGAGGATGGAGATATCTCTCTCGATGTGGATCTGGAGAAAATCTGATTTGGGGTTTCATGGTTATTGTCCCAGAAGATGACTTGATGAAAGTCACAGGAGCTTCAAGAAGTGAGGCTGCCAGTTGTTCTGCATTTTTGTTTTCCATGAATGTCGCGACATGGTGCGTAATGATTTCACACTCAACGGAATCCCAGAGAGCGCAGTCTATGCCCCGGCAAAGTAAAGTGCCAGTGGCTTGAGCTGTAAAATAGAGTGTGACTGTGTTACTTTTTACTTTCTCACAATTGATCCGAATAACTGTTTTTGATAGTTCACTTTGAGGTGAAAGCGGTATAATCAGGCGAATACCTCCGAGGACAGAGTCATTTATGACATAGTCACTGATTTCGACACTGAGTTCATTGTTGGCAATAGCGGAGTAACGGTGACAAAGGCTGTTTCTCCAAATCCATAGTTCGTCCTGACCAGAATAAAAGCATTTCTGAATATCATCCAAAGCTGATTTCAGTTCAGTTGTATGAGTGCCAGTGTCGTGGCTCGCTATTTCCAAAACACACAAAAATGCTACTGGCATGTCACAGTGCTGGGCTATGCAGGTACTGTCTTTACGTTTAACACAGTTGAAGGCAAGGCTCATGCGTCATTCTGTCGGGAACCATTTCCCCACGCACCAGCAGCTTCACAACAATGTTGATGTCAGTGACCATATACGTGCACCATCAGTACAGCGTACGCGAACAGTTCAACACGCGTCAATATCGCTGAACCCGGGTACAACTGTACTCTAATTCAATGTTTACAGTTTTTGTCGACATATTCAGATATTTCTTCACCGGTGAAACAGTCGGCGACAATATTTACACCATATGACGCAAAATACCTTCATACATAAAGTGATCAACTCAGTCGTATCCAAGGAACAGGACTGGAAAATTAATGGAGCGAGAGAGAGAGAGAGAGAGAGAGAGAGAGAGAGAGAGAGAGAGAGAGAGAGAGAGAGAGAGAGAGAGAGAGAACTCGAACACGAAAATTATTTGACAAGGATTGTAGTTTAGGTTCAGTCCAAACTTGTCTAACAACTAGTCCTTGCTAACTTCTGTTTAGATTTTCGAAACAGAACCACTTTGGCTTCTTTTTGTTGTTGTTGAATATCTGTGAGCGAATGTATGTATGGCAATGACAATTTTAATAGCTTATACCACCCAGACCAGACGATTGTTTATTTTCCAGTTTCAATATCTATTGGCTGGGATGACAAATGGGTCTTGGCTACTAGGTTTTTGTTTGCAGAAATCATCCAGAGGATTCGAACATTCACATACAGTTGTTCGTGGTTCTATTAATGATTCTGCCACAGACATGAAATGATTATTGGAAACATTTGCAGTTAGGTTTTTCGGGACGCCAGCGAATCTTTGTCGATGTCCTTTTGTAAACACACCTAGAGCACGCACACAGGTGATTGTTGCTTTCAAAGAGAGAGAGAAGGTGGGAAGCAACATACCTCTGTTTGGAGGTTGAGCAGGAACCTTGTATGGGTCGGTGGTATTTTGGGTGTGTGTCTGTGCCTGGTTGTTGGTGTTGTGGTGGCTGTGGTGGTGGCTGTGGTGGTGGCTGTGGTGGTGATGGGCGTGGTGGTGGTGGTGGCTGTCGGAGGAGGCCGGGGAGGTGGAGGATCGCTTGTGGTGAGTGCGGCCCACCCGGTCCCGCCGCGAGCCCCAGGCCTCCTTGATCCACTCGTGCTGCAGCGCTTCTTCCGGCGTCATGCGCAGGTTGGGGTCCCACCTGCACACAGCCGCACAACATGTGTGTGTGTGTGTGTGTGTGTGTGTGTGTGTGTGTGTGTGTGTGTGTGTGTGTGTGTGTGTGTGTGTGTGTGTGTGTGTGTGTGTGTGTGTGTGTATGTGTTTGTGTGTGTTTGCGGGCTGTGTACAGGGAGATGGAGGGGGAGATGGAGGGAGAGGGGTGGTCTGTGTGTGATGTGTTGTGAGCTGTGTGTGGGGAGAGGGGGGAGATGGAGGGAGAGGGGCGCACCACGTCACCCCTCTCCCTCCATCTCCCTGCACACAGCCCACGTCACACACACGCCACCCCTCTCCATCCATTCTCCCACCCCTCTCCCCACACACAGCTCTCACCACGTCACATAGAGACCATCCCTCTCCCTTCATCTCCCCCTCCATCTCCCTGACTACGTCAACTCTCTTCCTCCATTTCCCGTACCATGTTATACACACGCCACCCCTCTCCCTTCATCTCCCCGCACCATGTCTGACACACGCCACCCCTTTCCCTTCATCTACCCGCACACCCCCCACAACATGTCATACACACGCCCCCCCCCCCCCCCCCCCCCCCCCCCCCCCCCCCCCCCCCCCCGCTCCATGTCACACACACGCCACCCCTCTCCCTTCATCTCATCTCTAGGAACTATCAGCTTAGTTTGCCTAGGCCAAGAAGGCTATACTTGTTTTGATTAAAAATAAAAACAATAAAAACTGGTGCCTTTCTATGGAACACCTTGCCTCTGACAGTCAGATTTTGTCACTCGCTCAGCTCCTTCAAGCGAAAACGTCGTGTACACTTTGAGGTAGTTACACAGGATGGATTGTGACAAAACCCCGCTGGGGGTCGAGACCGGCAGAGAGAAAGAGAGAGACGGAGCGGTTTTCGAGTGACTGGCATTGCCGTTGCAGTGATTGGTCATTTAAGACCTAGTTTCCACACCCACACAGTTCCGCCCAGTCTTCCTGATTTTCCGACTGCTTGTAGCCTTCTTTTTTTCTTTTCTTTTCTTTTTGTTTGTTGTATATTATTAGTAATAGTAGCTTATCTTAATGTATCAGCTATTCTACGGCCTTTTCTACTGGTTGTATGCTTATACATGTGTAACTGAGTGATGTATGCACTGTATGCATGTGTGCATGTTTTGTGTGAAAGTTTTTGTTTGTTGTTGTTGTTGTTGCTCCCTGTATGAATATTTCACTCATTCATTCAGGTTTCATATATACATGTAAATATAATAAATGATGCCTTGTTAAAACATTTTTAATGCATCAGTATGTGGTTTCTAGACTAGTTGTTAGAAAGGTTTTGACCTGAACCTACAGTTCTTGTAAAATAAAGTTTACGAGTTCGAGTTCCCCCTCCTCCCCGCACACACCGCTCTCCCTCTCTCTCCCCGCACCACGTCACACAGAGACCACCCCTCTCCCTCTATCTCCCCCTCCCTCTCCCCACACACGCCACGTCACGCACATGCCGCTCCTCTCCCCCCATCTCCCTCTCCTTCCCCCTGTACACTACGTGATAAAAAGACAACCCCTCCACCTCTCCCTCGCTCTCCCTCGCTCTCCCTCTCCCCCCCTCCCCTGTGTGTGCCCGCGTGCGTGAGAGAGAGAGGAGAGAAGAGAAGAGAGAGAGAGAGAGAGAGAGAGAGAGAGAGAACTCGAACTCGAGCTCGAAAATTTTATTTTACAAAGACTGTAGTTTAGGTTCACTCTTATATATGAGTCCTTGATGAACTACTGATGAGTAAAGTTAAACTGACAGGACATCATTTATATACATATAAGCATGAATGAGTGAGTGAAATTTTATACATGAAAATTTAAACAAAAACATCGGGTGTTCACAGCGCACACATGCACACTTCACTCAGTTATACCTTTATGAGCATACAACCAACAGATAAGGCAGCAGAATATCTAACAAATTCATATGACTAGTATTGGAGAAGAAAACAGAAGCAGTTAGTGCTTATCTTATAGATATGCTTATTAATAAGGGAGAAGGAAAAAAGGTCAATCGCACAAGCAGTCTTGTGCGGAATTCAATGCATGTTGAATGTAGGTCTCAAATGACATGCAGTCACTGCAATGCCAATCATTCGGAAACCGCTCCGTGCCTCCCTCTCTTCCCCTAGCAGTTTTCTATTACAATCAATCCTATGTAACTGCTTCAAGGTGTACACGACGTTTTCGCTTGAAGGAGCTGAGTGAATAGCAAGATCTGACTGTCAGAGGTAGGTACATAGAAAGGCACCTGTTTTGAATATGTCTGTCCTTGGCCTAAGTAAACTAAGGTGATAATTCCTAGAGTTGGAATAGGGTGAGGGAGAGTGTGTGTACAGGTTAGATACATACTCTGGGGCCTCATTGCTAAGGACCCTGTACATGAACAAGCCCGTGTTATATTCAAGTTGTTTGTGTAGGCTCATTATCCGTATCTCTTTTAATTTCTGGTCAGTAGTTGACAGCTTTTCTGTGCAGATAATTTAATCTCTTTTTGAGGACATTGCTACAGCCGTCCCAAACGACTGACGCTGATGATGATGTGGAGCTTATGTCCTCGGATGTCGGTTGACATATTAGGAACAAATTGTGACCAATGCCGAAGCACGGTTCAATGTTGCTTTACGTCCACAGAAACCGTAAGGCTCATTAGGACGGAAAGCCCAGGACGGCCACTTCGACTTTCACACAGCTCCTGAACTCTGACGACTGACGCGTAATCGATGTGAGGTTTAATGTAGGCATTCAAGAACAGTTTCCTGGTGTCGATGTCTACCATGTACCTTAATTTCGACAGAAGGAAGACCCGTCTTGAAACCGTTTTGCACACATTATCAGTATGTGAGTCCCAACGAAGTTTATTGTCTATGGCTATACCTAAAAGACTGTGTTCCGACACTTGATCAATTTTCACCCCGCGTAGAACGAAATCGAGCGGTAAGGGTGACAGCTGGTGTGCCTGTCTGGTAGCCATTGTCATAGATTTGGTCTTGATCGGATCGGTGACCCTGTTACGACTGTCACACCAGTCGGATACCCGAGCTAAGCTGTCTTGCATACTGCTTCTGATTTGCAGAGTATCTTTTCCAGATGGATGTGTGGAGTGTTGTGTCGTCTACGTGTCACACACAACAGATATAGTTTTCACGTGTGATGGAAGGTCATTAAGAAACAGACTAAAAAGCTTTACTGAGTCGTCAGGAGCCATGGAGTAAGACGCATTGCGTTCTGTTATGAAGATATGATTTTAAAATGGTGGACAACATGAGTTTTAAGATAAATTGTGAACTTCCTCAATAGGATGTAGTGATCAACGAGGTCAAAGGCTTCATTAGGTCGAGGAATACCACGCCAGACATCTCACAGAGAGAGAGAGAGAGAGAGAAGGGGGGGGGGGGGGGGGGGGGGGGGGTGGTGGGGAGGGAGAGAAGGGGGAAAGGAGGAGACAAGCAAGCAACCACACAGACAGACAACTGACTCAAGACAGCGCCTGACGAAGTCGAGGAAGTTGGCGTCGCTGGTTTTGAGAGCCTGCTGCAAGTCCTTGCTGCTCACACGCCGTTTCTTGCCCTTGCTGTTGGTGATACAGCGCGGGTTGCCCTTAGAGTCTGAAACAGAACGCCCTTAGAGTCTGAAACACAACGCCCTTGGAGTCTGAAACACAACGCCCTTAGAGTCTGAAACACAACGCCCTTGGAGTCTGAAACACAACGCCCTTAGAGTCTGAAACACAACGCCCTTGGAGTCTGAAACACAACGCCTTTCTTGCCCTTGAGTCTGAAACACAACGCCCTTGGAGTCTGAAACACAACGCCCTTAGAGTCTGAAACACAACGCCCTTGGAGTCTGAAACACAACGCCCATGGAGTCTGAAACACAACGCCCTTGGAGTCTGAAACACAACGCCCTTGGAGTCTAAAACACAACGCTTTAGAGTCTGAAACACAGCGCCCTTAAAGTCTGAAACACAACGCCCTTGGAGTCTGAAACACAACGCCCTTGGAGTCTGAAACACAATGCCTTTCTGTAGTCCTTGCTGCTCACACGCTGTTTCTTGCCCTTGTTGTTGGTGAAACAGCGCGAGTTGCCCTTAGAGTCTGAAACACAACGCCCTTAGAGTCTGAAACACAACACCCTTAGAGTCTGAAACACAACGCCCTTAGAGTCTGAAACACAACGCCCTTAGAGTCTGAAACAAAACGCCCTTGGAGTCTGAAACACAACGCCCTTGGAGTCTGAAACACAACGCCCTTAGAGTCTGAAACACAACGCCCTTAGAGTCTGAAACACAACGCCCTTGGAGTCTGAAACACAACGCCCTTGGAGTCTGAAACACAACGCCCTTAGAGTCTGAAACACAACGCCCTTGGAGTCTGAAACACAACGCCCTTGGAGTCTGAAACACAATGCCTTTCTGTACCAGACTACAATGCCCCACTTCCGGCTTTGGGTACGTTTTAAATGCCTCGGGTCGCCGCCAGATTCTGAAACCATGGCACTAATCGCAGGCAGCCCTAGAATCTGAAACATCACTAAGATTAGAATCTGAGACAAAACAGTAAATGTGGAATACCTCTAATACACGAACTAGGGATTACACGTAGTCTATGACGTAACTGTAACCGCCTTAGAAGCTAAAACCCATCAACATTAACCGACACTAGAACACAAACCCATTCACACCAACCGCACGTTCCATCTCACTGCCCCGTACCGAGGAAGCCCCCCACATCCTGCCCTCCTCCCCCCCACCACCCCACCCCACCCCCGCCTCTCCCCCCCTCCCCGCACGCCCTGCCCCCACCCCCAAACTGTGCCCCCTCCCCCCTACCCTGCCCCTCCCCCCCCTTCCGCCCCTCCCCCACCTCCGCCCCTCCCCCCTGCCCCATTCCCCTCCCTGCCCCTCCCCCCACCATCCTGCCCCTCTCCCCTCACACCCTGCCCTTCTTCCCCCCCCCCCCCTCACCCTGCCCCCTCCTCCCCCCCCCCTCCCCTCACACCCTGCCCCTTCTTCCCCCCCCCACCCTGCCCCCCCCCCCTCCCCTGCTCCCTCCCCCCCCTCTCCCCTCACACCTCTCCCCTTCTTCCCCCCCCCCCCCCTCACCCCTGCCCTCTCCACCCCACCCCTGTCCCTCTCCCCCCCCCCCCCCCGCCCCTCTACCCCCCACCCTGTCCCTTCCCCGCACCCTGCCCCTCTCCCCAACACCCTACCCTCTCTCCTTCCACACCCTGCCCCTATACCCTGCCCTCTCCCCCCATCCCTGCCCCCTCCCCCCACACCCTGCCCCTCTCCCCCCCCCCCCGCCCACTCTCCCCCCCACACCCTGCCCATCTCCCCCCACTCCCTGCCCCTCTCCCCCAACACCCTTCCGTCTCCCCAACACTCTGCTCCTCTCCCCCCCCGCCCCTCTCCCCACACCATCCCCCCTCCCCACATACCCTGCCCCTCTCCCCACACCCTGCCCCTCTCCCCACACCTGCCCCTCTCCTCACACCCTGCCCCTCTCCCCACCACACCCTGCCCCTCTCCCCACACCTGCCCCTCTACCCTGTCCCTCCATCCACACCCTGCCCCTCTCCCCTCACACCCTGCCCTCTCCCCAACACCCTGGCCTTCTCCCCCCACACCCTGCCCCTCTTCCCACCACACCCTGCCCCTCTTCCCACACCCTGCCCCTCTCCCCTCACACCCTGCCCCTCTCCCCCACACCCTTGCCCCTCTCCCCACACCCTGCCCCTCTCCCCCTCACCCTGCCCCTCTCCCCACGCCCTGCCCCTCTCCCCTCACCCTGCCCCTCCATCCACACCCTGCCCCTCTCCCCACGCCCTGCCCCTCTCCCCTCACCCTGCCCCTCCATCCACACCCTGCCCTTCCATCCACACCCTGCCCCTCCATCCACAACCTGGCCATCACCCCCTACACCCTGTTACCCCCCACCTCCACAACACCCTCTCCACAAACCCCCTCTCCCTATCTATGCCCACCTTCCGCAATCCCTGCCCCACCTACACCCAGCCCGCACCCACGTCCTGCACCCATCCTCCCCCCTACCACCCCACTCCCCCGCCACTCCCCTGCCCGTACCAAAAAAGAGACGGCGCCGGGTGGCCTGGTCCAGCACGGAGGCGGGTGGCAGGCCCAGGACCTCCATGATGCAGGCCAGCTGCTCCACCTCGTTCTCCCCGGGGTACAGCGGGTAGCCTGTGTACAGCTCCGCCAGGATGCAGCCCAAGCTCCACATGTCGATGGGCATGGAGTAGGGCAGACCCAAGATCACCTCCGGTGACCGGTAGAAACGGCTCTGAATGTACGTGTACACTGAAACACACACACACACACACACACACACACACACACACACACACACACACACACACACACACACACACACACACACTCCTTCCATTGGTGACCGGTAGAAACGGCTCTGAATGTACGTGTACACTAAAACACGCACACACACTCCTTTCATCGGGGCAGCACCCTCTGTGTGTGTGTGTGTGTGTGTGTGTGTGTGTGTGTGTGTGTGTTGTGTGTGTGTGTGTGTGTGTGTGTGTGTGTGTGTGTGTGTGTGTGTGTGTGTGTGTGTTTCCTTGTGTTGTGTGTGTGTGTGTGTGTGTGTGTGTGTGTGTGTGTGTGTGTGTGTTGTGTGTGTGTGTGTTGTGTGTGTGGTGTGTGTGTGTGTGTGTGTGTGTGTGTGTGTGTGTGTGTGTGTGTGTGTGTGTGCTTTGTGTGTGTGTGTGTCTTGTGTGTGTGTGTGTGTGTGTGTGTGTGTGTGTGTGTGTGTGTGTGTGTGTGTGTGTGGAGAAATGTATTTCTATTTTTGTCTGTTTGTATTGTCCAATTAAGACATCGTCCAAACACATAAAAGTTTAAAAAGAATGCTATTTATTATAATTATTTATTATAACAAAACAGAACATATGCGAATTTTCTGGTAATCCCCCTTTTCAAGCTACTAAAGAACACTTAAACAACAGTTAAACTGTGGAGAGAAAAAAATGTAGGATCATTTTTCAACGTTTAACTTCTGTTTGAGTGTTGTCCTGTGGCTTGAAAAAGGGGATTACCCGAACAAATTGGAATGTTGTGTTTTTGACCTAATAAATAAGCGTTCTTTTTAACTTTTTATGTGTTTTAGAACATTAGTTATTTCTGTTTCAGATTTTTTCTATTAAAACAATGGCAAGCGCTCTTCTTTACCTCGTGTGTGTTGATCGTGTTCCTAATTTTCTTATATTGTATCTTTAATTCCCCCCAGCCCCCTAATCCCTCCAATCAATGCACACATACACACGCACACACACACACACACACACACACACACACACACACACACACACACACACACACACACACACACGAGCGCGCGCGCGCACACACACACACACAGCACAACACAACACAACACACACACACACACACACACGCATGCACACACGCACGCAAGCACGCACGCGCGCGCGTGCGCACACACACACGCACACAACACACACACACACACACACACACACACACACACACACACACACACACACACAACCGCACACCCCCCCCAACCATATACATATCACACACACACACGCACGCACGCACGCACGCACGCACGCACGCACGCACGCACGCACACACACACACACACAGGGTACATCCCTAGTCCCGCACACACTACCGCCTACCTCTTTGGTGCTCGTAGCAGCTGGATCCGAAGTCTATCACCTTTATGGAGCTCTGGCCCTTCTGTCGTAACAAGATGTTTTCCTGAAACACAGCACAGCAGTAGCAGCCTGTCACAGCCCAGACAGTCACAAACCCAGACAGTCACAGTCCAGTCACAATTCAAGACAGCCACAAACCCAGACAGTCACAACCCAGACAGTCACAGCCCAGACAGTCACAGCCCAGACAGTCACAACCCAGACAGCCACAGCCCAGACAGTCACAGCCCATACAGTCACAACCCAGAGTCACAGCCCATACAGTCACAACCCAGACAGTCACAACCCATACAGTCACAACCCAGGTGGTTACAACCCAGTTACAGCCCATACAGTCACAACCCAGACAGTCACAAACCCAGACTGCCACGGCCCATACAGTCACAACCCAGGCGGTTACAACCCAGACAGTCACAACCCAGACTGTCAGCCCAGACAGTCACAACCCAGACTGTCACAACCCAGTCAGTCACAACCCAGACAGTCACAACCCAGACAGCCACAGCCTATACAGTCACAACCCAGACAGTCACAGCCCAGACTGTCACAACCCAGACAGCCACAGCCCAGACTGTCACAACCCAGACAGTCACATCCCAGACAGCCAAAGCCCATACAGTCACAACCCAGGTAGTCACAGCCCAGACAGTCACAGCCCAGACAGTCACAACCCAGACAGTCACAACCCAGACTGTCAGCCCAGACAGTCACAGCCCAGACAGTCACAGCCCAGACAGTCAGCACAGACAGTCACAACCCAGACAGTCACAGCCCAGACAGTCACAGCCCAGACAGTCACAACCCAGACCGTCAGCCCAGACCGTCACAACCCAGACAGTCACAGCCCAGACAGTCACAGCCCAGACAGTCACAACCCAGACAGTCACAGCCCAGACCGTCAGCCCAGACAGTCACAGCCCAGACAGTCACAGCCCAGACAGTCACAGCCCAGACCGTCAGCCCAGACAGTCACAGCCCAGACAGTCACAACCCAGACCGTCAGCCCAGACCGTCACAACCCAGACAGTCACAGCCCAGACAGTCACAGCTCAGACAGTCACAACCCAGACAGTCACAGCCCAGACCGTCAGCCCAGACAGTCACAGCCCAGACAGTCACAGCCCAGACCGTCAGCCCAGACAGTCACAGCCCAGACCGTCAGCCCAGCAGCCCAGACAGTCACAACCCAGACAATCACAACCCAGACAGTCACAGCCCAGACCGTCAGCCCAGACAGTCACAGCCCAGACAGCCACAGCCCAGACAGTCACAACCCAGACAGCCACAGCCCAGACAGCCACAGCCCAGACAGTCACAACCCAGACAGCCACAGCCCAGACAGCCACAGCCCAGACAGTCACAACCCAGACAGCCACAGCCCAGACAGCCACAGCCCAGACCGTCAGCCCAGACCGTCAGCCCAGACAGCCACAGCCCAGACAGTCACAACCCAGACAGCCACAGCCCAGACAGCCACAGCCCAGACCGTCAGCCCAGACAGCCACAGCCCAGACAGCCACAGCCCAGACAGTCACAACCCAGACCGTCAGCCCAGACAGCCACAGCCCAGACCGTCAGCCCAGACAGCCACAACCCAGACAGCCACAGCCCAGACAGTCACAGCCCAGACAGCCACAGCCCAGACAGTCACAACCCAGACAGCCACAGCCCAGACAGTCACAACCCAGACTGTCAGCCCAGACAGTCACAGCGCGCATGCATTTTTTCCAGTGAACAACATGTAGGACACTGAGGGTGTTGCCTACTCACAGGTTTGAGGTCACAGTGAATAATTTTCTCTCGCTGGAGCACCTTCAGACACTGTAGCAGGGAGAAGGCGAAACGTCGTATGAGCGCTATCGTGAAACCCTGGAAGTTGTTCTTTTTGATCAGTTCGTACAGGTTCATGCTGCAACATCAAAATCATCACAATCAGTTCGTACGGGTTCATACTGCAACACCAGAATCATCACAATCAGTTCGTACGGGTTTATGCTGCAACACCAGAATCATCACAATCAGCTAGATCGTACGAGCGCGCAGTGACCTTCACAGTCAACACGTCCATGATAATGCAGCAACACCGCAGAATCAGGCGCGCGCAGTCAATAGGATGGCTTGAAGAGGTGAGATTTCAAAGACGATTTAAGAGATGTCTGAACAGCAAAATCAGTCACTGAAAAGACTCCACAACCATTCCTGTAAACAAACCACCACTACCACCATCGCCGACAAATCTTACTGTGAGAGACAGACGACTGGAAGCAGACCAAGACAAACGTACCGACTATTAGAGAGCGGAGACCTACCCCATGAGTTCAAAGGTGATGCAGAGGTGGTTTCTGAAGTAGAAGTACTCTGACATGTGGATGATGTTGAACTGGTTGTCTTTGTCTTTTCTACGTAAGGCGTCCAGGATCTTCACCTCCACCAGGGCTTGGTGATGGAACCTGAAACACACGGCAACTATGACAACAATAACAGTAGCAGCAGCTGCAGCAGCAACAACAACAACAATACGGCAGCTGTAAAGACACAGGCAGCTAGAAAGACACACAGGACAGCTTTGAACACACACACACACATACACACAAACACGCGCGCGCACACACACACACACACACACACACACACACACACACACACACACACACACACAAACAAACACACGCGCGTGCACACACACACGCACACAAATAAACACGTGCGCGTGCACACACACACACACACACACACACACACACACACACACACACACACACACACACACACACACACACACACACACACACAAACAAACAACAACAACAACAACAACAACATCAACACGGGACAGCTATAAACACACAGGGTCGATACAAAGACAATCAGGGTAGCTACAAAGACAATCAGGGCAGCTATAAAGACAATCAGGGCAGCTATTAAGACAAACAGGGCAGATATAAAGGCAATCAGGACACCTGTAAAGACAATCAGGGCAGATATAAAGACAATCAGGACACCTGTAAAGACAATCAGGGCAGATATAAAGACAATCAGGACACCTGTAAAGACAATCAGGGCAGATATAAAGACAATCAGGACACCTGTAAAGACAATCAGGGTAGCTACTCGCCATAAAAACATGCAGGGTCGCTACAAAGAAACAACGGACAGGTCTAAAGAAACACAGGTCAGCTGTATGAAACAACAGCCATAAAGAAACAACAGGGCAGCTATAAAGAAACAACGGACAACTTTGATTTTATTTTTTAACGAACATGTCAACAAAGGCCTGCCAAGACTACACCCCAGCAAGGCAGGCGGGTAACCGACCTTTTCTTGTTCCTGATGAGTTTGACGGCCACCATGAGGTCGGTCTTGTGGTCGTAGCACTTCACCACCTGACCGAACGACCCCTTGCCCAGCACCTCCAGGATCTCGTAACGATACACCAGGTGGTCGTGCAGCACCTGCATCAGCATCATCAACATCGTCATTATTATCATCGTTATCATCATTAAAAAGAAATAATGTTTTCGCCGCTTATGTAACCACTACCATCGTCACCACCATCATAATCATCATTATTGTCGTCGTTGTAATCCGATTTATTATCTCGTCTTTTCGTCTTCCGTCACTGCTTTCTCAATTATCCGCTTTAACCTGTCAACGTATTTCTCCGTGTTAGTTGTCCTTTACATCACTTTGCCGTGAATGCAGTTCGTTTTTATCATGGCTTTATTGATTTATTTTGAGATAGAGACACACACAGAGACAGAGACAGAGAATATAAATAGAATGCCATTTCTTCAAAGTGCACATGAACACAAAACAGAAAGAACAAAAAGAAAGAAGAGTAGCTTGCAAAATGCCCCCCCCCCCCCCCAAAAGAAAACCCAAAGGAAACACTAGCTAGAGACATACGGGAAGGGGTGTATGCAATATCGCTTACAGAGACAAACGGACATCATCGATCAAGTGTGTAATATCGCCTACAGAGATAGACATCATCGAACATGTGTGTAATATCTCCTACACAGACAGACATCATCGATCAAGTGTGTAATATCGCCTACAGAGACAAACAGACATCATCGATCAAGTGTGTAATATCGTCTACAGAGATAGACATCATCGAACATGTGTGTAATATCGCCTACACAGGCAAACAGACATCATCGATCAAGTGTGTAATATCGCCTACAGAGACAAACAGACGTCATCGATCAGGTGTGTAATATTGCCTACAGAGATATACATCTTCGATCAAGTGTGTAATATTGCCTACACAGACAAACAGACATCATCGATCAAGTGTGTAATGTCGCCTACAGAAACAGACATCATCGATCAGGTGTGTAATATTGCCTACAGAGACAAACAGACATCATCGATCAAGTGTGTAATATCGCCTACAGAGATAGACATCATCGATCAAGTGTGTAATATCGCCTACAGAGACAAACAGACATCATCGATCATGTGTGTAATACTGCCTACAGAGATAAACAGACATCATCGATCAAGTGTGCCCGTACACTCGTGTGTACACGGGCGACAGAGACAACACAGCTGCAAAGGTACAAAGAAATCCCTTTGTACAGAACTGGAGAAGAAAAGAAAAGGCGAACACGACCAAAAGAACAATGAAGCAATGGACAAAGACAAAAGAAAGCTGAGGAAAGCAGGCCGACTGTAACTACAGCAATCAGAGTCAGGGTGTGGTAACCGATTGTAACTACAACAGCCAGTGTCAGGGTATTGTCACTGAAATTACATCAGTCAATGTCAGGGTGTGGTCAGTGTAACCACAGCAGTCAGAGTCAGGGTGTGGTCACTGTAACCACAGCAGTCAGTGTCAGGGTGTGGTCACTGTAACCACAGCAGTCATAGTCAGGGTGTGGTCACTGAAACTACAGCAGTCATAGTCAGGGTGTGGTCACTGTAACCACAGCAGTCAGAGTCAGGGTGTGGTCACTGTAACCACCGCAGTCAGTGTCAGGCTGTTGTCACTGTAACTACAGCAGTCAGTGTCACGGTGTGGTACCTGTAACCACAGCAGTCAGTGTCAGGGTGTGGTAGCTGTAACTACAGCAGTCAGTGTCAGGGTGTGGTTACTGTAACCAAAGCAGTCAGTGTCAGGATGTGGTCACTGTAAAACCACAGCAGTCAGTGTCAAGGTGTGGTAACTGCAACCACAGCAGTCAGTGTCAGGGTGTGGTGATTGATTGTAACCACAGCAGTCAGTGTCATGATGTGGTCACTGTAACCACAGCAGTCAGTGTCAGGGTGTGGTTACTGTAACCACAGCAGTCAGTGTCAGGGTGTTGTCATTGTAACCACAGCGGTGAGTGTCCCGGTGTGGTCATTGTAACCCCAGCAGTCAGTGTCAGGGTGTGGTAACTGATTGTAACCACAGCAGTCAGTGTCAGGGTATGATCACTGTAACCACAGCAGTCAGTGTCAGAGTGTGGTAACTGAAGAAGCCATGCAGTAAATAAGTTATGAGAGACAGTGGCAAGTAGACTACAATACACAGCGTCACATCACCACACCCTTATTGCTGTCAGTGTCAGGGTGTGAGACAACGTCGATCGCTACCAGCTGTCTTGTGAGACCTCGTGCAGCAGTAAATAATGTCCTGTGAGACCTCGTCCATCGCTATGTAATGTCCTGTGAGACATCGTCCATTGCGAGATAATGTCCTGTCAGAACTCGTCCATCGTTAAGTAGCATAGCGACAGGGAGACCACAGAAACACGAGCGTCAGACGACTGGAAGACCATAGAAACACGAGCGTCAGACGACAAGGAGACCATGGAAACACGAGCGTCAGACGACAGGGAGACCATGGAAACACGAGCGTCAGGCAACAGGGAAACCATGGAAACACGAGCGTCAGGGAGAACATGGAAATACGAGCGTCAGACGACACGGAGACCATGGAAACACGAGCGTCAGGCGACAAGGAGACACGAGCGTCAGACGACAAGGAGACCATGGAAACACGAGCGTCAGACGACACGGAGACCATGGAAACACGAGCGTCAGGCGACAGGGAGACCATGGAAACACGAGCATCAGGCGACAGTGAGACCATGGAAACACGGGCGTCAGGCGACAAGGAGACCATGGAAACACGAGCGTCAGGCGACAGGTAGACCATGGAAACACGAGCGTGAGACGACAGTGCCTGCAGCAGCCGTGGGAAAGCAGGAGGCAGCCAGCAGCCCGAAGAAGGCAGTCATCAAAGATGCAAAGGGCCAGACGGTCGGCTGGCCCCCGGGGAGCCGGTCAGTCACACTTGGCGGGGGTGTGACAGTGCAGCGCGCACGTGCTGCTTGATTGATTAGCTAATGCTCTCGGTCTCCCCGGTCACTCAGTCAACACTGGCACTCACAATGGTTGGTAAGCGCCATGTCGATCAACACAGATGCACAGCGGCTTAGCAGAGACATAGGTAAGCGTCATGTCGATCAACACAGCTGTACAGCGACTTAGCAGAGACATAGGTAAGCGTCATGTCGATCAACACAGATGTACGTCGACTTAGCAGAGACATAGGTAAGCGTCATGTCGATCAACACAGCTGTACAGCGACTTAGCAAAGACATAGGTAAGCGTCATGTCGATCAACACAGATGTACAGCGACTTAGCAGAGACATAGGTAAGCGTCATGTCGATCAACACAGATGTACGTCGACTTAGCAGAGACGTAAGTATCACATCCATCAACACAGATGTACAGCGATTAGCACCAGTAACTTAGCAGACTTGGGATTTAGGCCTCTAACGGAAGGCACTGTACTATGCATCAAGTAGCATTACAGTTGCAAAGCAAGGCATTTGGTTGACAGACGCAGACACAATAACCGGGCTCACAAACACGGGCACAAAGACCTGGCTCACATACACGGGCACAAAGACATGGCTCACATACACGCGCACAAAGACCTGGCTCATAGACAGGGGCACAAAGACCTGGCTCACAAACACGGGCACAAAGACCTGGCTCACAAACACGGGCACAAAGACCTGGCTCACAAACACGGGCACAAAGACCTGGCTCATAGACAGGGGCACAAAGACCTGGCTCATAGACAGGGGCACAAAGACCTGGCTCACAAACACGGGCACAAAGACCTGGCTCATAGACAGGGGCACAAACAAGTGGTTAACATGCACGGACACAGACCTGGCTCACATGCAGGGCACACAGACCTGGCTCACATACACGGGCACAAAGACCTGGCTCACATACACGGGCACAAAGACCTGGCTCACATGCAGGGCACAAAGACCTGGTTCACATACACGGGCACAAAGACCTGGCTCACATGCAGGGCACAAAGACCTGGCTCACGTGCACAGGCACAAAGACCTGGCTCACATGCACGGGCACAAAGACCTGGCTCACATACACGGGCACAAAGACCTGGCTCACATGCAGGGCACAAAGACCTGGCTCAAATACACGGGCACAAAGACCTGGCTCACATGCACGGGCACAAAGACCTGGCTCACAGATACGGGAACAAAGACCTGGCTCACAGATACGGGAACAAAGACCTGGCTCACAAACACGGGCACAAAGACCTGGCTCATAGACAGGGGCACAAAGACCTGGCTCATAGACAGGGGCACAAACAAGTGGTTAACATACACGGACACAGACCTGGTTCACAGATACGGGCACAAAGACCTGGCTCACATACACAGGCGCAAAGACCTGGCTCACATGCACGGACATAAAAAACATTGCTCACAGACACAGGCACAAACAACTGACCGAAGCACAATGTGTTCACACACGCTCCAATATCTGTTTAATAGCAAGCTACAAACAGGAGACGATTATAACAGAAACCTCTCGCTGCGACACAATCTAAATCTCCCATTCCACCCTACCTCACCCCATTCCTCCCATTCCATCACGGCTCACCCCCACCCCACCCCTCTGGCTGTTCATTTCTTTTTCAGTCAACAACAGCAAAATTCACTTCCTGATTACAATGTAAGCAAACAAAAACAGTATGCTTTACTTGTACCTGCGATGACATCATATGACGGGGGCAGTTGTTAGTTAATGAGGGGGGCAGTTGTTAGTTAATGAAAGGGCAGTTGTTAGTTAATGATGGGGCAGTTGTTAGTTAATGAAGGGGCAGTTGTTAACTGTATCAAGAAGTTCGTGCCACAGTTGACAGGGTCACAGTAAGAGTTTCTGTGTGATACGAGTCCCTTCCCTCAGACTAACTGATTGGTTGACTTACTGAATGTCAAACTTCCACGGTAGTTGAAAATAAATCTATATCTATAAAATCTATAAATGTATATCTGCCAGTTAGAGAGAGGGGGTGGGGGGGGGGGGGGGGAGAGAGAAAGCAAGAGAGAGAGAGAGAGAGCCCTGACCTTGATGTAGGATCCACTCTCATCGTCATAACCGTTGTTTGAAGCCCCTCCAGGTACGCCCTCCACCTTCTTGGCCTCCAGCCCCAGGAAGTAGATCTCTGGGTAGTCAAGGATCTCCGTTTGTTCGTAGGCCGTCAGCTTGCTGCGGTACAACTTCAGGGCTTCTGTTCGCACAACACAACACTGCCATCAACACCACATACATCTGCTCACATCATAATCATAATCATAATAATAAAAGTATCTATAAAGCGCAAAATCGAGCCGAAGAGATTATTCCAAGCGCGTACTCTCTCTCTCTCCTTCTCTGTCTGTCTGTTTCTCTCTCCCTCTCTCTCTCTCTCTCTCTCTCTCTCTCTCTCTCTCTCTCTCTCTCACACACACACACACACACACACACACACACACACACACACACACACACACACACACACACACACACACACAGGTACCCGTACACACGAGTGTACTGACTTTACAGAACTTAATATGCACACACGACACAACACTGCCACCACCACCACACACAGCCCCTCTTTACATGACACAACACTGCCACCACCACCACACACAGCCCCTCTTTACATGACACAACACTGCCACCACCACCACACACAGCCCCTCTTTACATGACACAACACTGCCACCACCACCAAAGACAAAAACAACGTCTGTTGGCAAAACATCACCATCACCTGCACAAACAACCTCTGTACGTACAACAACAGCTTACAATCATCACAGACAACTTTTGTACGCACGGCAAAAACAGACCGCAATCATCATCACAGACAACGTATGGGACGGACGGACAAACAGAAAAACGGGCAGGCGGACACGGAGACGGACCTGAAGGAGTCATGGGGATACGGTTGCCATACTGGTCACGCTTGGATCGTTCTGACTGAAGGGGGCCGGACGGAGTGGGGGCAGTGGCGTAGGAGGGGGCGTTGTTGGCGGTACTGCTGCTGGTGACGCTGTCGCTGTGGCGGAGGTGGGGAAGCGTGCCCCCTGCCCCCTCCCCGCTGTCATGGTGATGCTTGCTGTAGCCGTGCCGGCCCCCTCCCTCCCCCGTGTGTAGGTGTGGCAGTGTGGTGGGAGCGACGGTGGCCACCAGCTTGTTCTGCACGTGCAACACGCAGCTTGGCAACAGTGAAATAACAACACGTAGGCAGGAAGATGGAGACCAACAAAACGTTAAAAAGAACGCCGATTTGCGCACATTTTCGGGGTAAACCCTTATTCAGTCAACAAACTGACAGGTAAACGATAATAAATGAAAACCGAAGGAAAGAAGCTGAGACTATGATGAAGCTATAGCGGCCCTGGACTGTCATAACAACGGACACGACGCAGTAGCTCTCGCCTGGCATGCAAGCATATTTACGACGTAGATAAATCCACCAAGACCGCAGTCGTGCGATAATAGAATACATCCACTGAATATGCAGCAAGACGTCCACTGAGTTGCCTCTACTGCAATAGGACGTTGCAGCCGCTTGACACCTCACCCGCCTAGCGGTTGGGATTATTATTTTTCAGTTTATTTTAATACTTGTCGAGCGCCTCATCTCGAGATGAGCCCTAAGCGCTTCACATCGGCAGCTATAGCGCTAGTCTCTGCTTCCGAGCAAACGCATTGCGCACTAGTCATATGTGACCCTGAATGACTGAGTGTAGATTTACACAGCACGTTTTGAATACCATCCACCGAAGTGGTTACAGCGCTGATCAGCTGCTGTTAGCTGGCCTCCCCGCAACACAGAGAGAAGTAACATCCGGTAACTCACCTCACTGTGTTATATACCCTGACCTCAGAATTACTGCATCCCAGTTACATGTTGGGGTGGGTTTTGTGGTTAGAGATTTTGCTAGCTTTGAAACAGATGGGACTTCAGAGCGGTTTCAAATGCAGTGGTTGACTGAATGTGTCTGATTTCACGAGGTAGGGAATTCCAGACAGAAAGAGCAGCATAGGAAAAAGAGCGATGTCCAAATGTGTTGGTCTTAATATGTGGAATACATGGATTTCTTGAGTCAGAAGAGGATCGAAGCTGTTTTGATGGAGTGTACACATGAAGAAGACCAGACAGATAAACGGGACCTGTGTCTGAGCTGTGTCAGAGTGTGAAAGAGTTGGTAAGTTATATTCAATACGGGATTGGGCAGGCAGCCAGTGAAGAGTTGTCAGGTGGGGTGCAATGGGAGTGATAACTGACCTCAGAGTTGTAGTGGGGGTGCTTGACTTTGCTGGTGTTGGAGGTGAGTTTGCTGGCATTCACACTCTGCTGGTTTCCATAGCGACCGTCGTTGGCCAGTTGCTGAGAGCGGTGCAAGCTTCCATGATGCGGACTCTGTGAACACAAACACCGGCGTTCAGTGCAGGCCACTGGCAATGGCTGCCACATACAGCCGTCAGTCCACAACTACCACAAGTCACTTTAACTAGCACGGCTTCAGGCACTGCTTTACCACGTCCAGCCTTTGCAGGAAGGTGCCGGAAAACAAGACTTGGGGTGTGTCCACAACGTTGTGCAAACCCAGTCACTGTGCTATCCGGATTTTTTAGCTGGGACAGGTTTTCTCACGTGATATTTGTATTATGGCATTTTGTCCAGAGTATTTGTTTATAAATTTATTATAAACTTACTTTTTTTTTTTACTTAATGAGCTGTTAGTAGTTTACTGAATTGCCATGTGAGGGATAATTGTAATATTTTGACTTGACTGTCTATGTTCCGTCCAGAGTGGAATCATTTGGTAGGTGAACTGGTGCACCGTTTCCATTATACCCACGAAATATGTAGGATGTTCACAGCTAGAATCACTCCGTTCGCATCGAATGAAAATACAGTAAGAATGAACATCGTTATATTTCGTTTTACTGACGCAATTGACCCAGTTTTCTTTCATTCTGCAATGTACCACTTTGAACATACACAGACACAACACACACACACACACACACACACACACACACACACACACACACACACACACACACACACACACACTAACACTAGATAATATATAATATTGGATATTTGTAAGCGCCCTACCTATGAAAATATTTTAGCAGCCCAAGGCGCTGTGACCTGCATTTTGAGTAAAGTATTGATAGTAACCCATGTTTTGAGTAAAGTATTGATAGTGACCCACGCTTTGAATAAAGTATTGATAGTGACCCATGTTTTGAGTAAAGTATTGATAGTGACCCACGCTTTGAATAAAGTACTGATAGTGACCATTGTTTTGAGCAAAATTTGGATTGTGACTCACGTTTTGAGTAAAGTATTTCGGTCTGAGTATACTTTGTAACATCAGAAACCCTGTCAGTTAGTTTTTATGATTGTTCAGTTTTAGCAACACAAGCTCCAGTATACTCGACACGGTTGTTTTGATATTATTTCATTCACAAGAAAAAGAAAAAGAAAAAAAGAAAGAAAGAAAAAGAAAAAAAGAAAAAAAGAAAAGAAAAAAAGAAGAAGAAGAGAAAAACACGCAAAATAACTAATTATTTCACACTGGAGTTGTTTTGCTATATTATGTGGAAGAACTTCTGTGTCAAAGAGAACCTGTACGGTACAAAGACAAGATGTACTGTACAATGCTATGTGGAGTAATGTGTCAAATATGTATGCAGAGTAGGCACACACACACACACTGACACACACACACACACACACACACACACACACACACACACACACACACAACACACACACACACACCACACACACCACACACACACACACACACACACACACACACACACACACACACACACACACAATGCTATGTGGAAGAAGAAGCAGGCAGCTCAACATAGGTAAGGAGATATAAACCTCAACGGTAATTACTAGTGCTTGGATCCAATAAAGGGATGCAGTTTTCTTCAAAGAACTAATTATGAATTTTAGGTTGAAGTGTAGAAAAACAAAACAAACAAACAAAAACAAAACGAGATCCAAACACAGAAAGGTTCAAACGAACGCTTATTTATTTTAACACGGACACACAGTATGCAAATTTTCGGGGAAATCCCCTTTATCACGACACTTAAACAACAGATAAACGGTCAAAAACGATGAAAAATGAAAGAAAAAGACTTATCTTGCTTTTGAGTTTTTACAGCTTGTTACAAGAACAAAACGAAACAACAACACAAAAACGAACAAACAAACAAACAACAAAACACCCCCCTCCCCCCCCCCCCCCCCCCCCCCCGCAAAAAAAGAAAAAAGAAAAGAAAAGAAGAAGCAAACATGAATTGTTGAGGCGTTATATATAAATCTGGAAGACCTTAAACAGAGTAGGATAAATCCGACGAGAGAGAGAGAGAGAGAGAGAGAGAGAGAGAGAGAGAGAGAGAGAGAGAGAGAGAGAGAGAGAGAGAGAGAGAGAGAGACTCCTCATAAAAGTCTAGGTGGTAGACCCCCCCCCCCCCCCCCCCCCACCTCCTCCAACACACACACAATCCACAGCTGAATCCGATTTTTGGCCCACAATGCTAGGCAAAGAGCAGAGGGGTTATCAAAAATCTGATCCGGTGGGGACCATTATTATGTTCGTTACCGAAGCCAGACACGTGTTTCGCTACCCGAGTAGCTTAATCAGTGACCACCGGCTCATAATGGTGAGAGAATATCAGCCCGATACTAGCGACAGAAAACCACCGTCTAGGTGGTAAACGCCGGTAGCATGGGAGAATACTTGCTTTATGCCTTATGCTAGGTTTACTAGACTTGTTTACGGACGAGTTGTCAGACATGTTGAAGGGCCAGATTTAGACGTTTGTTTGAGGCCGAGTTGTTTAAGACCGTGTTTTAGACTTGTACAAAGTCGAGGTGTTAGACTTGTTTAAGGCCGGGTTGCTAGACCTGTTTAAGGCCGAGGTGTTAGACTTATTTAAGGCCAAGTTTTAGACTTGTTTAAGGCCGAAGTGTTTGACCTGTTTAAGGCCGGCAGACCTGTTTAAGGCCGGGTTGTTAGACATGCTTAAGGCCGGGTTGTTAGACTTGTTTAAGGCCGAGGTGTTAGACTTGTTTAAGGCCGATGTGTTAGACTTGTTTAAGGCCGAGGTGTTAGACTTGTTTACGGCCGGGTTGTTAGACTTGTTTAAGGCCAATAAGGTCGAGCCGCGTTAGACTTGTTTAAGACCGAGTCAATGACGTTTAAGCACAGGCTAGCCACTGATTAACGTCACGTGAACATATTGCCCTTCAGTCAAGTCTTTCACACAACAGTCTTTACTCCTGCAACGAAGCGAGCGACAATGTTGAGCAGCCGAGCTGGAGGACTGACCGGACACCTGGGGTGCTCCTGTCCCTAGTCCCAAATTGGACAACACACAGTCGAGGTTGGTTTGCAGCATAGTGGCAAGATGTGTGGTAACGTACGTGTGGAGGCTGACTGTGCCCACCTGTTCAGGTGGTAGAAGGGTGTGGGCAAACTCCAAACACAGGTTTACGACATCCTTTCTTCAACAAACTCCACGCACTGGTTTACGACATCCTTCCGTGGAGGTGGGTGCCGAAAAGCGATGCTGGGAGTGTGGGGTGTGGATTGAGACTGCACTCAAACACTGCCTGCCCCCTGCACACAGCCGTTACGGGGAAGCAGACCACTTTTCTCGGCACTCCCTGTCTTCACTGTACACAAGACATCGCCTCACTGCGTCCCTGTCTTCCCCTTGCCGTGTTACTGGACACTGGGCACACTGCGTGAACTGACCAGGCGTTGCACCAACAAAGCAGTCTGTGCCGTGAGACCGCCAGGTCTAACTATCTTAGTCCAGTTAACCTGACTCCAGGCTACCTCCAGTTGAACTGAATCGCCCTGATATAGTGAACGCAGTCGACTTGCTTTTAAAATCACCAGATCTCTGCCTCCCCCGCATACTGCCTACAGTAGGCTACTTGCAGCTAAGAACCCCTCTGGAGAATCCAGCATCGTGGATGCCAGTGGCTTTCAGCCAGACTGATTCACTGACTGCACCCTGCCTGGTGGACCGTGCAGCTGTCTGTGTACTGCGCTGGCACAGCGGGGTAGCGCGGCTGGGCCAACACTTGGGTGGCGCTGACCACAAGTGTCCTGATAAACAGCCTATGTTGTACAGCAGGACGAGAGGGAGCACTAAGCCTGTCGACGTGCACTCCCACAGGACGTGGTCTACAGCCATGGCTGAACGTGCACTCCCACAGGACGTGGTCTACAGCCATGGATGAACGTGCACTCCCACATGCGGTGGTGGTGCAGGTACAGGCCAGGAGACAGGAAGTAGCAGTGGTCAGATCTGCTTGGAGCGTTAAATGCCCCATGCATAGCCTGCATGCTATTGACCAGAGTCTTACAGCACGTAAAATCAAAGTCCGTGGCTTTTCAATGTACAGTGGCAACAATTCTTCACACACTTCAATGTACAGGCATTACAACTGTTTACACACTGCAATGTGCATGCACTACAACTGTTCACACACTGTAACGTACATACACTACAACTGTTCACACACTGCAATGGACATGCACTACAACTGTTCACACACTGCAATGAACATGCACTACAACTGTTCACATACTGCAATGAACATGCATTACACTGGCAACAACTGTTCACACACTGCGAAGGGTCATGAACACGTTAGGCACCTACCCGCATCTTTTTTGGTCGGGAGTGTTGGCTAGCCTGTTCCACGTTCGGCAGTTTGAACTTCATGTTGACAGCGGCTCTCGTGTTCTGACTGTCACTGATGGAAGCACTCATTAGGCTTCCTTTGTCCCTGGACACGGTGTGATCACCGGCCGACAGTCACAGTCCGATGAGCAAGACCCGTCCTCCCCATGTTTCCAGGAGAAGAGCAGGAAGGACGGACAGCTCGCCCACTCGACCGCCGCACACACGTCGTCTCCCCGCGCCCCCGTCTGCCCCTAACACTGTTACTGACCGGCAACAAACTCCCCGTGTCACTGACCGGCAACAAACTCACCCCGTCACTGACCGGCAACAAACTCCTGTGTCATTGACGGGCAACGACCTCGCCCAGCCACCGACTGGCAACAACTTCTATCTCAGTTGTTAGCACAGTTGTTGTGACGTTGCTGCTGCTGTTGCTTGGTTGACGCGGGCCACCCGTCACCACAGTCTGAGTGTGCTCCGTGCCGGGCTGCACACTGGGTCACACTGGATGCCACAGACATGTGCAACCTACACACGTTGTAGTACTTACAGGAAAACCAGATTCAAAAAGGATATATATATATATATATATAAAATCTGGAATGCAAACAGTAAGCTTGGTGTAAAAATGGCTGAGCCCAAAATCACGACTAAAACGGAGAGAGAGAGAGAGAGAGAGAGAGAGAGAGAGAGAGAGAGAGAGAGAGAGAGAGAGAGAGAGAGAGAGAGAGAGAGAGATTCTGATCATTGGTTTGAAATTCCCAGTGACCGCTGTCTCTGCTGTTCGTGATGACTGTCCGAGTCAGTGACATCACCGCCGCGTAATCGTCACTACCAACATGTACATGATTTTCCACTACAGCGGACGGCAGATTAGGCAGACCACAACAGAACAAACTGCTGAGTTCTGGTGGACCAGTCTCAGCCGCACGGCAGGCACTTTGTCAAGAAGCCCCAGACTGGCATGCCACATTGTACTACGTCCATATTCCATAACTTCTGTGGCGGCACTGTCCTGGAGGAACATGACCAGAAACACAGACTGGACATGCAGGGGTCAGGACTATGACCAAGAACACAGACTGGAGATAGTGCAGGAATATGACCAAGAAGAAAGACTGGACATGCAGGGGTCAGGAACATGACCAAGCACACAGACTAGACATGCAGGGGTCAAGAATATGACCAAACACACAGACTGGACATGCAGGGGTCATGAATAGGACCCAGAAGACAGACTGCACATGCAGGGGTCAGGCACATGACCAAGCACACAGACTGCACATAGGGCAGGAATATGACCAAGAAGACAGACTGGACATGCAGGGGTCAGGAACATGACCGAAAAAACAGACTGTTGTTGGCCGCTTTCATGCGGCGCTATTCTCCGCTCCCGAGCAGACTCACTGTGCTCTTGTCGCGTGTGACTGAATGAGTTACTGTAACTTTTTATTGCGTGTTTGAATATTCACCGAAGTGGTGTACTTACAACGCTGTTTGGTTGTTACATGGCTGGTGCCACGTGAAACTGCTGCAGTCTCGGCACGTTCTGCTTACACCATGCACAACGTGTTACGCCACTTCATGCAAAGCCACATGCGTAGGGTGCCTGCATGTTTAGCTGTAACCTGCCAGGTGCACCTTTGGCAGAATGACCAAGATTGTTTACGTGCTTCTGTGGTAACATGGTGATGGACGACAAACCAAATATCCCAAAGACATCACACCATCGATCGCCTGGAGGAGAGAGGCGTAAAAAGATGAAGCGCTTGGTGATCTTCCTTGAAGTTACAAAAGGGCCATCATCAGTTAGACCAATACTGGCATTGTTTCGAAGACAACATGGGGAAAACTCCCGAGAGACAGGGTGGAGCGCATATCGGCTTTCCCCAGCACATTGATATCACCATGAACTGGACAGAACTGAAGAAATCTATGAGGGAAGCTCATTTGTGTAGAAACTCCGTCCCAGTGCAATTAAATATCTTAAAGTTTTTCAGAATGGCTACTTTAACACGAAACACCCAAAACAAGTTGTGTATCCAAAGCGAAGTCGTGACGTCAGATGACCGGAGTCTTACAGCACTTTAAAGCGAAGTTGTATACTGTCAAGCGAGGAATTTAGCCAAAGCAAAGTCGCGTTTACCAGGTGACGTATTTATTCAACGCGATGTTGCATCTATCGAGCGACGTATTTGTTATCGGAAGGTCCGTTCTTTCTGTCAAGCGACGTATTATCCAAAGTGACGTTGCGTCAAAGTGACGTTGTATCGGTCTCAAGCGACGTTATGTAATGATCCATATTGACGTTGTATCTACACAAAGCAGTCTTGTGTCTCTCAAGAAACATTCTGTCGATCCAAAGTGGCGTTGTATTGATCCAAAGCAGCGTTGTAATGATCCAAAGCGAGGTTGTATTGATCCAAAGCGGCGTTGTATCTCTCCAACACGATGATGGCACTATTAGTCTATTTACCCAAAACGATTTTGAAATCAGAAAAGTGTAGAAGGCTGATTTTAAATCCTACTGCATGTACAACGGTGGCGTTTCGACTGACTAGACCGCTGACACACTGGCAAGCTAAGATTATGCACTTACTGTGGATCATTAAATCTGCACATGACACCAGCCCAAACAACACATCGCCACCGAACCTTGGCAAAGCAGCCACACAGACAATGCCAAGTTGGCACAGAATCACGTCACGCAGAGACAAAACCAAACCAATAATTACACCAATCCAGACTTACACAGCCATTACAGTATCAAGTTCTCCAAGTTCAGTGTGGACCTGCGGAACAATAATAGCAACAGAGGCGGTACTGCGATCTCACTGTGGCCCTGTTGTTGCTGACAGACTATTGAAGCAGGAGGTAGGCCTAATTACTGAGAAACGTGGCTCGCAACAATTGAACTAGACCTCAGACACCCTCTGACAGCATTGGTCCAAGCTACCACAAATTGATTTATGGCACATTTAAATATTAATGTCCAACAGGCTGGGTGTGTAATGACCGGGTTAACAAACACTGACACAACTAAAACCAAACAAAGCCACAGCGTACAAGAGTATTTTAAAACTGAATGAGACAAAATACCTTCCACTCACTTAAAAGGAAATGACCTGCATCTTTTCAAAGTAAGCTCCCCGACTGAGTAAGTAAGAAAGTTGGTGTTTTACGCCCAGTCAACCATTACGGTTACATCAGGGCGATCCCCGACTGAACAGCGACACATTTCTTTAGTGTTTATAGCCATTGTTTAAATGCATGTTCACAGTCCTCTTTTGGGGTGCGGTCCAGTCACTGCTAAGGGGTTTGAATTTGTCCCCCGCTGAGAGGCTTGTCCTGAAATGTGGAAACAAAACAGAAATCACACGGTGCAAGATCCGGGTAGTAGGGAGGGTGTGGCAAAGTTTGAATGTTTTCCTTTGGAGAGATACCAGCTTTGACAAAAACCAGCTTTGACTCGTGTGCAAGGTGCGTTACCATGAAGACGTTTGATTCCACGCATGCCGCCTGAGGTCGGTGGTGATTATTTGTTGTATTGTTCAGTTCCGCAGTAGCACAGTCTCTGTAGTGTTCAGTTCCGAGAGAACACAGTCTCTCTAGTGTTCAGTTCCGAAAGAGCACAGTCTCTGTAGTGTTCAGTTCCGCAGTAGCACAGTCTCTGTAGTGTTCAGTTCCGCAGTAGCAGTCTCTGTAGTGTTCAGTTCCGAAAGAGCACAGTCTCTGTAGTAGGCCTACTCTCCCGTGATGCTCTTTCCGGCCTTCTGCGGCACCATACCCTTGGAGTAAAACAAATAATGCGTGAAGTACTTCTCGGAGCGGCATCGCCTTGTGATTTGGGGCGCGTCTCAACCTTTCGATACTTTGCTTTGTTCTTTGCTTTTCTCAAAGGTTCAAATTAATGTCTCCAGGTTTTATTGCCAGTTACCAGCTCATCGAGATGCCGTCGGTCGTAATTTTCATACATCTCGGGGAGCGCTTTTGAAATGCTACCGTATCCCTCTTTTGCGTCAAAGGACCCGCGGAACAATAATAGGTCCAACTTGCGCAAACTTTACAGGAGTAGAGCTTGTTAGGCACTGTGCAAGGTGCACTTGCCGGCTATTTTCTACAGCAAAATACCAGCATCTTCAGCGATAATGGCCATCGGAACTCGTCGTTGCAGTTGTTGTTTTTTCCCTCAATTTGTTTTCTTTTTTCTCATTTTTTTTTTCCACGTTACTCCTGCTGTCGCAAATGCTTGATTTCCCAGACTGAAACGTTTCACTCACCGGAAAACTTGTTTTTCAAGGAGCAGATGACGGGCTTGCAGATGTCAGGCCATAGAGAATTTCTGGCTGTGGCGGACTGAATGACGTAGGGCCGACAGTCAGCGGCGGAAAGTGAAGTTTTTATTTTTTATTTTTATTTTTAATCTCTGTGTCGCTCACAACAAATGTCCCGTCTCTGTGTGTAGACCTGGCAGCACTGTCCCCTCTGTGTGTAGACCTGGCAGCACTGTCCCCTCTCTGTGTGTACTGTGTGTGTAGACCTGGCAGCACTGTCCCCTCTGTGTGTAGACCTGGCAGCACTGTCCCCTCTGTGTGTGTAGACCTGGCAGCACTGTCCCCTCTCTGTGTGTAGACCTGGCAGCACTGTCCCCTCTGTGTGTGTAGACCTGGCGGCACTGTCCCCTCTCTGTGTGTAGACCTGGCAGCACTGTCCCCTCTGTGTGTGTAGACCTGGCAGCACTGTCCCCTCTCTGTGTGTAGACCTGGCAGCACTGTCCCCTCTGTGTGTGTAGACCTGACAGCACTGTCCCCTCTCTGTGTGTAGACCTGACAGCACTGTCCCCTCTCTGTGTGTAGACCTGGCAGCACTGTCCCCTCTCTGTGTGTACTGTGTGTGTAGACCTGGCAGCACTGTCCCCTCTGTGTGTGTAGACCTGGCAGCACTGTCCCCTCTCTGTGTGTAGACCTGGCAGCACTGTCCCCTCTCTGTGTGTACTGTGTGTGTAGACCTGGCAGCACTGTCCCCTCTGTGTGTGTAGACCTGGCAGCACTGCCCCCTCTGTGTGTGTAGACCTGGCAGCACTGTCCCCTCTCTGTGTGTACTGTGTGTGTAGACCTGGCAGCACTGTCCCCTCTCTGTGTGTAGACCTGGCAGCACTGTCCCCTCTCTGTGTGTAGACCTGGCAGCACTGTCCCCTCTCTGTGTGTAGACCTGGCAGCACTGTCCCCTCTCTGTGTGTAGACCTGGCTAGTACCGCTATGGGAAGGGGCGAGAGGTCCATTAATTATTAACAGACGTCCTATCCAGCCAACCGCCAGGCTCCCTTGCGCAGCAGGCGTCACATCACGCACGGCATCTTCCGCTTTAGACCACTGTGATCACACACGGCATCTTCCGCTTTAGACCACTGTGATCACTCACGGCATCTTCCGCTTTAGGCCACAGTGATCACGCGTAAAGAAATATTCAAAGCTGACGTTTTGTTGTTGTTGTTTTCTGCATAAAATCATATTTAATGGATAACTGAGTTGACGGGTGTTTTATCTGAATACGTTACGATTAAAAAAAAAAAAATGGCACAGTTGCTATTTTGATTCGGTAAACACTGGGGACAACAACAAAAAAACTAAAAAGAAGAAAAAAAGACAACAACAACAAAACAGCATACGATTTATCAACGCTGTACAGATTTGCTTTGTACGTACACTGACTACTGAGTGACATGTACAAATTATTGACCATTACTCAGTACTGAGTACTATTGTCTCAGTACGGAGCTGCTTGCACTAATGTTTTTGACTCACTCTGTCGAGCACCGGGCGATATGGCTATTTCGGCGACAATGTCATGAAAACAGAAAATGTTCGAAGTCAGTGATGGCCTTGGGTTTTACGTTGCTATTTAGATATTACTTTTGTTTTCCGAAGACACATTTTTCATGATTTTACCGAATTCTTGGAAACGGCATTCTGTTTTAATGTTCAGCCCAAAATACTGTTTTGGGTTAGGACTGCTTGCCCTCTGGGCGCCATACGCTGCCCCAAACAATGCCCATCTGAATGCAGCCTTCATGGAGCGGCTGCTGACCGTGTAACTACTGAGGCAAAGATTGCCTCCCCTGCTCCACTCTCTGGGGTGTCCTGCGGTGTTCAGCCCGCATTCGCCTCACGTGGTGTGGGAAAAACTCGCCCGTGAAGTTACAGCAATTGAAACAGACTTTGGCGGTCTTCTTTCCCCTGCAGGTATGGTTTCGGGGACTGATGGGGTGGCGTGTTGAGTGGCGGGCTGTGAATCAGTCAGGATCCGGACGGCGGCTCGCAGGACGGCTAGGAGCAAAGGCCCCCGTGCTTACAAGTTAGCCTACACTTAGAAGTGAGTTGCTACCACAGTACTAGCGTTGTACAACTATTGTTTGGCGAGGCTTTGGTTTCTAAAACACCCCGCTTCAAAACTGTTCGTGAACCAACCACATCTTCCATCAACAGGAGAACAGCGCCGTTCACAATAGGAATACAGCAACGTCCAGTGGTACAAAAACAGTATCGTTCAAGATTATCACAGAACAGAAAGAAAGCTGTGCGTCCTTTTATTTTCTTTGGATTTCGCGCCACCAAAGAGATGACGGACACAAAAATGAGCATGTGCAAAACAATACAATATCGACGTGAACGGAAGTAGATTTAATGAATGACCACATGGGGTCCTGTGTGTATGAGATATAGATCAAGTGAAACTAATTACCAGTATGGATACAGACACAAATGTTTGTTGACTGTAAATAAGTTGTTGGCTTTTTTAACAGAAATTTCTATTGGTGCAACTTGCTGACACATGTTGTTAGCAGTCTAATATCACTTATGTGAAAAGACAAAATAAAAAGGAAGGACTGAATCCTGCTTTGAATAAGCTGCAGCTGATGCCAAGAGGTATAATAATAATAATGTACATTTATCATGCGCACATCAACACCCTGAGCGCTCACATGATACATATTAACCTACATATGATATTCTATACACATGTAGAGCATAGTCCTACCAAAACATTTTACATAAAGTAACGCACTACAAACACACACACACACACACACACACACACACACAAACACACACACACACACACACACACACACACACACACACACACACACACACTGACTGTAGCAGAAACTGGGTACTGATATTAGTTAGGATGGAAATACTGTGAGAAGAGGAAGGTTTTCAGTTTGGCTTTAAAAGATGACAGGGTTGAGCAGTGTCTAAGGTCTTGTGGGAGTGAATTCCAAATGTGAGATCCAAAGCAAGAGAAGGTGCGGAAGCCATGAATCTTGCGTTTGTACTGTTGGATTTCCAGCATGCGGTTGTCAGAAGAAGAGCGTAGTGTACGAGATGGAGTGTAGACATGCAGCAGTTCAGAAAGGTAAGCAGGACCAGAACCATTTATAGCACTGAAACACATACAAGCGACTTTATACTTAATACATTCTGAAATGGGAAGCCAGTGCAGTTTTTTCAGGAGAGGTGTTGAGTGGTGGTGACGGGGTGCCAAGAGAACAAGTCTTGCAGCGAAGTTCTGAATTTTCTGGAGAGGTTGGATGACAGAATTAGGTGTACCCATGAGGAGACAGTTGCAGTAGTCAAGCCGTGAAAGGATATAGGAAGTAACAAGAGTCTTGGTTGCGTCTTCAGTGAGAAACCTGCGGATTGAACTAATGCGTTTAAGCTCGAAATAAGCAGTTTGGCAGATTTTTATGACTTGCTTCTTCATGGACAGTTTTGAGTCAAGAATAAATCCAAAGTTCTTGGCAGAATCAGAGAAGGGATGTTGTGAGAGCCAAGAGTAATCGAGTCAGGGAGGGGAACGGTAGAAGGTTTCAAGGAAGACGAAAAGGGAAAGGGAAGAGCTTCTGTTTTGTCGTCGTTCAGTTTGAGCTGATTTTCCGTCATCCATGTTCTTATGTCGTCTGTGCATGCATTGAGTTCTTTGGTGAGGTTGGTCACTTCACTGAGAGGAGCGGATTTCTGGAGCTGTGTGTCATCTGCGAAAAGCTGATGGTTTACAGAGTGGTTAGCTATGATATCGGAGAGAGGCGTAGTGTACAGGACGAAGAGAATGGGTCCCAGTACTGAGCCATGAGGCACACCGTACATGAGCTGTGATGGTGACGAAGACGAGTTATTGACTGAAGTGGACTGATATCTGTCTGAGAGGTATGAGTGAAACCATTGGAGTGCAGTATACTGAATGCCAAAAACAGTTCAGGCGGGAGAGGAGAATTTGGTGGTCAATAGTGTCAAAAGCGGCAGAAAGATCCAACAAAAGAAGAAGAGAAATGTTGTCATTGTCCAGAGCGGAAAGAATATCGTTTGCAATACGTAACAAAACGGTCTCAGTGCTGGAACCCTGGCCAGTACAAAACCAGAAATCGATGTCTTATCCGTTTATACCATCATGGTTATAATACACGCATTTCTTTGGCATTCAACCATCAATGCAATGAGATCCAATCACCCACAAACACAGAGGCCAAACATTACTGTCAAATGAATGGCTGCATGGCCTTCCTGATCACAGCTTGCAAAACTTCAACGCACACAGAATAGTGCTGCCAGATTCGTCCTTCGTAAACCACGGCGTGAAAGCGCTACTCCACTCTTGAAAATACTTCACTGGCTGCCTGTTAAAGCTAGCATAGAATACAAGGTCTCTACCCTATGCTACCAATGCTTCAACTCTGTTGCTATGCCCTCCTATCTCCAAACTTACAACCCCACTAGAACTCTAAGATCCCAAGACTCTTCCCTCTTAGTTGTTCCGCGATTCTCTCTGAATACTTACGGAAAAATATCGTTTTCTGTGTTTGGTCCAGCTACATGGAATTCACTCCCTGTACACGTCAGACAGAGCCAGTGTCTGGTCACGTTCAGAAAACAACTAAAGACGTACCTGTTCACGAAACACCTGTCATAGAGTGAGAGAGAGGGTGGGGGGGGGGGGGGGGAGGATTGGGAGAGAGGGGGGAGAGAGAAAGAGAGAGGGAGGGAGAGAGATGGGGGAGGGGGGGAGGGGGAGAGGAGAAAGGGCACCCAATAAATGAATTATGTCTAATTGTTTTATTGCTGGTTTTAAATTTATTATGTTTTATCATATCTTATTTCATTTAGAGAGAAGAGAAAGGGTGCACAGCAAATGAATTATGTATAATTGTTTTATTACTAGTTTTAAATTTATTATGTTTTATCATATTTTATTTTATTTCACCTGAAAACAACGTTGTAAACATAACTAGTTATGTTGCTTTTATTTATCTGTGATTAGATATTGATTGTTGTTAAATGTTTTAAATAAGCTACGTGTCCTCAAAGTGGTATACTCCGTTATGGATGCACACGTGGATGTGCGCGTGTAGTGTGTGTGTGTGTGTGTGTGTGTGGTGTGTGTGTGTGTGTGTGTGTGTGTGTGTGTGTGTGTGTGAGAGAGAGAGAGAGAGAGTGTTTGTGTGTGTGTGTGTGTGTGTGTGTGTGTGTGTGTGAGAGAGAGAGAGAGAGAGAGAGAGAGTGTGTGTGTGTGTGTGTGTGTGTGTGTGTGGTGTGTGTGTGTGTGTGTGTGTGTGAAATGCATTAATTGCAGATTGTTTTATTGTCTAAATTCGTATTTATATTCTAAATGCTATATGTTTTAAAATTAATCTTGAATATGCGTGAATTGAAATATGTATAGATAGAGAGAATTTATCTTTTTAAATTGTTGTTTTAGGCTAATTTAAGTAATTGTGTTTTGTTGCATTTGTTGATCTGTACAGCGCTAAGAGCTCATATAATTGTTGTTGAGGCGCTATATAAAATAAATTATTATTATTATTAAGACGACTCTGACGACCGTTTCATTGTGTGAAAATTGTGAAACCAGCGACTGACAAGACGACTCTGATGACCGTTTCATTGTGTGAGAATTGTGAAACCAGAGACTGACAAGACGACTCTGATGACCGTTTCATTGCGTGAGAATTAAGAAAAACTGCGACGGCAAGGCGTTGCCTGTTTCCAAGGGAGGGGCGGTGGGATGGGGGGGTGGGGGGGGGGGGGGGGGGCGGCCTTAGTGCCGATACTGTTAGCTGTGTGTACACTCACTGAGTGCAGCAGCCAGTACAGCTCCACCCACTGCCTACTGCTCCTGAGGCTGGCCTGCCACTGCCTAGAAACCCGGGGTAGGCGACTGGGCGGCCCTCAGCAGTGTCGGGTGGCGGGATCAATGCAAGCGGCACTTGACGGCGGAGGAAGGCAGCGGGACCAGAGAGCGGAACGAAACTCGGAGCCACCCGCTTCTTTGCTCAGGGACCAGGACACCTATTTCGTCAACAGGTCCCTCAACAGCGACCAGGACACCTGTCTCGTTATCAGGGCCTTCAACAGGGACCAGGACACCTGTCTCGTCAACAGATCCTTCATCAGGGACCAGGACACCTGTTTCGTCAACAAGCCCTTCACCAAGGACCAGGACACCTGTCTCGTTACCAGGCCCTTCACCAAGGACAAGAACACTTGTCTCGTTACCATATCCTTTGACATTTCTCATACCAGGTCATTCGACAGATAGCAGGACACCTTTCTCCTCACCACCCCCTTCAGCAGGAATCAGGACATCTGTCTCATCACCAGGTCTTTCAACTGGGTCAGGACATCTTGTCTCATCACCATGTTCTTGAACAGGGACCAGTACACCTTTCACATCACCGGGGACTTGGACGCTGTCTCTTTGTCGGTTCCTTCAGTGGGGACCATGATACCTTCTCATTGCTGGGTCGTTCTAGAGGGTCCAGGATGCCTTCTCATTGCTGGGTCGTTCTAGATGGTCCAGGATACCTTCTCATTGCTGGGTCGTTCTAGATGGTCCAATATACCTTCTCATTGCTGGGTCGTTCTAGAGGGACCAGGACCGGAATACCTTCTCTTTGCTGGGTCGTTCTAGCGGGTCTAGGATATGTTTAGCATCACCAGGTCCGTCAACGAAAACCAGGGCATCCTCTTCACACGGTGAGACATTGTTGGGAACTTGTCAACTCTGAGATACCGGTCGATCAGGCGCGTACCGAAAATCTTGTCATGGGAAACTGATAATAGTAATAATAAAACAAAGATGCATTTCTAATGAAGCCAAATCCCTCCATGACTATACGCGTGTGAGGCTCAAAGTGCTATGCATGAAACATTACAACAATACACAACGTAATTTAATAATGCATTACATATCTTACTCTATCCCTCCCCCTCACCCGCATCCACAACCACGCTCAAACGCCCACCCACCCACGCCCACACACACACCTGCGACCCCACGCTTCCCTCTCTCTCTCTCTCCCAGTTTCCACCCCCATTCTCCAGTAATCATCAGTCAGCCGGTGAAGACGTCAGAAGCCCCCCACCTCACCCCACCCCCCAAATTTTAAATCAAGTACGGCATCCAATGCCTGTGAAAGAGAGTAACTCAGAGTAGACAGAAGTAAAGCGAAAAGTTTTTAAGTGAAGTTTTGAACTGTGAGAGAGAACTGCAGCGTCGGGTGTGGGCAGGAAGGTTGTTCCAAACAAGGGGAGCCTGAACAGATAACAGTTAAGAGTCTTCGAAATGAACTTTGCCAGCAGGCAGCAGGCACAGCCAACAGATACATCCAACAAACACAGCCAACAGACACAGCCAACAGACACAGCCAACAGACAGCCAAGATATACAGCCAGCAGCGACAGCCAGTAGACACAGCCAACAGCCAACAAATACAGCCAGAAGACACAGCCAACAGACAGCCAATAGACACAGCCAACAAATACACACAGCAGATACAGCCAGCAGACACAGCCAACAGATACAGCCAGCAGATACACCCAACAGACACAGACAGCCAACAGACACAGCCAACAGATACAGCCAGCAGACAGCCAACACACAGCCAACAGATACAGCCAGCAGATAAAGCCAGCAGATACACCCAGCAAATACAGTCAGCACACTCCCAACAGACACAGCCAACAGATACAGCCAGCAGACAGCCAACACACAGCTAACAGATACAGCCAGCAGATACACAAAGCAGACACACCCAGCAAATATAACAGACAGTCAACAGACACAACCAACAGACACAGCCAACAGATACACCCAGCAGACACAGCCAGCAAATACAACCCACACACAGCCAACAGACACAGCCAACAGATACACCCAGCAGACACACCCAGCAGACACACCCAGCAAATACAGCCAACATATACAACCAGCAGATACACCCAGCAGATACAGACACAGCCAACAGGCAGCCAAAAGACACAGCCAGCAGACACAGCCAGCTGATACAGGCGGGTACAAGAGGAGGGAGGTGAACTGGACTCTCACGAAGAAGTTAGACACTTTAGCGGGCCCAGGCGAGATCAAGAAGAGGGAGGTGGTGCTGGACCCTCAAGTTAGCCCAGAAGAGATCAAGAGCAAGGAGGTAGAGCTGGGCTCAGAAAGTTGGACTTCTTTTGCTTCAGTTGTTACTCAACAGCAGTGCTACGGGCATTGTCCTTGTGACTCTGCCCCGCACAGCAGTTGAAACAGCAATTGCGTGGTACACTAGTTGCTGCACAATGGCGAGGGGACGCTGCCTTAACATTTTGATTGTTCTGGCGGCGGTCCACGGCCTCCTCGGTCTTCCGGGGCGGTGCGCGGTCGAGCCTCCACTCTTTCGCCCCCTTTCCCCGTCCCTGATAAGCCACCTCGCTTCTGTGGATGTAAAACCTAATATTTACTTACTTACTTACCTGTGTGTGCATGCGCTCGCGCGCGCGCGCGCGTGTGTATGGACAATATGCCGCTGTATTATTTTATATTTGTTTTTAGGTATGCGGTCTTCGTGTATTACATGTGCGCTCAGATCAGAGTTTGGTCATGTATGCCTTTATTTACTGAAATTGTATGTAAATTCTTGTGTGGTTTGGCGGTCGTAGGGCCGGAAACCTTTTTATTTTGTCTACAGTCTGTATCTATACACGTAATGCGTCTTTTTATACGGCGTATTGTCCCTTAGATTTGGCTAGGGATCATTCGCTATAGAAATATACGTTATCGTTATTTATAAGTAAGGCCACTGTCCTACCATCGCTATCACCACTGGCTTCATGCACTGTAGTAAGGTGACTGTCCCATCTTTGCCAACACCTCTGGCATTAACATGTTGTTAGCACTGTAGTTAGGCCAGTGTCTTACTATCAACACTCTGGCCTCATGGAGTTCCGTGGCCCTCGTAAATAAAGAATTTTATCTTCTCTCTCTCTCTGTCCCTCTCTCTCTCTCTCTGTGCGCGTGCGTGCGTGCGTGCGTGCGTGCGTGCGTGCGTGCGTGCGTGCGTGCGTGCGTGCGTGCGTGCGTGCGTGCGTGTGTGTGTGTGTGTGTGTGTGTGTGTGTGTGTGTATGTGTTTTGGGTTGTGTTGGGTTGTATTATCCCCGTGTGTTAAACCGAAATTCGGTATTGCTTCGAGCAGACCACAAGGTCTGTAGCGCTGTAAGCTGTGTCAGATACGACTATACAGAGACTTAGTGAGTGTACGATGTGGTCGTTGTATATACATGTCCTGTACATATGTTTGATGGAATGATTGGTAGCATTTAATAAGGTTGAAGGTAAACGTGGACTGACTGTAGGTGGATGACTTTTTTTGTCAGAATGTTTTATTGTACAGCGCCTAGTGAAGTTGACAGCACTGTGTTTATAGCACTGTATATGTGTTATTAGCACATTTCCGGTATGATTATTATAACATGTCACACAACATCAATGACATAGTCGCAAAGCAAGCTAGGAAGATCAAAGCGCCAGTATTTGTTTATTATCAATAATGGATTCAGACAGCGAACAAAGACCACCAATGGTGAAAGAAAAAGTGCATGGGGGCTGTGAACTCGGACATACGGTGCCCAAATCCACTTGGAAGCGGAGTCAGATTCGTACCATTCCGTAAACCACTTCGAAGTGGTGTTGAGAAATTACCCTGAGATGGATGAAGAACATGTAATTATCCTCCTGAACGACTAAATGTAAACGTCAATGGTAATCAACACACAAGGGAGTTAATTAGCGCTCGAAAGACGTCACACAAAAACAACAACAAAGACCTGAGTCAATCACTGGCATGCGCCATCTCTTTAGTCTTAATTGTCTGTCAAAGGTCAGTACAAGAGCATGTCCGGTGTTCGGCATTAAGCCTACAAAGTCAATTATGTATGATTGGCGTACAAAGCCTACAAAGTCAGTTGTGCTCGGTTCAACTTTTCTGGTTCAAATGCGTGCCGGGGCGGGATTAGCCTAGGGATGCTGTTCTCAAAAACATCATACCGATCGCCGCGGACACAACACGGCCACTGTTTCAGCTGTCACGATAAAACACTTTGTGAAAACTCCTATTGCATAACGTATTAGCTATATAGTTCTTTCTGTCATCATTAAAGAAGACGAACGTCAGACTGTACGTCATTCACTTCCTGCCGTCCTGTTTCTTCATATAATTTGCAACGCCGATTACTTGATTCCCGCAACGTGCAGAAGAAACCTGATTTCTGTTGTAGCCTTGGTGTTGTTTGGTACGGCAATTAAGATCGAAATATCATCACATAGATCGATCGTTCAAATATGCCAGCATAGCGGATGCTTCCTAATTATGAATGTGTCGAAGTATTCGAGCAATGGGTGTGTCCTGGCGACCGGGTAATTAGGGACGGGGAGCCCAGGACGGCCACTTCAACGTTCACACAGCTCCTGGGCTCTGATTCTGTTTCGGTGATTTTTATTGCTTCTACTCTCTCTCTCTCTCTCTCTCTCTCTCTCTCTCTCTCTCTCTCTCTCTCTCTCTCTCTCTCCTGTCTGATTATCGCGCTGTCTCTGCCTCTCTCTCTGTCTCCCCCCCCCCCCTTCCCCCCCTTCCCCCCCCCCCCCCCCCCCACCACACACACTATATGTATAGGGACGGGGAGCCCAGGACGGCCACTTCAACGTTCACACAGCTCCTGGCTCTAATCTGTTTCTGATTTTTATTGCTCTCTCTCTCTCTCTCTCTCTCTCTCTCTCTCTCTTCTCTCTCTCTCTCTCTCTCTCTCTCTCTCCTTGTCTGATTATCGCGCTGTCTCTGCCTCTCTCTCTGTCTGACCCCCCCCCACCACACACACACACACACACACTATATATATAGGGACGGGGAGCCCAGGACGGCCACCTCGACGTTCACACAGCTCCTGGGCTCTGATTCTGTTTCGGTGATTTTTATTGCTTCTACTCTCTCTCTCTCTCCTTGTCTGATTATCGCGCTGTCTCTGCCTCTCTCTCTGTCTGACCCCCCCCCCCCCCCCCCCCACACACACACACACTATATGTATAGGGACGGGGAGCCCAGGACGGCCACCTCGACGTTCACACAGCTCCTGAGCTTTGATTCAGTTTCGTGGTTATATACTGATACCCTCCTGTACTCCCTCTTCACCCGGCAACGACTGCGTCTCCGACCATGTTCATCAAATATCGCCGACGACGCCACAGTTGAGAGTTTAATCGACAATTCGGATGATTCCGCGTACCGACAGGAAATTTACTGTTTGGTGTCCTGGTGCGGAAACAGCAACCTTGAACTGAACGCATCAAAAACGAAGAAGATGGTCGTCGATTTCCGGAAGAAAAAAAATCCCCTGTCTTCCCGCTGCAAATCAATAGTTCGCCGATAGAAATCATCGACAGCTTAAAGTTTCTGGGTACAGTTATTTCTTCTAGGCTAGACTGGGAGAGGAACACAAACTCCATCCTGAAGAAGGCGCAGCAGAGAATGTACATCCTCCGGCAGCTGAAGAAGTTTCGCCTACGGCGTGAGATCGTGATACTATTCTACATTGCCGTCATAGAAAGCGTGCTGTGTTTCTCGCTTCCAGTCTGGTGGCGGCACTACCCAGGACCAGAAGAGATGTCTGAACCGTGTCGTCAGGAATGCCGGATGAATCGTCGGGCGCGAGCTGCCTTCTCTGGAGATGTTCACTAAGCGGTCTGTCGCCAGATCCAGGTGGATCATTGCAGACCGGTCCCACGTACCAGCACATGACCTGGTCCAGCTGTTGCTGTCTGGGAGGAGGTACTGACAGGGCGCTGAAGGCACGTGGCCGCCAACAGCTGAGCGGCGGCTTCTTCCACCACGCCACTGGTGCTTAGTCTCTCACCCGCCACATGGCTGCCTGAACGCTGTGACTGTTATCTTGCTCTGTTACTGCTGCAGTGTGTGTGTGTGTGTGTGTGTGTGTGTGTGTGTGTGTGTGTGTGGTGTGTGTGTGTGTGCGCGCGCGCGCGCGCGCGCACGTGCGTGCGTGAGTGCGTGCATGTGGGTATCTCAGTGTGTGTTCGGTGCGACACGGAAACATGTAGATTGTTAATGATAGCAATCTTAACTGTTTTCTTTTACTCAAAGTAGTGCGAGTATGCGCACTTGTGTGTGGATGTGGGTAGGAAGGTTTGTGCGTGCTTGCGAGAAACATCTTTAAGGCAGTTATTTAATTTGAGTCTTTACTGGTTTCTTTTAAAGTTCATTATAAAAGAAATTAAGGAATTATTAATCATTACATTTTCATAGTTGTAGCAGTCAGTGTTGGGGGAAGGGTGTGCGCGCATGCGTGGCAGCATTACACATAAGCACGGATAAGTTGCGGATTCTATTCAGCAACAGTTGTAACTATTCCATTCTGAGTTTTAGAGTGTGTTATTATTACATATTTTCCAAGGTTTGTTCTGCTCGAGTCATAACTGTTCCATTTTAATCGGAACAGGCCTTTTGCGATGCTCCATAATGCACATATATATGTGACTGTGCTTAGCTGTGACAGGGGTAGCTTGTTTTAGCGTACATGGTTCGTAAGTCGGATGTGCAGGTTTATTCGCACCCGCCTGTGCGAACTGCGAAACATTATACCATGTCGTGTGTGAGTGTGTGTGTGTTTGTGTGCGTGCGTGCGTGTGTGTGTGTGTGTGTGTGTGTGTGTGTGTGTGTGTGTGTGTGTGTGTGTGTGTGTGTGTGTGTGTGTGTGTGTGTGTGTGTGTGTGTGTGTGTGTGTGTGTGTGTGTGTGTGTGTGTGTGTGTGTGTGTGTGTTAGCTTACATTGCATAAAATGAAAAAGTTACAATGTTTAACTTTTATTGATTTATAACTTTTATACATGGCTAATTGTAATGTTTTGTCTATTTGTTCATTTAAATGTCACTGGCGAATAAATATCCTTGTATCCTAAGTTAAAAAGGTACACGATTTGTCATCAGCTCATTGGTGACAAAACGTGAAGGCATCACGGCCGTGGTGACAGAACTTGCCGCAACACCCAACAGCAAAAAAAACACAGAACTCCTCCATTTTCGAGGAGGGACATAATAGGATATAATAGGATAGTAAATGACGAAGTCTTTAAATTAATCAAATATGAAAGTCTTTATACCTACTCGTACATCTGCATCGAAGACTGTGTCAGGTTCCTATTAACTAGCACTCATCATTAAACGGTACACACACACACACACACACACACACACACACACACACACACACACACACACACACACAAACCCGCGCGCGCGCGCGCACGCACGCACTCACACACTCACCCGCAAAGTCAGAAAATTCAGGCACACAAAATGTTTCAAGAAACACAAGAGAGAGACAAAGAGTAGTTGCACTGAAAGGCAAGTGATGTTTCACCTTGTTCGATGCTCTCTGCGTGTTGTAGGGGTTGTACATTGTCCACGCACACTGCACTAGGCCATTCCTCGGCACACACAAGCAGCACGCCGTCTCACACCTGAATCACGTGCTGCTGATTACACCCGTGTATGATACGTCTCACACCTGAATCACGCACTGTTGGTTACCACCCCTGTATCACACGTCTCACACTTGAATCGCGCACCGTTGGTTACTACCCCTGTATCACGCGTCTAACATATGAATCACGTGTACCTGTATGACACGTCTCACAGCTGAATCACGAACTGCTGGCTGCTTTGTTACATGTATTCCACCGTCTCCGAGGCAGTCAGTCAGTACACGTGGTCAGCCAGCAGCCAGCGGTCCCAGCTCGAGCACGTCCGCGCAAGTCACCAAACAGCTAGTCCATCACTGAACACCACCCACTTCCAAAGGCGTTTTTCTTTTAATTCAGTGAAATCCAGAAGCCAGCGAAGGAAGTGAGAGATTTACGACGACAAAACAAATATCCATGACAACATTCAGCAAGTCCTGCGAGACTCAGTGAATACCCGAAAGTCACGCAGCGACGAAGTGCAACAACTTGGTCAGCGCAGCAGGATTTGTTCCACAGGGAGATGAGGCCCCGCTCCTACGGCCGTTCGCGAGCACCCGACTGCAGTCGTCCCACGACCCCGCGCTGTCGATGCTGGCGGCTGGCCAGGGATAGGGATGGACGGATGGCGAGAGAGAGGGAGGGAGGGAGGCAGCAAAGATCAGAGTCAGACCATGTCCCGGGTCAAGACGCAAAGTGAGAATGGCAGAGGGAGAACGCTGCCGTCGTCTTGAGGACCAATATCAACACAAAGCCATGCTCGTTGGAGCGGGAAAGACGTGCAATGGAGCGTGAGAGTGTAGCGGTATGGCCACCCTGTACCTGCAAGCGACGCTGGCTCCCTCACTGGCGCTGAGTGAAACAAAGCCTGCTGCACGAGCTGATGCATAATCTGCTTGTTCACCAACACCCGGGTTAAATCCCTACTTAACGCTCAACACGCTGTCAGGTATGTGTGTGGGTAGGTAACTAAAGCACGACAGACCCAAGTGGGTGGCTTGTGTAGCAGGGTGATAATCCCGGGCGCTAATCGCTAAGGCTGCCAGCCTAATGCAGCGTGCACAGGTCGCAACGCAGGTAAGCCAGCCGCCGCCAAGCATTTCCTTCACTCAGCACCCCCCCCCCCCCCCCACCCAACCCCCTCCCGCAAGACCCGCATCTAATCTCTTCCGACAGCTCCTTAACCAGCATCAGTCGTTCTTTCCTGGGAATCAAAAGAGATCACTAATTTAAACAACAGCTTTGTCCTACTCAGTCCTTCCGAGCACATGCCGGTACGTAGCACCTGGCAGTTATTGATATGTAGCACCTGGCACTTACTGGTACGTAGCACTTGTCAGTTACCGGTACGCAGCACCTGCCAATTATATGTTGATCGCTTTTATATAGCGCTATCCTCCGCTCTTGAGCAGACTCACAGTGCTCTTGTCGTATGTACGTGAAACCATACAACCAGGCCATGCACCATAGCATTCACTTCATGCAAAGCCACGTGTTTAGATGTAACCAGCCACTTGCACTTTTGGCAGAATGACCGGGATTTTTTACGTGCTACTGCGGTAACACGGGGTGGAACGGATACCGAGTCAGCACGGAAAGTTGACCCGGAGAATTTTTTTTATCCCACCGATCCTGCTGGGACTCGAACCCGCGACCTTTCTATCACGAGTCCGGCGCTCTAACCACTGAGCATTTGCTGGTGCATAGCAGCTGCCACTTGTTGGTACGTAGTACCTGCCAGTTAATGGTACGTAGCACCTGCCAGTTGTTGGTACGTAGCGCCTGTCAGTTATTGGTACGTAGCACCTGCAGGTATTGTATGCAGCACCTGCCAGTTATTGGTACGTAGGACCTGCCAGTTATTGGTACGTAGCACCTGCCAGTTACTGGTACGTAGCACCTGCCAGTTGTTGGTACGTAGGGTCTGCCAGTTACTGGTACATAGCACCTGCCAGTTATTGTATGAAGCACCAGCCAGTTATTGGTACGTAGCACCTGCCAGTTTTTGTATGTAGCACCTGCCAGTTATTGTATGTAGCACCTGCCAGTTATTGGTACGTAGCACCTGCCAGTTATTGTATGAATCACCTGCCAGTTATTGGTACGTTGCTGTTGTAGGTAGAACCTGCCAGTTACTGGTACGTGGCACCTGCCAGTTACTGGTACGTGTTGTGTTGTGTTGTGTTGTGTCAGAACTGACCTCGTCCACCTGCAATGCAGGCCCAAAGTCGCCACACACCGTGCCCCCGTTGGGCGTGCACAGATTAACTGCAGACTAATCTTTTGTAATTCATTCGCTCTTTACAGACACAGAGGCACAGATATATATTGTGTACATGAAGAGAGAGAGGGGGGTTAAGTTGGCAAGTTACTTGGTGTTTTACGCCCAGTCAACCATTACTGTTATATCACGGCGAAAGAGAGAGAGGGTGGCGGGAGAAAACAACAACAGAAAACAACAACAACAAAACAAACAAGAAAGAAATAAAGAAACAACAACAAAAACAAAAACAAAAAACAAGCAAATAAAGTGATTAATTGTGGAGGCATTCTCTCTCTCTCTCTCTCTCTCTCTCTCTCTCTCTCTCTCTCTCTCTCTCTCTCTCTCTCTCTCTCTCTCCTAACTCTCTTCCTATCTATTCTTCCCCTCAAAGAAAGGCTTAACTACAACAAGGTTAACTACACAAATTTATATCCGGAAAAGTCCCACCCTCTCTTACGGCTAAATTTTCCCTAAACCAGTCACGACATTCTGGAAAACTCAGTATATTAATCCCTAGGATTGACCTTTTCAAGTCTAGCCTAGCATATTCCGGTAGTGTTCTTTGGAACTCAGTCCCTGACTCCCTTAGATTACCGGCATCCGGCACTGACATTTTTAAATCACGTTACATGTCATACATCAGGCGCTGATTGGTTGGTATTGCATGTTAAATTTGGTGATTGTAACCCGCATGAAACGTTCTGTCATATTTATCACGCATTCACCCACCAAATAATGACGATTTCATAGCCCCATGTATCTACCCTCATTTCTGCCTGTCTCATATCATGTTTGACGTCTAAACTTCTTTTATTCCATGTGTGTCGTAAATTAGAAAATGTGTACATGTATAATTAGATCGAGAGTAGTCCCTTGTTTGGGCGAGGGCTTGATGTATCTTCTCTCTCTCTCTCTCTCTCTCTCTCTCTCTCTCTCTCTCTCTCTCTCTCTCTCTCTCTCTCTCTCTCTCTCTCTCCCCGTGGAAACTATTCTACAAAAGGAGTAGTTAAAATGTGGAGTATCACTGGGTTCTGTTCTCGGGCCACTTCCATTCAGCATTTTCATTAATGACCTACATATACTTAATACCAAAGTTGTATGTGATCTTTCTGCAGATGATAACTCGATTCACTCACGTGGGACGGATGTGGAATCAGTGTCCAGTGATTGTCTCTAAGTGATTGTCTTTAAATGATGTCAAAGATAGTAAGCTACGCAAAGATAATGCATGCGGCGATTTGGGGGTGAAACAGAAGTCTAGTGGCGCCACCAAGCGGCAGCGTTGTACAGAATGGGGTCCAAACAGTGTTCGACGTAGTGCCACCGTTGTGCTGTGCTGTCCTCGTGTTGAGCACTTGGAGACTTGTCAGCTGCAATCTTTGGTCTTCGGGTTGTTTGTCAATGTCCGTTTTCATTCCACACTGAAAGAGAATTCAAACCTCTCCTCTGCTCCATCAACAAAGCGCAGTCTAAAAATGTTCAAACTCACTGCTCAAACTCACTGCTCAAACTTTCTTCATACTCAGATCTAGATTACCAAGTATGGTCAGACGTTGTGTACACTGCTATGTTTCAGCAGTCTTTGACCTTGCAGCTATGTGTAATTTTGTTTTGTTGTTAACAATCTGGCATTTGAGGATAAGAGTGAGTCTGATGTTTGACAACATGAATAATGTAGCATGGGTGCATGTTGTATCCACGTTTGTAGAAAAATTGATCACGTTCAAACTGCAAAATCAGGAGGCTAAAATCTTTGTGCATGAAAACTAGTTGTGAGCAAGTGCTCTTTGAATACGTTTTTACAATAATCCCGCCCCGGTTAACAGATCCACGCACTTTCATTACTGTACTGTTAGTAACCCGGGAATCGGAGCAGACGACGCTTTTGTTTTGAAGCGCGGCGTGTAGCGTAACGCCACATGGCCTTCACACAGCCGACCGGCGATAGCCGCTGGTGCGCGCCAGTTTCAAATCTGTTTTCTCCCTTAATATTTTGACCGCTTGTTTGTTTACCTACTCTCTGTTTACCTAGTCCTTTTTATACACCAAAGCCATGTGTAATATAATTTGGCATCTTAGAATGTTTATCCAACGTTTATTTAGACGCAGGATTGAGCTTAATCAGTAGCCGATGTCTCGGTGAAGTGTTGCTTAATGTCCTCAGATGTCAGTTGACATATTAGGGACAAGTTGTGACCAATGCCGAAGCACGGTGCAATAATTCTTTACGTCCACGGAAACCAGAAGGCTCGTTAGGACGGACAGCCCAGGACGGCCACCTCGACTCTCACACAGCTCCTGAACTATGTCTCGCTAAGTCTATTCTTTTTATAGCCGTCGTCTGGATGGCGCGTTCTCTGTTTCAGTAGTACTAGTGAATAGTAATGAATCGTTGTTTTGACTCGATTAAAGTAATTCTGTGTCGATCAATGCTTTGTCGTATAGTATTTTGCTTCGCTGACTTCATGTTTAGTGTTATTTTGGGTTGAAATTAACTTATTAAGTATTGAGTACTGTAGAAGCTAAGTTGTATTCATAGACTACTTGATATCACTTTAACAGCGATGCTGCGACTAGATGACGCACCCCAGGCGAAAGTTCGCACCGGATTGTTTTAGTACTAGTCTTTGAGTGTGTCTTGCTTTTCATACAGAGCGTTATATTGTAATTGTTATGTACCATTTTAACAGTGGGAGCGTGCACTTTATTCTGATGTAAGGTTTTAGTAACACTAATATTTTGTACATTGTGTTAGTTGTGATTTAGTTGTCTGAATCTGTTTATAGATAGGCGCAAGCCACGCTTCCCACGCTTGTTGTAAATAAAATAAGTCATGAGTGTACATTTTGTTTATACGGTTTAAAAGATTGTAACTGTAGCTTTCATTTGATGTTTTTCAGGTTTTAATTAGTTTAGTTATTGTAGAGGAAAGTGTATTTGTGCGGGCCAAGGAAACACAATTGTCAGCCATTTTGTGGTCCAGAGGGCCGATTTGATTGTAGTGACAGCCGTGCGAGTGGGGGATTTTGGGTGTGCTGAAAATTGTCTGCTGCTGTAGAATAAAACCTGATTGCTGCCGTCCGCCTGCTGTGGTCTCCATTTTTACTGACTCAGCTGCCTGTGTCCTGTCCTTTGACCACTCCATTACATAGTAATAAGACATCACTTCTTGATTGTCTTAAAAATCTTGGAAAAAAATTCAGGACCAAGTTCAGCGCTTCACATGCATCCATTAAAAACTAAAACAAAAACAAAAAAATTATACATGGAGGATATTGTTCAACAAAAGCTTAATGGTTTAATTTGTTTGCAAAATTGTGTACGTCCACTGAGCTCAGTGGCTGATTCCTCTTTAATGAGTTTGACTTCCCCAAACTTGAGAATGTTTCTAGTTATTTTATTTTTAATGACCAGACAAATAGAAGCAGAATCTATGAAAGGTGTCATGTAATGTATATACTCTTTCTCTCTCTCTTACAACTTAAGTCAGGGTTCTCATTTGATTGACTTTTTTTTTCTTTTCTTTTTTAACCTGTTCTCGTGGTATCCTGTCAAGTGACTAGTCCTTTTGTATGTCCTTTAAAAAAATAAAAAGTTATTAGCCCATTGTTCTGCATAATTTTCAGAGATAGGCTTTTCAGTTTTACGTGTGGCCTCTTTTAATTGGTCGGTGTTATTATGTGTAACTTGGTGTTGGAAAAATCTGACAGAATGGGTGATCAAGCCAGCGTCTCCTAGCTTTATGTGTTATTGGGCACAAGGTCGACATCAAAGGGACTACCGGTTTGGAATGCCGCATTGTAATATACAGGTGCTACTTGTGTGCTTATACTGAGTTTGTAAGTCTGACTTGAGTGTAATGTTACTTTTACGATGCATGTTATAGAGTGTATTGACGTATGACTGTTTGATCAGCTTGAGGTGATCCTCTGTGTTGGCAGGACTTAAAACTCCAATTAAGTTTTCACCCCGCACAAGTTTGATATATTTTTGGTCTGGTTACAACATGAGCTCAGTGGAAATAGCTTGAAAAGTTAAACTTTCTTGTTTGTATTCATTTTGTTTTGGTGTTGATTTTTAATTTATGAAAGTGGTATAGGGTGAATTTACATCTGAAACTTGGTTGTCGGTTAATCATTTATGTTACCATTCTAGCACCTTTTTTCATGTTTTTATTATTTTCCATTGTCTGTTGACTATAATAAATTATTGATCCATTTATTTATTTAGGTGTTTACTGTTTTCTTTATAAATAATTAGGTGAACAAAACGTGGCATCCATACATTATTACACCAAAGTGGCATCTACGGCTGCTGTCATATGCTCTCTCTCTCTCTCTCTTCTCTCTCTCTCTCTCTCTCTCTCTCTCTCTCTCTCTCTCTCTCTCTCTCTCTCTCTCTCTCTCTCTCCACTCATTTATTTGCCAAATGTGTCTTAATTTTTCGACAGTTTCCATTGAATTGATGAATTCGTGTCACAGAATACACCACAGTGGAATCCATGCTGTCTTTTCATTTGTACATTTACTCCTTGTGTTGGTTATCTGTTTTGAAACTCTCTCTTTCTCTCGCCTATTGTCTCTGACTCTTTTGGGATCTCTTTCCCTACATCCAGTCTTCATCGTATCCACTCTCTCCGTTTCCTCTTGGATCAAGCTTGACTTATTTCATAACTGACTCATAATGTTGTTAGGCCCTGCACACACACCCACACACACACACACACACGTGACACCTTTAAGTGTTTACACAGATCTAAACAGATCAGAATGACTTGCTTTCTTCGGATCAACATAGACCTCTCATCGCTCTGAGACAGGTCCACCACACTAACCCATATGACTGTAGGAAATTGATCATGTGAAATCACAGGACCCGCAAGAACAAAACAGAAAGAAAGAAAGAAATCAAAAGTAAAATCACACGCACAAATTTCGAAAACTGCACTCAAAATGAGCAGTAACAAAAATGGTCAGTTGGACGAGTACCAACATCGGCGTTTGTTTACATTCGCGTGTGATGCAAAGCGATGCACGCATTTTACAGTGTAGTTTATGCAGGACGCATTATCTTTGCATAGCTTACTATCTTTGATAATATATCAAAATGGTGCGACCCAAACTGCAGGGTAGTTCACCAATGAAGAAGCATGCTAATAGCTTCCAGACAAAGCCGCAGCTTATGCTTAACCGACTTGGTACAAATATTATTGAACAAGTTCGTGAACATAGGGTTCTTTGGGTTACAGTTGATGAATAGTTAAGAATTAATGCCAACCCCACATTGATGTATGTAAACAGGTAGCTCGAAATTTATTTCTGCTAGGCCAGCTTAGGAAGTATGTTGATACAGATTGTCACAAGCTGTTCTTTAAAGCCTGCTTGCTGGCAACACATCAATAATGCATCTACTGTGTGGACTAATGCCAATGAGGTTCACTTAAAAAAACCTCAACTCCCTCCACAGACGAGCAGCAAAACTTAAGATCGCTCCCTGTCAACGACGGCATAACTTTAGAAACTAGAAATTTTCCATTGCAAGAACAATGTATTATTATTATTAGTCATCGCTTTTATATAGCACTTTTCTGTGCTCTCGAGCAGACTCATTGCGCACATGTCGCATGTGATTCCGAATGAGTGACGGTATCCTTTTTGTAGCACGTATTTATAATAGCCACGGAAGTGGTGTACTGGTAGCGCTGTTTGGTTACTGCATGGCTGGTGCAACGTGGAACTGCTGCCGTCACGGCGCAAGTTCTGTGTACACCATTCAACCATACTCAGGTTTACAGTGTTATTTCATTCAAAGCCACATACGTAGGGTGTGTGTGTGTTTAGCTGCCACCTGCACTTTTGGCGGAATGACCGGGATCTTTTACGTGCTACTTGCGGTAACACGAGGTGAAACGGATACCGAAGTAAGAGTCAGCACAGAAAGTTGACTATGGAGAAGAAAAAGCTCTCGCCGCTCCTGCCGGCGCTCTAACCCGGGACCTTTCGATCACCAGTCCCGCGCTCTAACCACTGAGCTATCCCCGCTCCCCATAGCGTGTGTACAACACAGCTGTGCTTATGTTTAAAAAGTGCACAAGGGTTGGGCACCTCAAAATGTATGCGACCTTTTTAACAGAGCACCTGCTCGACATGATCTTTTTTAACACACACACACACACACACACACACACACACACACACACACACACACACACACACACACACACACACACACACACACACACATGTCTTACCGCATACTCGCGTTAACCTATAGATGAGTTTTGCGTTTTCTGGGTCATCTGTCTGGAACTCTCTTCCTCCAAAAATGGACACGTACAATTTTGTGCGTGACTTCAAGGCAAACCTGCGTAAGATCCTGATTAACAAAATAAAAATCATGTCGAGGGGAGCCATTTGGTACAAGTATGTTCGTTAAACTAATGTGCTCGTACGTTTACAGTTCTTGTTTTCATTATTGGTAAAAGAAAGAAGAAATAGAATGCTTGGTGAATGCTTTTTTGTTTGTTTGTTGTTGTTGTTGCTTCCCCCCGTCTTTTTCTGTATGTTACTGTTATTTGAATGGTTCGCTGTTCATCATACATGTGTCTGATCAACATGGAAAGTTCTCGTTTCTATTATCCGTAATATTAATACTTGTGTGAATGCTGTTTATTAGCACGAAACACAACGTGCAAGTTTTCGAGGGTAATCCCTTTTATCAAGCTACAAAACGACACTTAAACAACAGTTTATCGGTGGAGAGAGAGAGAGAGAGAGAGAGAGAGAGAGAGAGAAGAGAGAGAGAGAGAGAGAGAGAGAGAGAGAGAGAGAGAGAGATCTAAGACATGTATCTGCTATTGTTGGAGCTATGTTGTTTTCGTGTCCAGTGATTGGAAGAATGTAGGCATGACAATGACGTGGGCCTCACAAAGATCAGCCTCTGTCACTCTCTGCCGGTGAGACAGGCCTCACAAAGATCAGCCTCTGTCACTGACTGTCACTGACTGGAAACAGACCGTGGCATGGCTGAGCAGTGACTGGATACAGCGTAAGGCCACTGGCTGAGCAGACAGTAACGAACAGGTGTCGATCCCCGGCATGTGGCTGGCATGTTCCAGGACAGATGCCAAGAGACGATGGAGCGCGCTGGGCACAGCTGACAAGCTCAGCTAAAGGTGTCCCTTCTCGCCATGCTCACTGCCAACTGTCTCACACTCCGACAGAGTCACGCGGGGCGAACCGTTGGAGATGGGCTCTAATCACCCTGCGACCTCACTGCTGCTGTGTCCTGCTGCAGCGCCACAAACAGTTGTGGGTACAGCGCCACATACAGCGCCACAAACAGTTGTGGGAACAGCGCCACATACAGCGCCACAAACAGTTGTGGGTACAGCGCCACATACAGCGCCACAAACAGTTGTGGGTACAGCGCCACAAACAGTTGTGGGTACAGCGCCACATACAGCGCCACATACAGCGCCACAAACAGTTGTGGGTACAGCGCCATATACAGCGCCACAAACAACTTACCCTGCTGCAGCGCCACAAACAGTTGTGGGTACAACGCCACGTACAGCGCCACAAACAACTTACCCTGCTGAAGCGCCACAAACAGTTGTACCCTGCTAGAGCGCCACAAACAGCTGTGGGTACAGCGCCACAAACAACCTACCCTGCTGCAGCGCCACAAACAGCTGTACCTGCTGCAGCGCCACAAACAGCTGTACCTGCTGCAGCGCCACAAACAACCTACCCTGCTGCAGCGCCACAAACAGCTGTACCTGCTACAGCGCCACAAACAGCTGTACCTGCTGCAGCGCCACAAACAACCTACCCTGCTGCAGCGCCACAAACAGCTGTACCTGCTGCAGCGCCACAAACAGCTGTACCTTGCTGCAGTACCACAAACAGTTGTATGCTGCTAGAACGCCACCTGAGGGAGCGCCACAAACAGCTGTACCCTACTGCAGTAAAACAAACAGCTATACCCTGCTTCAGTGTAACAAACAGCTATAACCTACTGCAGTGTAACAAACAGGTATACCCTACTGCAGTGAAACAAACAGCTATACCCTGCTTCAGTGTAACAAACAGCTATAACCTACTGCAGTGTAACAAACAGGTATACCCTACTGCAGTGAAACAAACAGCTATACCCTGCTTCAGTGTAACAAACAGCTATACCCTGCTTCAGTGAAACAAACAGCTATACCCTGCTTCAGTGTAACAAACAGCTATACCCTGCTTCAGTGTAACAAACAGACATACCCTGCTTTAGTGTAACAAACAGCTATACCCAGCTACAGCGCCACAAACAGTTGCACACACGCACGCACGCGCGCGCGCGCGCGCGCGCACACACACACACACACACACACACACACACACACACACACACACACACACACACACACACACACACACACACACACACACACACACACACACAGGTGACAGAAGAAAGGACAAATGTGAGACAGAATCTCAACAGTGGAGTTGCGAGAAATGTCAGAAAAGTTAGATTTTGAGATTACCTTTGACAGAAAAAAGGGTTGCACAGTGTCTGACAGAGTAAGGAAATTTATTCCTTTGTTAGAAGATAATTTGTGAATTCTTTTTTGGCTTAATTATCACCTGAACATTTACTCTGAATTGCGAGTGTGAGAGTTTGTTTTGTTTTGTTTTTACTTCAGATGGGGGAGGTCGAGGGAGTGGTGTATGTATATCTGATGTAAAAACATATATATTTATATATATTGGGGTGGGTGGGATGAAAGTGTGTGATAGCTAAATTAAGTTTGTCAGAAAGTAAGCGAGAGTTTCTGTAGAATATCTTCTGAGTGTCATCGTGCGAGTACACGACACATAGGTGGTATGAATGTGTTAGCATATGCGCGTATGTTTGATCCGGCCTGTGTGCATAGCGCATGAGATGTAGATCAGGTGAAATTAAAAGGCCCCTGAACACTGATTTTAAGTCGTAAATATCACTTACACTGTACTATATAAATAAAGTTTAACATACACGCTGTCCGTTTGACAGATTGACATTTTCCTGAGGTACGTAAAAGTATTGATTTGAATGAAAACAAACACGACGCTTCGAGCAGCTGCGTCGTCTGCAGCTGAAAATCTCGGGTTTCGGTCACGTGACGGGTTTCGATTCGGACAAGACAACTGACCCGCATGGCTCAGTAATGACTTGAACAAAATTGAATTGAAAGTAGTCTGGCAAATCAGTTTTAAAGCATGCCGAGCGAGTGTGCTGCAGTTGGTTGCAGTGAAAAGTTGACAAAGGAGTTTTCTTTCCATGCTTTTCCTTTAAAAAAAAAAAAAAAAAATGAAGCCAGAAAACGACAGTGGCAAATGGCAATGAATCGATGGGACCTAGCCACAAAGAAGTGGGAACCAAAACACCACGATGTGCTCTGCTCAAAGCATTTCGAAAAAAATGCTTCACAGATCGCACCCTGCTGAGCATTCAGTTTGGGCTCAAATACATGTCCACAGGGTAACCGACTTGGAAAAATATCCTGTTCGAATCTCCAAGGATGAAGTTCCGACCCATTGAGTATTTGGGGCCCTTTTTTATTTCCCCTTTTGTTTTTTCCATCTTTCAAAAACCTTCAAGGGGGTGGCTTTTCGGTTTTTTTTCGTTGTGTTTAGTTTTCAAACGGGGAGCCCCCTCAGGGAGCCTCCCTTTTTTTGGGGGTTGTTTTTTTTTTTTCCCAAATTTATCCTTTGTTTCTTCAAAAGTAAAATAAAAAACTTTTTGTTCGTTCTATTTTAGACTAGCGATTTCGGGGGCCCCCCCAGGGTTAGGGTTTGTAAAGGTTGGGGCTAGTGCCCGGGTTTTCTTGCCATTGACTGTTTTTTTCTCTTTCAGCCCCTTTTTTGTTTCTCGGGTTATAGCCTTCATTTACGATGTACGAGTGGGGGTGGTAGTCTCGTAGCGTCCGCTGCCCCCGCAGTGTTGTTTCACCGCTAAGGGGGTTTTGTATCGGGGTACAGGGATTACGTGTTCCACCTTTGTCACTTTTGCACGCTGACATTTCCTGCCTCCTTTTTCCTTTTCAGAAAGTGTTTTTGTTGTCGTTCTTTTGTTTTCTCAGTTTTTCTTCCTTCCACCATACGTCTTTCTTTTTTTAATTTTTGGCTTATTGGCCAATTGGTACCCCCCCTGTTAGCTTGCCTGATTGGGGTAGCCATTTTGAATTTCTCTTTTCGTCTGCATTTTTTTAAATCCCGTTTGTTTTTGTCATGGGTAGTCCTGTTTAAAGAAATTTTTGCTTTATCAGTCTACGGGCATTGTGTTTCTAGAGGGAGGCCCGGGGGAGTGAGGGGTTGGGTTTTTTGGAAATTTTGGCTTTCCATCTGTTTGTCGTTGGCACAGTTTTTTTTTTGTTTCTGTCCCCTTTTATGCTTTTAATGAAAAACTCTTTTTCCCCCAAAAAAAGGGGGGCCCAAACACATAAAGCCACAAAAAACAGTGTACAGGTATATGTAAAAGATTAACACTGAAGAAGTACGCAAAAACACGTAGTTTTGGATACAAAATAAAAATGTATTTTGGGTCATTCCCCCTTTTTGAAAACTTGGATAAAAGAGGGTGCCGTTTTCCCCCCGATAAAATAAAAATTAAACTAAAACATGAAACCGCTATATTTTTCTGATGAAATGTGTTTGGAGAAATAAGGGAAATGCCCATCATTATTTCTTGCGCTGGGACCCTTTTTTTTTTAAAATTTTTAAAATCGCGACTTTTTCCCTGGCAGAAATTTGTGAAAATGGTTTTGGGGAAGGTTGGGCTAAACGCAGATTTTTTTCCTCGGAATGTTCATGATTAATTTTAAAAAAGGTTTAAAATGAGAAAGGGGAGGTCGGTTCTTACTGCAAATGGTATTTTTTTTGTTTTATTGCTTCTATTAAAAACCCCCAAACAAAGGAAAGATAATCAGGTCCCGCACTTTAAACCGTGGTGTTTTTCTGATGTGTTGTGACTTGTTCACAACGGAAAAAAAAAAATCAAAAAAAAAAATCATCAGCTTATTTGAAAACCCAAATTTCACCTTATATCATGTTTGATGACAAAAGAGTAAAAATGGGAAAAAAATTCCCCATTTCTTCGGGGGTGGTTGACGTGGTGTCTTACAATGGTGTAACGTGCAAACACAAAAATTAATTATTTCTGCTTGTACCATTGCCCTTTCGCCCCTACCCTAACGTACCAGTCCACATCAGCTGTTTTGGGGCCAGAAAACTTTTTGACCTCTTTTTGGGGCCGTGTGGGGGAAAGCCTGTGGGGGTTTTCGGGGGTGAGGGTTTCCCAAAACTCGTGACCCATATTTTTTTCCTTTTCCCGGCTGAGTGTTTTTTTGCAATTTTTTGAACCCAAAATTTGGCATTTTTGGGGGCACCACCATGAGCCGGAATGTCAGGGAAAAAAAAGGGGATTTTATCTTAAGGTAAACAAAGGTGGGCTTATATTATCAAAATATGAAAATTTTCTACTATATCTTTTATTAGTTCTAAACCAGTCAGTCTTTTGAAACCCAAATTTTCAATTTGAGTGTAGATCATCATAAGCAAAAGTGAAAATTTGGATTGTGTGTTCGGGGTAAATGTCACACCCAAGGTTAAAATTTTTTCATTTAATGTTAGTTTGGAAAGATACTTATGCTCGCTGAACCACTTGTAAACCCAAAACCCCGTATGGGGAGACATCATTATAAGCCGATCATTTTGCGAAAAAAAGGGTTTTTTATCTTCAATTTAAGGGCACAGTAATAATTTAGTTTTATATAATCAAATATGAACCTTATTTTCCCTTATAAATTTTTAAAAATTTCTGATTTTTTTGGGGGACCCCCAAATTAATTTAAAAATGCCTGTTCATGTTGGGGTATCTTGGGGAAAAGGGTTTCTTTTTTGTCTGTATTCAAAGGGCACGGGCATATGAAAGGGTTTTTAATTCAGTTAAGGTTTCCCAAAAATATCTCTGATCGGGCAAACTTAGTATTGGGGATGCATCATCTTAGCCAGAGTATCATTAAAAAATTTTTGCGAAAATTCAAGGGCAAAGCCACAACCGTTTCTACAGATCTTCAGAGATACTGAAACTTTTGCAATCCAAAATAGTTTGATGGTACATAATCACAAGACAGGGTAAGACAAAACGTGAAAATAAATTTTTTTTTTTTTTTGCTTTTACACAGGGGAGACAGAGAATATGGCTTGGGGGACTTGGGTTTTTTTTTTCCAAATTTGGTTAAAAAGGGTATCTAAAACAGGGGGCAGTAGGTTCCAATAAAGAAAATGTGGGAAAAAACATTGCTTTTTATAAATACTTGTTTATTAAGTTTTTTTGGGTTAAGTGTGTTAAATTTTTTATCCTTTTTTTTCTTGTGGTGATGGCCCCCAAAAACATTTAACCAAAATTTTAATTAAATGCGATTGGTTATTAAATTTTAAAAAAAAGAAACAAATCCCCTTTTGACATGTTTTTTTTTATCAAATTACCCCCCCCCCCCTTTAAAGGGGAAAAAAAAAAAAAAAAGAAAAGAAAAAAAAAAAAAAGAAAAAAAACAAAGAAAAGAAATGTGTAATCTATTTTTTATGCATGTCTGTACTTCGAAAAGGGCCTTTTAAAAAAACCAAAAACGTTAAAGAGGCAGGACAATTTTTTTTTTAAAAGTCAAAAGTTAAATTTTCCTTTAGTAATTAGGAAATATTGTATAATAAAAAGGGAAGAGTCAAAATGGCCAGAGGGACTTTATTCCTGGATTTCTGGTGTCTTCTGTAACAGGGGAAAACACTGACCTATGACTAACATAAGCCCAATTTAACCAATTCCAAAGCCAGGGGGCCCGCACTCGTTAATACCTGCGGGTGGGGAGCGCAGAGCAGGCACGCTTTGTCCGGCACGCTTTTTTCAGTAAAACCGCGGGAAACTGGCCAGATACAGGTAAAAGAAGCAAAAAAAGGCAGAAAAAGGGTTAGAAAAGCCGGCCAAGCACTGTCTGTGGGGTACATGCAGCTCTTATAGTAGGTTCCCCCAGTTTTTTTGAAGGCGTCCCTTTTTTGCCGGGTTTTCCAAACCAACGGAACGCTTGAAACATTTTTTTTCTTTGGGGGCAAAGCCTGCCGGGGTTTCCCCCAAAAAAGTTTTCCCAAGGTGCGGTCGGAAATTCCTGGGACTTTTAAAAACCCCTTTTAGTCACTTAATTTTAAACAAAAAAACGGCTTCATATCTAATGAATGAATCAAAAAATTTTCAACAAAAGTGATTTTATTAATCTGAAAAAAATAGATTTCATAAACGATCAATTGATTTTCCGACATCAGCACCGAGGAAGCCTGCAGGGGGTTACTCGGAAACTAGATCTAGGTCAAACTCAATGGCGGGAAACTTGAAAGGGGCAAATTTTGATAAAACTCACTTTTCAATCAGGCCTCGTGACTTCTTTACACCCATCTCCAATAAATTTTGCATTATATATAAATAAATTTTGGGGTTTTAAAGCCCAGTCAACCGGTACGGTTATATCAGGGGGACGGCCCCGGGGGGGGGGGGGGGGGGGGGTAAAATTAAAAACACACATACCAAGGGGCCCCACAACACAACACACCCCCACACACACACACACACACACACCCACACACACACACAAAATATATATATATATATATATGAAATGTTTTGGCCCTAGGGGGCCCCTGGCAGTCCAGTATATTTTAGGTCCATGCCTGAAGGGCTGATACTGTCACAGACCAGCGTTTTTTGACTGCCGCCTCCATTCTGAAAACATGGACCTATATATGCCAGTAGTCCGTGTCTGAAATAAAGTCCTACCGCAGGGGCTTCACTCTTCCGGATTATCTCCCCTGTTATTTCCGGAAATCGTCTATTAACCAAGTTCCTGTCACATTGTCAATTTATGTCTTATATTTACGTACATAAGAGATGTCAAGCTTTCATTTCCAAATAATAGCATTAAAAAATTCAAATTTTGAATTTTTACCCTCTATGTCACAGTTTTGATATATGGTTGTTTGTTGACTGCAAAATTAGTCAGTTTAAAAAAATCTTGTTATTATTATTGGTGCAACTTGCTGACACATGTTGTTAGCATGATTATTGTAAGATCAGTCTGATATCACTTATTAAATAAAATTATAAAGAAGAAGAAGAAGAAGAAATTCATTCCAAACTTGGAGTCTAGAGCAAGAGAAACTGCGGAAACCATGCTGAGTCTTGCAGCTGTACTATTTTACAGCGGGCGAACAGTTGTACCTTGCTACAACACAGAAAACAGCTGCACCCTGCTGCAGCGCCACAAACAGCTGTAACCTGCTGCAGCGCGGCAAACAGCTGTAGTGAGCCACAAGTTCAGTTCACTACCCTGGTGCAATGCGACAGTCCCTACACTACGGCTGGACCATGGTGTAGCGGAACACACCGTAGCAAACGATCAAACGATTGTGGAAACAGGTGGCCTAGGTCGCTAAATCCCCCCCCCCCCCCCCCCCCCCCGCCCCCTCCCCACATCCACCCAAACAATTCTCTCCACCTCCTCCCTCGCACCCAATGACTCAAGTTCCACTTGATGCTGGTTAGCTGACACGCTAAGCACGCAGGATAAACTGACCAACAGCCAGCGCATTGATTGTGGCGGGTATCATGTGCTTTGTGTGCAGTGTAGTTAGTGCAGTGTAGCTATAGTGTGTAGTGTAGCTGGCGCACTGCGAGTTGTGGCCACTGCTGAGGGCAGGACTGCGTGGCGGCCAGTGCAGCGCCATGTCCGCCCACCTGCCGGGGCTTGGCTCACGTCAGCAAGAAGGCGGCGTCCCCCCCCCCCCCCCCCCCGCCCCCCGCCCCCCATAGCAGGTCAACTGTCTGACCCGACACCTGCCTGACTCAACTCCTGCATGACCCAACTCCTGCCTGACCCAGCCTGACAGAACACCTGCATGACCTGCATGACTCAACTCCTGCCCGACCCAACACCTGTCTGACCCAACACCTGCCTGACACAACTCTTGCCTGACCCAGCTCCTGTCGATTAAGGTGTGTGTGTGTGTGTGTGTGTGTGTGTGTGTGTGTGTGTGTGTGTGTGCGTGCGTGCGTGCGTGCGTGCGTGCGTGTGTGTGTGTGTGTGTGTGTGTGTGTGTGTGTGTGTGTGTGTGTGTGTGTGTGTTATGTCACAGAGTAGCAGCGAAATATTTGTCGGTGCGCCGTTGTTGTGTTCTCAGCCAGAGCGATGGCACCAGTGTTCTGCTGATTCTAAATTGGATGCACAAGCACTAGCTACACTGCACACTAACTACACTGCTACACTGCACACTAGCAACATTGCACACTAGCTACACTGCACACTGGCTACACTACACACAAGCTACACTGCACACTAGCTACACTGCGCTAGCTACACTGCACACTAGCTACACTACACTAGCTACATTGCACACTAGCTACACTACACACTAGCTACCCTGCACACTATCTACACACTAGCTACACTACACACTAGTACACTGGACTAACTACACAACACTAGCTACACTACACTAGTCCAGCGACAGCTGAATGTTAGAGCGCTGTGGTGCCTTGCCCACACTCCGAGCATCGCTTTCCGGCACCTTCCTCCAAACTCTGCCAGATTTGGTTACGCCACTGAAGGGGCACTCTTTATTTCCGCGCAGCTGTCCACCAACACGGCCACCGCCCTCCGAACAGACTGTTGAAGGAACCTAGTGCCCAAGCACGCACGTAAACATGAGACGCATCCATCCGGGGTAAAAATAAAAAAAAGAAGAAGAAAAAAGGTCCGTCTCGTTTTAAACAGTTTTGGTTTTATTTGAGCTGGGTAAGCAACATGGCCAGTTATAAAACAAACGTCTCATATAATTTGAGTTGTTTGGAACAAACTTACTACTGTTTGCGCACCAACAAAAAACTGCTCGTTAGCTGATAGTTTTCTGGGACCCATGGCGTAACTAAATACGGCAGTGGTTGAAGGAAAGATGTCGTAAACCAGTGCTTGGAGTTTGCTGCCTTGCCCTCTGCCTGCCGACAGTCAGCTACACTTTGTGCCACAGGAACTTTGCAAACGACTCATTGTTCCCGTGGCTCTTTACTGTGTCACCAGCTACAGTATACCTGACGACTTATTGTTGCTCTTGCGGCTGGCTGCGCATGTCTCTACTTCTCCCCACCCTGGTTGAATGAACACTGTGGTGCTGTCACTCAAGCAGAACACGCCATTCTTTCTTAGGATCTACAACTAATCACGTTCTACATCGATTTTGCCTTTATTTCAGTTGTACAATAAAACCGCAGCCAAAACCGCGTCACATGGTACGTAGCCATTGTATCCACGTAATCATTAATGAACATACTTATTCATACAAAGCATTGTGAAACACACACACACACACACACACACGCACACACACACACACACACACACACACACACACACACACACACACACACACACACACACACACACACACACACACACAGGGGTTACACTGATGTAGGGTGAATACAACGCAATATCGTCTTCGCATCTCCAGTGTCAACCAAAGGAACACCCACCCAACACGCACACACACAAAACTTGAAGTCAGACCATTTTACAATGCTGCACCGAAACTGTGGAAGTTTGCACATTACTCTGAGAGAGCAGCTGAATTCGAAGGACAGACAGTTTCACACATGCACAAACGCGAAGAATGCTTGAATGAAAAATTACATATTTTGGCGGAAAAGTAAAAATTTGAGCAGTTTTCAAAGAGTTGCACAGCATGTCTGATGTTTGGCGGGAGTTCGTTCTAATGTGGCTAATGTCGATTTGATTACACACATTACAATGTGGCTAATATGTATCTGATTACATACATCACAATGTGGTTAATGCGGATTTGATTACTCACACCACAATGTGGTTAATGTGGATTTGATTACACACACCACAATGTGGTTAATGTGGATTTGATTAATCTGACGTCAAGTATATTGTAACAGTGGATGACTGCAACTGTTGACATAACTGTGTATACATCTTGTGATTGACTGAGGCAGTCAGTTCTAATACTAGCAATTTATGTGCCATTTCTCCACATTGGAGCGCTCAGCCCATTACAAAACACACACACACACACACACACACACACACACACACACACACACACACACACACACACAGTCAACAGGATAGCTTGAAGAGGTAAGATTTAAAAGATGATTTAAAAGATATGAGTGTGGTTGAAGATCTAACTTTGCAAGGGAAGCTGTTTCAGACAAAACATTGCACCTTAACCCAACTCTCCGACCAATCAGTTATTCGTCTACCCACTGAGCCATCCACCCACTTAATCATCCAACCTCTGAACACTGAGCCGTCACGGTGTGCTGGCCGCTACTGAGCCATCTCCTGAGCCAACTACCTATCCACCAGCTGAGGCATCATCCCCCCTCCGCCCCCCCCCCCCCCAAGAAAAAAAAAGCGCCCCCCCCCCCCCCCCTCGACCCCCCACCACCACCACCACCGACACAGACAGAGAGGTGCAGCGAGGATAGAACGCAGTGACCTTTACCTTGTTGGCGTGACGTCTTAGGGCCTGTTCTACGCTTTGGGCCAGTGACGCAGCGCCGGTCTGGGTCTGCACGTTGTGGGCCACCGTCACGGTGTGCTGGCCGCTACCGCCATGGGTCTGGGTCGGGACGTGGTGGGCCACCGTCACGGAGTGCTGGGCGCTACCGCCATGGGTCTGGGTCGGGACGTGGTGGGCCACCGTCACGGTGTGCTGGCCGCTATCGCCATGGGTCTGGGTCACGCCTCCTGCGGTGGCACGGGCGTGTGTCTTGGTGGCCGCGTGCGTCTTGGTGGTGGTAGACAGCGGCATCCCTGCAGCTGCAGCAGCCGACTGCAGCATGTGGAGTTGCATCAGATGCAGCGGATGCACCTGGTGTTGCGTGGGGCGTCGCTCCTTCATCTTGTTGATCACCTTGTCCTGCGTCACCTGTGCCACGTCACCTGTTCCACGTCACCGTGCGTCTTCATGCGCCAGCCGTGATGCTTGCCGGTGTCTGCCTGCAACACAAAGCATCCCAGTCATACCCAGCATTTCATCGATACCCCCTCCCCCCACCTCCACACCACTCTGTCATCGAGTCGGTAGAATTGGTCGGCAGGACACCAGGCAACGGCAAGACACCAGGACAGCAGTACAGCAAGACACCAGGACACAAGCAGGACACCAGGACAGCAGCACGGCAAGACAGCAGGACACCAGGACAGCAGCACGGTAAGACAGCAAGACACCAGCAGGTGACACAGACAGCAGAACACCGGAATAGCAGGACCGCAGAACACCACGACACCAGAACAATAGAACAACAGAAGAACCATAACAGAAGAACACCCGGACTCCCGAACAGACGGACAGCAGAACATCCAGACACCCGAACAGAAGGACAGCAGAACATCCGGACACCCGAACAGCAGGACAGCAGAACACTCGAACAGCAGGGCAACAGAACACCCGGACACCCGAACAGCAGAACAACACCAGGACGGCAGAATACCCGAACACCCGGACAGCAGAACACCCGGACACCCGAACAGCAGGACAGCAGAACAGCAGGACAGCGGGACAATAGAACATCCGAACAGCAGGACAGCAAAACAACAGAACACCAGGACAGCAGAACACTTGGACAACAAGACAGCAGGACAGCAGGGATGTTTACTGTGTTTAAAACACGGGTTGTCTCCAACCGGAGCCTGACTAGTTCCCCAGTGCAGCGGGACACTGGCACAGCGGGGGTGAGTGCAGCCGGTGCCTGCCGTGACATAGCACGGGATCTATCCGGGTCCATCACCCCGTCAAAGATTTAACACACTCCACCACTAACTGAAACCGGACAAATAGACAAGTTTTGTTGTTGTTGTTGTTTCACCGACGTTTATTAGTGTTTTATCGGTCGGTTTCTTGCTTGAAAAAGAGGTTTACCCTGAAAATCGGCACATGTGTTGTAGTGTCTAATTAAAATTAGCCTTCTTTTTAACCTTTTGCATGTTGTGATCGTATTTCCGAGCAGTTATTCGGTATCACAAACAAACCTAGGCAAGTCAAAGACCTCATCTCTGCTGTCTTCTATTCCCACCGCATTGCTTCCGCAGAGGTTTTGTGACCTCTTTGTGAACAAGATCTCTACCATCCGTGACAATCTCAACTTAACGCCGTGGCGTCGTGTGACACGGGGCTGACTTAGCGCTGTGACGTCGTGTGACACGAGGCTGACTTACAATCAAAGGGCCTCAAATCGGGTGATGGTCCGCGCAAAAACAGAACTTGTCGATATTTTAGTGCCTATTGAAACGACGTTACGATAAGCTGGTTGCATAAAGTGTGTTGTAGGTGTGTTTAAGTAAATGAGTGAATAAGTGTGTGTGTGTGTGTGTGTGTGTGTGTGTGTGTGGTGTGTGTGTGGCGTGCGTGCGTGCGTGCGTGCGTGCGTGCGTGCGAGCGTGCGTGCGTGCGTGCGTGCGTGCGTGTTTGCGTGCGTGCGTACATGCGTGCGTGCATGCGTGCGTGCGTGCGTGCTTTAACTGTTGGTCAGACGCTAGAAACGCCGTGTTCGTCCGATGTCTCCCTGTACGTTTTTAAATATGAATTCGTTTTGATGGGCTCCAAGGGACTGGTTACCCAAAAGTAATGTTTGGATGTCTGAATAGTTATCCTCTGTATATACATAACTGTGTCTATGGGTCATTCTCCTAAAAACTGGTCAAAACTGTGACATAGAGGGTAACAATTTAAAGTGTGATTTTTTTTAATGTTATTATTTGAAAATGAAAGCTTGACATCTCTTATGTACATAAATATAAGACATGAATTGACAGGGTGACAGGAACTTGGTTGCTTGTGCATTATGTTACGTCATCGGTCAGTGTCTCGCATGTTACAGAAGACACCAGAAATGCACGAATAGAGTCGGCTCAGTGGCCAGTTTGACTCTTGCTTCTTTTATTATACAATATTTCCTAATTAATGAAGGACCTTAAAGGACAAGTCCAAGGTTAGGGTGATTTTTGACACGATTTCCGTTAAAGCTCGCTGAGAACGATGATGTAGGTGAAACTGTGATCTGAGGGTCATAAATGCACGAAAAAAGGCATTTTCTGTCGTACCGAAAGCGTCGCCATGACGCCCTAATCACGTGACCATATGCCTACTACGTCACTCTGGGGAGTCGCTGCAAAATGGCCAACTCGAGCTCCGAAGACGAAATTGATACTTTGCCCGAGAGACCCACATGGATACAGCCGTATCAGTTTGAGCCTGTCAGGCAGGATTTTGAAAGAGTACCGGAACATCGTGTCAGCTTCGAAGCAAACCCCTTGCGGTATTCCATGGGGTTTGCGAAATCGCACTCACTGAAGTGCTCGCTACACAAATGGGCGTGATGTGGCGCAGCAAGAAAGTCAGCTCGTTTGAATTGTATAAATTTAATCCACTTTCGCCTCACTGCGGGTCGATTGCGCGGGAGCTCGTGCATTGTTATACCTGGGGTCGTCTGCGAATTGTTACAGTTCGCGGCAACACAGTAGGCCGGCATAGTTAACTTTTTTGTCGACCACACGCATACATAGTTTACTGAAGAATCTAAGATGGCAACCGCACTGACTCCCCAGACTGACGTCACTTCCGGGAAAGTCACGTGACTGATGTAGAACCCGAGACTGTAGTCTCGGCCAAACTACAGAAAATAAAATCGATTAAAAACCCAATTAAGCAGTTTTTATTTATTTTTATTTCATTAAATCTGAAACTAGTGACTCATTTGTCAATCATTTCGATGGTCATTTTGCATACTTAAAAACCTTGGACTTTTACTTTAATGTCACTTATTACATTTTTTTAAATTATACTTTCCTGTCTCTTTAACGATTTCGCTTTAAAATGTCTTCTCCGAAGTACAGACAGACATGCACGAAATAGATCACACATTTTTTTCCTTAGTTTTCTTTTGCAAAGTAATTTGGAGAAAGGTGGGGGGGGGGGGGGATGTGTTGCACTAACTTATTCTGAACCTTATATATAGATATGCATGTCGGAGGGATATTTGTTTCTTGCTTTTTAAAGCTAATAACCAATCGCTTTTAAATAGTAATGTCTCACATGTTATGTAGACATCATCACAAGTACAAAAGCATATAAGAATAACACACTTGAACCATTGACCCAAAACTTAATAAACAAGTATATTATATTCATTACAAAAGCAATGTTCTTTCCGCATTTTCTTGATTGGAACCGGTATTGACCCCTGCTTTAGATATCGGGATGGCCAAGAGTGGCAGCAATCTAGTCCACAGTCACCCAAGCCATATTCTTTCTCTCACGTCCTGTGTAAAAGCAAGAAAATCTTTTCATGGTGTCTTACCCTGTCTTGTGATGATGTACAATCAAACGAATTTGGGTTGCAAAAGTTTCAGTATTTCTGAAGATTTAGTAGAAACGATTGTGGCTTTGACCTTGAACATAGCAAAATGGTATTTCTGTATGATACTCTGGCTGATGATGATGCATCACCATACTATGTTTGACCGATCAGAGATATTGTCCGGGCAAACATTCACTGAAGTTCAGAACCTTCACTATGACCTTGACCTTGAATACAGCAAAGCAACCTTTTCATAAGATACTCCAGCTTATGAACATGCACTTTCAAACTAAGTTGGTCGCCCAAAACAATCAGCAGTTCAGAACATATAACAGAAATAGTCATGATTTCATTGTATGAACCCAAACTCAGTTACTGTGACCTTGACCTTGAAGATAGCAACCCATTTTTCGCACATGACACTCTGGCTTATAATGATGTATCAGCACACTGGGCTTGGTTACAAAAAGTTCAGCGATTCATATCATCCAAACCAACATTAATTGAAACGGTTAACCATGGCTGACCGTGATGGCTGTCAATATTTTCACTGGACACTTCTTTGCTTATGACGATCTACCATCAAATTGAGTTTTGTTGCAAAAGACTCATTGGTTTAGAACTAATAAAAGAGATAGTAAAAGCCGTCATATTTTGATTATATAAGCCCACACTGTGACCTTGACCTTGAAGATAGAATCCCAGTTTTCGCATGTCATTCCAGCTCATGGTGGTGCACCACAATACCAAGTTTGGTTACAAAAGGCTGCATACAAACATTCAGCCGACTGGGAACAAATATCTGTCACGGGTGTTACAGCCTTCACCCCTGAAGACACCAGAGTGCTTTCCCTTTTGTAGTCAAAGTAATACATCACACGCAGCGCAAAAAGAGGTCAAACGTTGCTGCCACATGTCAGCTGATGTACGTTAGGGTAGGTCGAAAGTCAATGGTACTAACAGAAATAGTTCTTTCGTGTGCTCGCACGTTACACCATTTTAAGACACCACGTCAACCACCCCTGAAGAAATGACTGTAATTTATTTTGTGTCTACTCAAACAAGCATTAAAAATAAGGTGAAATTTTATTATCTACCAAGCAGACGCACAAGTCGCGATATCGTGATACACAGTCAGAAGACACCATCGGTAACGTACGAGACACTGATTGTCTTTTCTTTGTTTGGAGCTGTTAGTAGGAAGCAACAAATAATATATATCATTTGTATGTAAGAGCTAGCCACCTTATTTCTAATGAAATCTGTATTTATTGAATCATGAACGATTTCAAGGAAATATCTGCGATCAGCTAACCTTCCCTTAGCCATGTCATAAATGACGGCCATGAAAAATGTCGCGATTTTTACCAAAAAAGACTCAGAGCACAAGAAATAATCATGTATTCACACATTGTGGCATTTCCCTTATTTCTCCAAACACATTGCATCAGAAATATAGCGACAGTTTAAAAAGTTTCATGTTTTAATTTAATTTTTATTTCATCGGGAATGCGGCACCCTCTTTGGTTCAGTCTTCAAGAGAATGACCCCAAACGTATATGATGATAGTTTGGACAGAGTGACAAAAAAATGCTTTGCAGTTTTGAACGGATGGCCACAAGCGCATGATGGGTTATCGGTAAGATGCCGATTGAAAAGATCAAAATTTAAGCCGCTTATTTCAGGTCGTAGTCTGCGGTGAATTATTTGTTCCATCCTTTTGCCAGAATAGTAGTAACTAGGAACTTTGGTGTCGTTATTAGTTAAACAGCGCTTAAAGTCGTTAAGAGTCGCTTTCTTCAATATATACTGGTAGATTGTTTCAGAGGAGAGTAATAGAGCGGAAGAAAGAGTTACGGTATAGTTCAGTTCGGAAGAAGGATATGATCCGTTCATAAGATCGACGTCTGTGGTATGGATTAGTTGTTGAAACAGGTGTAGAGGAAGTCTGAAAGATAATCTGGACAAGCATTGTTTATCATTTTATGGAACTGGATCAGTTTGTGCCATTTGCGTCTTCCCTGTAATGCACAGACTCCAGATCATTATACTTTGATGGCTTCTCCCAGGACAGAACCAATGACAATTCCTACAGCTTCAAGATGAAGATTTTTGAGTGCTTTGAGTATTTGTGATCCCAGACAATGTCAGCATAATCAAAAAGTGCAAGGATAAAGGCTTTCAAGCGCTTTTCCTTCCCACTTTATATTTGAAATGCCGTAAACAATTAATGAGCCTCTTTAATTTACTTGAAATATTATTGATGTGCTCGTCTCACTTGGAGAGTGATTCCTAAATGTTTCTGATGTGGTTTATCTTCGAGCACTACATTCGCAAATGTGAGTTGGGGTATCGGCTTTGCATAATAACAAGCTCCGTCTTATTTTCATTGAATTTCACTTTCCAGAGTTTTGCCCAGTCACTGATTTTTATTAGCTCACACGTAAGTATTTCAGCTCTAGTGTCGGGATTGGTGAGGCCTGATGACATGCTAGTGTCATCATCAAATAGTTTAATAATAGACTCAATACTGTGCCCGATATCGTTTATGAATATTAAGAATAATAGGGGACCCAACACAGAGACACACAGGGAAGAACGAAAGACAGAAGGAGAAGAGAGAGAGAGAGAGAGAAAAAGCAATTGCGAGAGAGAGAGTGAGGGAGGGAGAAAGAGCGAGAGAAAAAACATGTTAGGCACATATTATGCTACAAAATGTACAAGACTCTGCATGGAATGAAACATCACACCTAAAGTCAGTCCACGTTTACGTTACCTTTTACCTTATCAAACCATACCAGCCATTCAATCAAACAAGGAGATCACTCAGTCTCTGTATCTATAGTCACATTTCACACAGCTCACAGAACTACGGGCAGCAGTAACCTCGTATTCTATAATTATATATACAAAGCAATACACATTTTCAGGTTAGCGTTGATTGAGGCGGGGATAATAAACAGAATACACAACAACACACACGCGGGAGCGCGCGGTGCTATGGACAAATGCACATCAACACACACACACACACACACACACACACACACACACACACACACACACACACACACACACACACATATATACACGTGCGCGCGCGCACACACACACACACACACGCGCACACACACACATACACACACACACACACACACACAACGAGGAAAGGAAAAGACAGGTTATAGTGTTGCTGGCGAAGGAGTGACAAAACGTGCAGCGAGTGGACCTTTCGGCACGTTTTGTCACCACGTAGTGACAAAACGTGCCGGGGTGACAAAACGTGCAGGCAGTGCATCAAATTTGACACGTTTTGTCACCTTAGTAGCAAAACATGCCGTAGTGACAAAACGTGCCGCAGCAGAAAATCATCGCTTTGTGGAGTATAATCTCATTTCGCCCATTTCGCCCGTCGCATCGTTCATTTGTTGTGATTGTAACGTGTCTAACTCTGCACACCAGTCAGCACTTACCCACTAACAGAACTACACTTTTCTCCACTGTCTTTATTTCCCAGTCTTGTGTTACAATGACAAAACTACACTTTTCTCCGCTGTCTTTATTCCCCAGTCTTGTGTAGTAGTTACAGTGACAAAACTACACTTTTCTCCACTGTCTTTATTCCCTAGTCGTGTGTAGTATTTACAGTGACAGAACTACGTATTTACAGTGACAGAACTACGTTTTTCGCCAGTGTCTAGTCTTGTGTAGTATTTACAGCGACAGAACTATGTTTTTTACTTCAGTGTCCACATTAGTTCCTGAAGATACTGAACATTTGTCAGTCACACGATCCATCATTCCTTCTTCAAACACACACACACACACACACACACACACACACACACACACACACACACACACACTCTCATCTCTCTCTCTCTCTCTCTCTCTCTCTCTCTCTCCTCTCTCTCTCTCTCTCTCTCTCTCTCACACACACACACACACACACCACACACACACACACTACACACACACACACACACACACACACACACACACACACACACACACACACACACACACACACACACTTACCACCAGCACAGAACAAGAGCTCAGGTAGCTCACAAGCAGAAACCACCCCACCAGAAGAACAGTCAGAAATCCAGCTCGCCAAATCGTCTTGTGCTTTTTATGTGTCCAATATTTCCATTGCCACTAGCCCGTCAAACAAACAGTTCATTCATCCTTGATCCTTTCTTGCCGACAAAGATCTTGTACAAATATGTTCGTTAGGCTGGCAATCGACCGCTGGCTGCTAGAAATCTAGATACGGGCAGTGGAGATGATGTGGTTTGCAGTCATAATCCCCATTTAACAAGCGCTGAACTGTGCTTGCCAGAAGAGAGATTGAAATGCATCGGTGCTTGGGCACAAAGCGGGGCCCGCTGCCGCTCACCATAACAAAGACCGCGGGTAGAGTCTGCACGCTCCGTGCTATGTTGTTGACACCTCTCTACTGCTCCCCAAGACAGCTGAAGTGTACTACTCGATTCAAGTGACAGAACGAACGAATGAAGATTGGAAAGAAAAAGAGAGCGAGAAGTGAAGGAAGAACAAATCTGGACGGACGGACAGTAGGGAGACGACAGACAACTGTCTTAACGCAACAACACGCACTAAACAGTCCGTCGAGTAACACCTTTATTGTAAAGCACACACTCAGCGTTGTGGAAAGAGGCCTCACACGAGTGTGGACTGCAGTTGTCTCACGACATGGCAACACCAGAACCAATAGTGGTGACATGGCAACACCAGAACCGACAGTGGCAATGACACGACAACACCAGAACTGACAGTGGTGACATGACAACACCAGAACCAACAGTGGTGACATGACAACACTAGAACCGACAGTGGTGATGTAAACGTCATGACAACACCAGACTGAACCGACAGTGGCAATGACATAACAACATCAGAACTGACAGCGGTGACGACACGATAACACGAGAACCGACAGCGGTGACGACTGACGCGATAACACGAGAACAGACAGTGACTGATAGTAGTATGACACGACATCATTCCCCAGTGAAGGCCTTGCCCCCAAACGGTGCCACAGTTCCGACCTCTGCGCACTACAGGCCTGTAATTACACAACAGCCGTCTTCAGGCAGGGCCAGTGGAGCGTAGTCTGGTGTTCACTTGAGGTGCCAAGGGTGCTAGGAGTGGGAGTGGCGGGTCAGTAGCAGGTGTCCGTAAAGCTGTTGCAGTTGGCGCTGCAGCAGAGCGTGTTGCTCCCGCAGTACTCTCCGAACCCGGCACACTGTAACCAGACCGCCACTGCTCTTCAGTGTCAGTGTTGGTACCGTTCCTCCGCTCCATCATCAGTCAGTCAGTCAAAATGGAATGTGTAGGGCGCGCGCGCGCGCGCGCGCGCGCGCGCGCACACACACCACACACACACACACACACACACACACACACACACACACACACACACACACACACACACATTTAGATATCTGACTTTTTCAGGCACTAGACAATGTGCACTGATCTATAATTTGCATATAGCATTTCTGTCTTGAAGTGCTGATGAAACAAGGCATATATGGAAAATATATGATGTTGATAAAGTAATAATAATAATGTACATTTATCAAGCGATTCTATGCACATGCAGAGCACAGTCCTCCCAAAACTATTTACATAAACAAACAAACACAATGTATACACACACACACACACACACACACACACACACACACACACACACACACACACACACACACACACACACACACACACACACACACACACACACACACACACACACCGCAATGAATACAAACATGTATGACACTGATCTGTATGATAGATCATACAAGCGCGCACACACACACACACACACACACGCACGCACGCACGCACGCACGCACGCACGCACGCACGCACGCACTGCACGCACGCACGCACGCACGCACGCACGCACGCACGCACGCACGCACGCACACACACACACACGCACACACACACACTGACTGTAGCAGAAACTGAGTACTTATATTAACTGGGGTTGAAATACTGTGAGAAGAGGAAGGCTTTCAGTATGGCTTTGAAAGATGACACGGCTGAGCAGTGTCTTGTGTAATACTATAAACTAAGGTCTTGTATAGTACTATGTACACACACTTGCGTAGTACATGGTTTCTAAGGTCTTGTATAGTACTAGAGAAAACCGTATTAAGATCTATTTTCTTGTCTTCATTTCGACCCAAGTTGTACATATTGCACTTATGTATTAAATAATGTGTTTTTTATTGACATTTTAGTTGTTGGTTGTGTGTGTGTGTGTGTGTGTGTGTGTGTGTGTGTGTGTGTGTGTGTGTGTGTGTGTGTGTGTGTGTGTGTGTTGTGTGCGTGCGTGCTGCGTGCGTGCGTGGGTGTGTGTGTGTGTGTGGTGTGTGTGTGTGTGTGTGTGTGTGTGTGTGTGTGTGTGTGTGTGTGTGTGTGTGTGTGTGTGTGTGTGTGTGTGTGTGTGTGTTGATTTGTGATTGAAAACAGGATTACAATGTTGGCTCCTCAATGCATTCTCTATAAAGGCAACCTACGTAGTAGTTCCATTTATGAACCCATCTATCTATATAAATGCATATGAGAGAGAGAGAGAGAGAGAGAGAGAGAGAGAGAGAGAGAGAGAGAGAGAGAGAGAGAGAGAGAGAGAGAGAGAGAGAGAGAGAGAGAGAGAGAGAGAAGGCGGTAGGGATGGCACTATACCTGTCTCTGGCAGACGGTTTGCCACGGGTAGTAGAACTGGGCGTGACACGACAGCCAGCTGTCACAGCAACTCGGTGAGCCGTTCAGGCTGCACTGCTGCCCTTCGCCGACACACTGTACACACACACACACACACACACACACACACACACACACACACACACACACACCACACACACACACACACACACACACACACACACACACACACACACACACACACACACACACACACACACACACACACACACACACACACACACACACACACACACACACAACACACACACACACACACACACACACACACACACACACACACACACACACACACACACACACATATGTCTCCTTACATATACAACTCGTTAGCCGGTAACACTATGCATGGGACACAGTGTGTTTCAGTGTAAACAGGGAGAGAGCGATGACAATGCTGGTATTTCAGTGTAAACAGGGAGACGGCATTGGCAATGCTGGTGTTTCAGTGTAAACAGTGAGACGACAGTGGCAACTATGCCGGTGTTTCAGTGTGAACAGGGAGACGGCAGTGGGAATGCTGGTGTTTCAGTGTAAACAGGGAGACGGCAGTGGCAATGCTGGTGAAGTCTGTACTGTGATATGTGCTGATGGCACACCGTGTATCCGCGTTCCGAAATGTTCAACCGGAGCTCCCGTTACAGCGAGGCCCAGCCGGAGCAGGCAGAAGCAAAATGTCGATCCGCGTAAACTACACTGATTTACGTGAAATGTAGGTATTGCACATCTAACAGATCATCGTGGTTGGAACGGGAAACTTTCCCGTGTCCTGCAGTGTAAATTTCATGACTTCTGGTTTTTTGTACACTTCACAATTAACATTTTCATTTTTGATTTCGGCCCTTTGCAGGCAAAATTGCACTTTCTTCAAAAACGACAGGAAAATGCAATCACTTGGTGTATTTTGGCTATTGTCACTATGTTATTAAATATCTCATGCGTAATATGATGAACTATCACTGTTTAAGAGTACTTAGAAGTCGCGTTAGAAGGATAGGGAAACACTCGCCCGGTTTTTCTGTGTTCCGAACCAGAGCCGTGCCGTGTTCCCATCCAGAGCGCCGTCGTTGCGATTTTTCTTCTTGGCAATTAGTATAAGCCATGCCAGACAGGTTATCAACGAGGTCTGAAGAGTCAGTCTTACAGATGGAGTCGAGTAACGTCAATCTTATCGAACTGCTTTGTCCATTTTTGCCGAGTGGATCTATTACACCTCGTCGAAACAAAGACATCTCCTCGGGTCATGTTGAGTAAAAACTGAATAACAAACAACTGACGAACTTTGAACACTTTCCCACGCTGAACATAAACCATAGAAAAATGCAATCCTTTCCAGCGTTTGTGACGTGATTAGCAAATTAATTGATAATAACAAGAGGATCAGGCGTGCTTTTTTCTTTTCTTTTTTCTTTTTTAAATATATATACAAGCCTTAGCATACTTTACAAAACAATTAATCACAATTAGTTCAGTTCTTCAAGAGGATTAGATCTCGGCAAATCTCTCTCTCTCTCTCTCTCTCTCTCTCTCTCTCTCTCTCTCTCTCTCTCTCTCTCTCTCTCTCTCTCTCTCTCTCTCTCTCTCTCTCCTCTCCCCCTCCCCTCTCTCTGCAACCCTCCTCTGTAAAATAGATACATGTATTCATCTTTCATAGTTATATCACAAGTTTGAGTTAGTTCTTGCACTGTCAGGCCCCACATAGTCCAGCAAAGGCGCGCATGGAGTGCGACAGTATTTCAAGACATGAAACAAAGATACTGCCACACACAGGGCTTGGTACTGACGTAGAGTAAAGCAGTACATCTCGTGTCATTCTGGTGCCTGCCGATGGCATCATGACATTGCCAAAAACAGAAAGACATTTTTTGTTGGTTGACAACACCAGTTGTATGAATTGTTAGAATGAAGATCTTTTGAATAAATTTACAATGGCCGCAAACCGAATTTTGCTATGTAAATGTGCTTTGACTATGACCTGTTACAGGGTGAGATAGGCTACGTTTAATGTTTTTAAATCAGTTTGAAAGAATCTGCTGATCAGCATTACTACTAATTCTTGCGTCGATGACCATAATCATGTATGTAAAACAACAGGCTTCGATAATTTGAGCACAGTAGCAAATGGGCTGCAACAGGCTATTCAGATGTGTGGAAAAGATTTCAAACAAATGTTTGTTATAATTTGTGTTTTTTCACTAATTGTGTGGTCAGTATTGTCAGTTGTCAAGGTGCACTCACGAACACACGCACGCACACACTCAAACACACACACACACACGCACGCACGCACGCACGCACGCACGCACGCACGCACGCACGCACGCACGCACGCACGCACGCACGCACGCACGCACGCACGCACGCACGCACGCACGCACGCACGCACGCACGCACGCACGCACACACACACACACACACACACACACAATTTTAGATTGATCATTTTTTCACGGCGAACCATTTCAACGTTCCACTGATATAGTAAGACTGATTGGTTAAAATAAATGATATAAACTGCCTTATTTCAGCCTTACTTCGTCTCTGTTCAGGCCTATACTATATAATTGTGTATACCACACACATAAAGGAACACCCACACACACACACACACACACACACACACACACACACACACACACACACACACACACACACACACACACACACACACACACACACACACGCACACACACTGTGTAGTGGTTGCGCGCACGCACGTGAGTGTATGTGTGTGTGGTGGTGTGCGTGCGTGTGTGCGCGTGCGTGCGTGTGTGTGTGTGTGTGTGTGTGTGTGTGTGTGTGTGTGTGTGTGTGTGTGTGTGTGTGTGTGTGTGTGTGTGTGTGTGTGTGTGTGTGTGTGTGTGTGTGAATTAACGGAAAGGCGACATATGGCTACAGAAAAAGGTCGGGTTTCTCCCGCAAATCAATTCGCACTACGCTCTGGTAAATCTGAAATAAAAGCTCGTGTGCCAGTGCCCAAACAAAAGAAGAAGAAGAAAAGAAAAAATCCGCTAAATATCATACTTGAGAAATATGTTAATACCCATCAAGTATTATTCCCGTTTTAATGAGGGAAAATAAAAATAAAATAAAAAAATCGAAGTCAGTCGTCATACTCTTTTTGATAAAAGTGTTCAAATGAAAATTGTGGCTAAAGTCCACTACAATACTGCAAGAACCAATAGGGGCTAGAGATGTCTTTATCCCAAACACCAAACCAAATTATAACATGATTTGTGCTTTTTCTCACAGCCTTTGTTACAGCTACTGCAAAGGGATCTGTTGCGGTTGTCACATTGAGGCTTGACATATGAATGTTCAGACTAAACTAAAATGAACATCTTGTGGTAGTGAAGTAGCCAAGAAAGTCATTTCAGCTGATTCCTGTATCTGAAACGTACGAGGCACTTGTTGCAGGGGTAAGGAAGACTGCCGTCATGCGATCGTGATCCTAAAGACTTCCTCTACTTTTGAAAACTTTCCCGCAGTGACCGCATACGTCTTGGGCCTTTACCGTGCATGAATACCTCCCTGGCTCAAGGCTTCTCTTGTGTGCAAATAATCTTTTGCACGTCTCACACTCAAAGGGTTTTATCTTCAGATGTACACTGTTCGTATGAGATCAGACATGGTAAATTTCTTATCACACTGTGAACATGGGAAACGAGGTCCATCATCCAGTTTGTGGTGTTGCTTCCTGTGGCGGATCAGGTTCCTTTTTTGCACATATGATTTTCCGCATTCTAGGCAGAGATGTTGCTAGACAGGCACTTATTTTTGCTGAGTAAAAGTCATCAATGGATGGCCAGTTGTTTCCACTTCCATCTCGGCAGAAACACCCATTACACTCCCCTCAGTCACTGCAGACATCTCCATCTGTAACATGGAATCCTCAGACCTCGTAAGTAACCTGTCTGGCATGACTTAAGTTAACTGTCAAAAAGGAACGATCTAAACGAAGGTGCTCTGGATCGGAACACGGCACAGCTCAGCATAGGAACAACCATGCACTCTGGTTCGGAACAAAGAAAAACCGGGCGAGCATTTTCCTATCCTTCTAACGCAACTTCTAAATACTCTTAGACAGTGATAGTCCATCATATCACGCATGAGATATTTAATAACATAGTGACAATAACCAAAATGCACCAAGTGACCATTCTCCTGTCGATTTTGAAGAAAGTGCAATTTTGCCTGCAAAGGGCCGAATTCAAAAATGAAAATGTTGATTGTGTGGTGTACAAGAAACCAGATGTCATGAAATTTATACCACAGGACACGGAAAAGCTTCCCCGTTCTAACCATGATGATCTGTTAGATGTGCAATACCTACATTTGACGTAAATCAGTGTAGATTACGCGGATCGACATTTTGCTTCTGCCTGCTCTTCGTTGTAACGGGAGCTCCGGTTGAACATTTCGGAACGCGGATACACGGTGTGGATGGTGAGGTTTTTACTGGTCTACCTGTCCAGACGACGTGCAGACTCCGTTGTCACAATTAGTGGGTTCACAGCATCCGGCATTGTACTCTCCTGGACAGCTGCCTCCTTCCTTCACACACTGCACTCACACACACACACAGACACACACACACATTTACATTTCATCTCTCTCTCTCTCTCTCTCTCTCTCTCTCTCTCTCTCTCTCTCTCTCTCTCTCTCTCTCTCTCTCTCTCTCTCTCTCTCTCTCTCTCGCTCGCTCGCTCGCTCGCCCGCTCTTACATACACACACACATACTTATTTACACACACACACACACACACACACACACACACACACACACACACACACACACACACACACACACACACCCACAACACCCATTGTGCCGCGCGCGCACACACACACACACACACACACACATACACACACATTGTCACGTCCACCTGGGTTAGGTGACTGGACTGTTGTGATTTGTGTTTGAAGTTGGTTTTTTGATAGCAGTTGTGTGAGTTGTACGGGTAGGCCTGTCAGTCCGGTCGGACAGGCATAGGTCACGTGGTCTACGTCAACCAGTGAGGGAGTAGGATGGATTCTGTCGGCGTTTGGCGCGAAATAAGCTAGATTAGTCGGTCTGTTGTCCATCTCCGACAGGGTAGGCCGTTTGGGTCGCCAAAGCGGTTCTTTGTTGTGGATTTTTTTGTTAAAATCCTCTGTTCTGTAATTTAATTACAGGGGAGCTCGTTGAGTGGTGTATTAATTTTTCCGTTAACGTTCGACGACGAGTCGGTTGGTGAGTCAAAATCTATTCTCTTATTCATTGCGTTGGGGGACCGAGGGCCGGTATTTGTTCTGTTTGTGTGAACGCAGTTTAGGCATTTTATGTTTTGTTGTTTGTATTATTATTTCCTTGATTATTAATTTGGTTTTGTATGTATGTATATATGGTGTGCGTGGTGGTATGCATAGTGATAGGGGACAGAGGAAGGGGAGCTATGGTTTTGGTTGTGTATATATTTCACCGACGAAAGGCCGTGCCGGCAAAGAAGATGTTTGTGGGGCCGGGTCAATCAAGTGACGTAGAGCCAGGCGGGCAGACGAGCAAGGACAAGGGCGGACGGCTTTTCATAAGTTTATGCACATTTTGGGTAAAGTGTATTTTTGGGGCCACACCGTGCGGGCTGGTACCGCAACTCGCTTTCTTTTTGTGAGTTCGGCTTTTTGTGAGCAGGATTAAACAAGATAGCGGAGGCTGGCCAGTGGTGAGCGGTAGCACGTGATAAGCGAGTGTGTGTGTGTATGTGTGTATGTGTGTGTGTATGTGTGTGTTTGTGTGTGTATTTGTGTGCGTGCGTGCGTGCGTGCGTGCGTGCGTGCGTGCGTGCGTGCGTGCGTGTGTGTGTGTGTGTGGTGTGTGTGTGTAAGTGAACAGGGTTGACACGGTGCATTGTGTGATTGTTAAAAGGGTTTCTGCTTTGGCCACTGGGATATTTTCCATAAATATTGTTGACAGTTGTTGTCATTTTAACTTCGATAATTTTCATATAAATTACTAATGATTGAGTAAGATTGTTGTTAGAGCTTAGAGGTTGTGAATGAGCATAATGCATGACTTGACGGGACACTGCAGTGCACGATGAAGAATGAGAATAATTAGTGGTTGATTAAGCAGGACTATGTCTGTTATTTCAGACAGTATATTCTGATTGCAGGACTCAGCTGTCAATCGTCTATCGTCAATTGTCAACTATCAATCGTCAGTCACGTAGCGTCAGTTATGTATTGCGCGTCAGTTATGTATTGCTAGTTCATCGTATCGTCTGACCATCAGTTCTTCAACTCATCTTTATTTTTCACCATTCTTCACTTAACCCCGCTACTGCCATGTCTACCTTGGCAACTGGTCGACATTCGCTGCTGGTTGGCACCGAACCTGTCTGGTGTTGCGGTGTGGCATTGTAACCTTGCTGCTGCAGCCTGTAACGCCTGCCAACATCCTTCACCGTGTTCAGTTGCTGGCACGGGGCTGCTCGTGATGACTTGGTGTCGTCTGTTACCCGTCTTTGTCAGCGTCGACGCGAGGTGTGACTACTGTCACACTTCCACTTCGTGGACCAGTTTCCCGTCGTCGCCGTGTTACTGGTTCGACCAGTGCTCTTAGCCGAGTAAGTTCGTGCGGTGGAGCTAGCGCTTGAAGAACTGTGTCTCTCGTACCTTCTTTAACCAGTGTGACTGGGTCCTCGCATAATAAACGTATTACTGTCCGCTGTGTCCGCTGTTTTTGTGAAATGTCATTATATATTTGTGAATGATTTGATCAGTATATACCTTAGTTAAGTCGTGCGTGTGAATGGAGTGAGTTTTGCGTGTGATGGGTAGTGTTATGTGATTATTGAAGGGTTTGAAAGGTTACTTTGTTGTGTTGTGACGTTGGGGAGTTATGCGGGAAAGTGTGGGATTACGTCAGTCACCATTAGGGAGGCCACACACACACACCACACACACACACACACACACACACACACACACACACACACACACATGCGGACGCACGCACACATGCACACACTCATCCACACACCGCAACCATCAGTGAACGCACACACAAAGAAGCACGCACACATACACAAATACACGCACGCACACATACACACACGCGCGCGCTCTGAAGGAGCGTAAGATAGAGATAGATGAGAGTGACCCACCTTTATCTCCTCGCAGGTATACATCTGGGTGTTGTGGCTGAAGGCACACCGGCTGCCTTCACAACAGTCGTCATACTGCACGTGGGCCGCTGGCTGACACATCTTGCCCAGCCTGGTACACTGTCACGTCATCATCTCTATCAGCATCATCACCATCAAATAACCTCGCTTTAACCAGAGACAGCGATCCTTCCCGTGACGTCATCCTGTCATCCTATCCAGGCTTTAACCACAGTGATCCATCCTCACCGTCATCATAACCAGGCTTTAACCGCAGACAGCGATCCAGCTTGTCCTTGGTATTTAACTCTTCACTGCCCTTGGCCACTGCCAGAGCCTGCAGTGGTGGGGCATCGCGGACGCTGAAATTAAGGCCCCCTCCGCAGAGAACTGGCAGAGCTGTCTTTCAAATCATCTTTAAAATCTCCTCAAGCTATCCTATTGACTGTGTGTGTGTGTGTGTGTGTGTGTGTGGTGTGTGTGTGTGTGTGTGTGTGTGTGTGTGTGTGTGTGTGTGTTTGTGTGTGTCTGTCTGTCTGTTTTGACTTTGTTTAGGTTCTTTATTTTGCAATGGGCTCCAATCTGAAGAACTAGCACATCAAAGAGTACATTACTATTAGTCCAGTCAGTTAACCAGTCCGCTCTGTTGACTACCAGCCTAAGTGGCAACCAGTCCGTTATGCTGACCGCCAACACAAACGGTAACCAGTAAGCTCTGTTGACTAAAAACACATGCGGTAACCAGTAAGCTCTGTTGACTAGCAACACATGCGGTAACCAGTCCGCGCTGTTGACAACCAACACATGTGGTAACCAGTCCGTGCTGTTGACAACCAACACATGCGGTAACCAGTCCGCGCTGTTGACTAGCAACACATGCGGTAACTAGTCCGCGCTGTTGACTAGCAACACATGCGGTAACCAGTCCGTGCTGTTGACAACCAACACATGCGGTAACCAGTCCGTGCTGCTGACAACCAACACATGCGGTAACCAGTCCGCTCGGCACAGCTACTAATTCACCCCTTTGTTAAAGCCATCAAACTAACACTTGTCCGGACAACACCAAACTGACACTTGTCCGGGCAACACCAAACTGACAATTGTTATCCGGACAACCAAACTGACACTTGTTGTCCGGACAACCCGAAACTGACACTTCTCCGGACAACACCAAACCAGAGATACTACAGCAAGGGGATAGCCAAGTGAGCGAGCCGTGTCACGATAAACCTGTAAAGGGAGTGGCGCAACGGGCGGGTGGTTGGCGGACAGGCACTCCACTCTTCCGGTCAGCGCGTAACCGTAGCTTTCTGTAGCTAATGTCGGTGGGGAGGGCTGAGATTGTTTCGATTTTAAAGTGCATTTTACGCTTAGATCATACCTACCACAATGCCCGTTCAATTTTGAAGGTATCTGCTATACAATATCTTCAGATTACTCTGAGCTTTTTTTGTTTGTTCTTGTTTTGTTTTGTTTTTGTATGTTTAATAGTAGCTTACGCAGCATTGACTCCTGTTCAGTTCTTGTTCAGTAGATACACCAGATTTATCTCATGGTTTGAAAAATAAGTGAGAGTAAGACAAAATATTTTGTCTTTAGGGTTCTCTTTTTCATTCCAGCATTGTTGTTTTATATTTATTTATTTATTTTTAATGCGGACAAATCAACGATAAAAACTGAGCGACATCAGTTACCTATCTCCCGTCAGAAACTCTCTACCTGGTTTGTTTGTTTGTTTGTTTTTTCGCGCATCAACGTCCACCCATTATAATATATATATATATAGCTAGAATGTAAAAGCTTTTTTGTTAAAAAAAAGTTTGTCTGTCTGTATGCGGGTTTAACTCATTATGCCAGCGTGTACACGTATTGATGATTTAAAAAAAAAAAAAAAGCCATTCGAAAAACGTTCCAGTTTACAAACTAACTTTTTACCATGCAGTGAAATAAAACGATAATAAAAAAAAAAAATAAAAAAAGAGAGAAAAAGAACACACACACACACACACACACACACACACACACACACACACACACACAACACACACACACACACACACACACACAGAACAGTACACGACAGACCTTTTCAAATGTTTCAACTTTTTTGACTGGTTTGGTTTTCTGATTGAAGTAATTTTGGAAATCGGCATCCTGCAATGCAATCTATGTTGTGAGGAAAATTATGAAAAAGAATTGACTGCCGGCGTTCTGAAAACAACAAAAACACATCAACTGCAAATACGTAAAAGGAGCAGACTATGAGAGGCAGATTAGCCTCAGATTGCGTGTTTTTTATTTATAATTTAGTGATTTATACATTGCTCGCGTGCGCTAAACAAGCAAGCCACACACACACACACACACACACACACACACACACGTACGCACGCACGCACGCACGCACGCACGCACGCACGCACGCACGCACACTGTCACACACACACACACACACACACACACACACACACACACACACACACACCCCGTGGCGGTCGACTATCTGGTGAATGCATAGTAACCGGAATGTTAAAGAATAAAATTATAGATGGAATGACGGTGTAGATGTATGAAACCCTCTATAGCCGGTCACTGCACAGCACAGACCGGAAGTTTCGCTTGCCTATTTGGTTGTAGCCCGCTCGCGCGGCCACTCCGTTTAGGCTCGCAGCGAGTTGGCAGTCCCTGTAGTGTAGTGTCTCTGACCAAACTGACATGTTGTCCGAACAACACCGAACTGACTCTTGTCCGGGCAACATCAAACTGACACTTCTCCGGACAACACCAAACTGACACTTGTCCGGACAACACAAACTGACACATGTTGTCCGGACAACACCAAACTGACATTTGTGACCCGCCCTCAAAAGGCGTTGTTGCATCTGGTCGGAATCCTGAAATTTCGTTAAATATTTGGGTGATAGATTGTTCCTCGTGATGTGGCCGTTTCGTGGACCATTTTGTGTGTCACTTCCTTGGAATAAAGACAGTCTTTTCTGTTTCTGCAAGCCGACCTATCTCTGTTTTACACTGCTTGCGCCAGCCGGTCATGTTGAGCCCGTGTTCAGTGACAGCGCGTTCAGTGCAGCCGTGCGTCGCAACAACCAAAAAAAAAAAAAAAAAACCACAGAGAAGAAAGTGTTGTTTGCTACTGTGCCGCCCCTGTCCCCCACTACACTCGACATGATCTTCTGTCTCTGGAAACCGCTGCCATGCCTCCCCTCCCTCTCCCCCAAGCTGATCGCACGTTTCACATCTCGGCATTGCGAGAAACGTGCTAGAAAGCCACCCGTTTTTAAAAAAAGAGGAAGAATGAGCGGAGGAAGATCAAGTGATGGTCGGTTTTTGTGATCAACTTCCACCCGATTCTTCCTGTCGTCAGCCTGCCGAGCTTGATTTTTCCGTTTCATTTTAAAGGGTTGTAAGGCGTTTTTGTTTGCAAGGAACTTTGAAAATCCCCCAATTATAAAAGCCTAGGATAACAGCCCTTTAAAATCTAAAAAAATGTAAATGCATGAAAGTATGTTTTCAAAGGAAGAAATGCAGCCGATCTGGCCGTTTTTGTCCTTGTTTTAATCTGAAATACGCGCGAACCTGACTTTCTTTTCCCAAACCCCCGGGGCAAGGGGTTTCCCGTTGTCACCCAAAATCGGTCCCAAGTCCCCCGGTGTCCCGTTAAGTGGAAAAGGGTGGGTTTTTTTCCCTTTCACACCTTCCCGAAAATAGCAGTCAAAGGGAAAGCTCACCTTGGAGTTAACTGGAATTTTCCAAGTCTTTTACCCTGTGGACCCACACAGACATAAATTTTTTTACAAAAGGTATCGGTCACGCATCGCCCGGCTTTCATGGGTTTGATCCTTGTTAGATGGAAGGAATCTCTTCGGATGAAACCCCGCCCTTCCAATTCAACAAGGAATATATCCAGACCGCCCAAAGGACTCGAAATACATTTTGACACCTTGGCCCCCGGGAAATTAAAAAAAAAAGGGGGGAAAACCTTTTTCACAAGAAACCCCTCCGAAAAAAAAAGGGAAACAAAAAAGGGGAAATGCCACAAATCCTCAGCAAGAATAACTCGTAATAAATGCAAAAAGAAGAAGGGGGGAGAAAAAAAAAACCAACAAAAAACAAATGGCATGGTAAACACGGAAAAAAAAAGGGAAAACAGGGGCAAATTTTAAAACCAAAACAAAAAGAAAAAAAAAAAAGCAAAAAAACAAAAAAAAAGAGAGAAAAGTAAAAGCCGAAAGGTAAACAGAAACTCGGCGGCCTGTGCACCAACGAAAACGGGCTTGGGGGGAAAATAGGGCACTCTCACGGGGCCGCGCCGAAGCCACGCACCTTTGGCGAATCGCTTTTTGTCCCAATATGTTTTAGCATTGAAAACATTAAAAAGAAGAAGGAAAAGACAAAAGTCTAGCACGAATGCCTACCAAAAAAGGGCCCGTGTAAGTAAGAAAAAAATCCCTTGACAAAAAAAAAAGACGCCCCCCAAAAGAAGACCACAAATGCCTTGGAAAAAAAGAAAGCCCAAAAACCCAAAATGTTGATGGCAAACGAAAAATGGCTGCCCAACGGGCAAGAAAAACGCTGACAAAAAGAAACAAAAAAACGCTAAACCCCCAAAAACCAAAGGGCCCCGCAAACAAAGGTGGAGAAAAAAAACAAAAAAAAAAAATCAAACAGTCTAAAGACTACCCCGCAAAAATGAGGGACGACATTGACACATTTTTTGCAGCCTAAGAGCACGAGCAAAAATAACTTGCCAACAAAATGGAAAGCCAAATTAACCATAACCATGAATTTCTAACTCAACTAACCCCTCACAAACCGGGTTTCCTCTAGAAAAAAAAAAGGCGCAGACTGATAAAACTTTTCGCTTCAGCTACCGATGAAAAAGCACGGGTTAAAAAAAATGCAGACGAAAAGAGAACGCAAAATGGCTGCCCAAACAGGCAAGTAACAAGCGGGTAGAATGGCCTCCCCCCAAAAAAAAAAAGAAGAAAAAAGCATGGTGGAAAAGAAGAGGAAAAAAGGAAAAAACAAAACAAAAATTTCGAAAAAAAAAGAGGGGGGAAGAAAAGTCAGCGACAACGAAAAAGGGGGATACATAATCGTGACACAAAAAATTTTTCAGCCCAACACGGCAGGGCAAAAAGACGCTCACGAACTACCCCACACAAAGAAAGAAAAGGGTTCTAAATAACGATATAACCCGAAAACAAAAGGGAAACCAAAAAAAAACAATGGCAAGAACCGGCACAGCCCCCCCAAACCCCACCCCAGGGATGCCCGAAACGCTATCTATTTACTGAAGAACATTTAAAGATCCCCAAAAAGGCTAAACCCGGGAAAATAAAAAAAAAACCCAATAAAAAAGGCTCCCTGATGAGGGCTAGCCGTAGTAAAGTAGAGTAAACACAACGAAAAAGACCAAACGCCCGCACCTAAATGGTCGAGAAAAATGAATAACAAGGGGAAAAAACAAAGGCCCAACTACTGAAAAGGGGTTTCATCCCATATGTTGTTTTGAAATCCCCTTTTTTATTTTTGAAAAGGGACTTTTTTCCAACCGGTTGCCCTGTGGACACTCAACAAAACCCACTTCACGTTTGGTTTTCTGGTCTGTTTGTGACGTCATGCCCACCGTTGACCTTTAGCTTAAAAAAACTTCGCGGAATCTCGCATTTAAAAGGCGGGTTTTTGAACGTTCAGTTCCGTATTTCCAAACCTTTTGCCAAATAAAAGCATTACAACCTAACAGGCCTGAAAAAGTTTTTAAACAAGGGGTAATAGACTGTTTCTTTTCCTTTGAACGTTAGACGGACCTAATGTTGTTTTGAAACGATTTGGAGTGATTTGGGCCCGAAAAGCCTTTAAGGGCCCTTTAGGGGGCCTTTTAAATTTAATCGGGCCTAAAAATTTGGGCCCGGCCTAAATCTCAAGGCTATTGCAATGGCCCCAAAAAGGAACCATGGACCCGGGGCTACACCAAGCCGGCCGAATCGGCCTAAACAGCCGATATTTAGGCTAGCATTTCGCACTAAAAGGCGTGGCCCGGGACTATGACTGTTTTGGCCTGTTTATCTTGGAAGTGGTTTTTCTTGTTTTTTTGTTTTTTTTTTTGCTGTTGTTGCCCCCCCCCTCTTCCAGCGCTTTTCCCCCTTTTTTAAATTTTTTTTTCCCCCTTGGTTTTCTTGCAAAAGGTACTAGATGTTCGTCCCCCCTTTTATTTTGGAAAAAGAAATTTTGCACTCGCCGGCGACGCAGGATAATGACTATTAATTTGACGTACGATTTTAATGTTTGAAATTATTATAAGAAGTTTGCTTTAGTCTTACTTGATTATTTTTTGTTTTTTAAATTCATCGCACAGCGTAGGGTACCTGATTCACAGCGCCATCGCCTTTCTGACAAAATTCAAAATGGCCGCCGCAGCGATGACTTATCGACAGTAAATGCCCAAAAAGAATACTCCACGAGAGTCGATAGATTAGCTTTTTACGAAAAATGACCCTTTGAGTCGCTTGGGGGTTTTCAGAAGTAAAATGGCGAATACTCCAGAATCGGGCCGCCAGGATCCCACCAATATGTTTACTGATGTTTGCGCGGCAAATACGTCGCAGGGAAGAACAAGCGTGTCGGTGCCATGCCCCGATGGGGTTGCCCCGCTAAATTGCAAAGCGTGACGCTGTGATGACCACTTTTTATCAGCGGAAGTAGAGACTCTCTTGCTCGACCAGTCCGGTCCCTTTACGAACTTTTCCTAATCAAAAATCTCGGACTTAGAGTCAGGGACTTTTGGTTTAGGCCCGGGCCTACCGAGCCCATTTATAGTTAAGGCCCCCCCCACTTCCTCCCTCATCGACCCGTGTCAACACGACACCGCGCCTACCCCTGCCTTTCCCCCCAGTGACGTGAGATCTCAGCCTCCCCCCCAGCGCTCCGCTGCGTCCCCCTCTCCAGACAGGCTTAATTTCCTTGAAGCGCTTCAACTAGTTCTCCCGACGCGCTTCACATTCTCCCAGCCCAAAACACACACCAAATGCAAGATCCGTTGACGTCCAGAAGGAGGTCTGACATCTCCACCCATTCAGGACAAAACATAGACGTCACGCTGCTGACAGAGACCTGGCTGCGCCCTGCCGGTGACGAGGCCAAGATGGCCGACCTGGCTCCGCCTGGGTACTCGGTCCTCTCCTTCCCCCGCTCTGCAGGGGGTCCGGCGCAAAAGGCGGGGGCATCGCCTTCGTCATAAGGGACTCTCTTAAGCCGCGTGTCTCTACCACTTCATCCTTTCCTGTTCAGCACCGCTGCTTTGAAGCCGCTCAGCTGACTAGCCTACAACAAGCAATTACCCAACTTCTATGTCTACCGCCCTCCACACAGCAAAAGTACAAATTCTCTGACTCCATGTTTTTCGATCAGTTTTCCGACTTTCTTGAATACTCTGACAGTCTGCCTGGCAAAAATGCTTCTTATGGGTGACTTTAGCTTTCATTTTGAAAACGTAGGAAAAAAACAACTCCAGAAAACTGCACAATATCATAGACATTTTTAACCTAACCCAGTCCGTTTCTGAACCTACTCACAACCAAGGCCGTCTGCTTGACTTGGTGTTTTACAAGCAAAGTGATAACATCTTCATTTCTACAAAACTTCACCATGGCCTAACATTTGACCACACAACCTTCGTGTGTAAACTCGTGTATCTGTACCCGTACACAAACCTGAAACTTTCTCGTACCGATGCCTCGGTAAACAAAAAGATTGACACCGGCGCCTTTAAACAAGATTTCTCTCACGCTGTCTCACAAACCAGTTCTGTCAGTGACTACAGTAACCATCTCTGTTCTGTCCTTGACAAGCACGCCCCTATCTGCCGTCGCACAGCACGTACGAGGAAGCCGACGCCCTGGTTCAGCAGTATCGCGGAGCAGTTCTGTGAGCTGAAACAGGAGCGTCGGCAGGCGGAGACATGATGGCCCAAATCTAAGTTCCTCGTCCACAAACAGATATACGACTCCATTAAACAGAAAATAACAAACCTTGTAGATAAAGCCAAACAAGCCTACTACTCTGCCAGTTTCAGTCTAGCACAACAGCTCTTTCAACAGCTCTTTCAAAATTTCAACATCATTCTCAGCAAAAACATGTCTTCACCTCTTTCTTCAACGTTTGACTGACGACCTTCCGACTGTCTTTTCTGAGTACTTCACCGAGAAAATCCGTACGACCAGAAACAATTTTCTCCCTCCAAACCCAACTGATTGCCTTCACACCTCATTCGCTGGAAATCCCTTATTAACTTTTGAGCATGTCACTGATGAATTTGTCTTAAAAATAATCGGCCAAGTCTTGTGAACTCGATCCCATTCCCACCACGCTTCTTTTTGAAAACCTTGACATCCTTTTGCATACTATCACGAACATCATCAACACATCTCTTGCCACATGATCTGAAGACTGCTACTGTCAAACCTCTGTTGAAAAAAATCACCACTTGACAAAAATCTTTTGAAAAATTACCGCCCCATTTCTAACATTCCATTTCTGTCCAGAATCCTTGAAAAGGTCGTTCTCCACAAAATTCCAAGAAAACAACCTCAGCAATCCCTTTCAGTCAGCCTATCGAGCAGGACACAGCACCGAGACCGTTTTGTTATGTGTTGTAAACGATATTCTCTCCACTCTGGACAATGACAACATATCTGTTCTTCTTGTGTTGGATCTTTCTGCAGCTTTTGACGCTACTGACTACCAAATTCTCCTCTCCCGCCTGAACTCTGTTTTTGGCATTCAGTTTACTGCACACCAATAATTTTAGTCACATCTCTCAAACAGATATCAGTCCACTTCAGTCAATAACTCGTCTTCACCACCATCACAGCTCATGTACGATGTGGTGTACCTCAGGGCTCAGTACTGGGGCCCATTCTCTTTGTCCTGTACACTACACCTCCCTCCGATATCATAGCTAACCACTCTGTAAATCATTAGTTTTTCGCGGATGATGCACAGCTCCAGAAATCTGCTCCTCTCGGTGAAGTGACCGACCTCACCAAAAAACTGGTTGCAAGCACAGACGACATAAAAACATGGATGACTATAAATCAGCTCAAACATAAACACGTCAAAACAGAAGCTCTTTTCTTTCCTTTTCGTTTTCCTTGAAACCTTCCACCATTTCCCTCCCTCACTCGATTACTCTTGACTCTCACAACATCCCCTTCTCTGATTCTGACAGGAACCTTGGATTCATTCTCGACTCAAAACTGTCCACGAGGAAGCATGTCATAAGAAAATGGTCAAACTGCTTATTTCCAGCTTAAACGCATCAATTCAATCCTCCAGGACTCTTGTTACTTCTTATATCCTCTCACGGCATGACTACTGCAACTGTCTCCTCATGGGTGCACTAATTCTGTCATCTAACCTCTCCAGAAAATTCTAAGCTTTGCTGCAAGACTTGTTCTCTTGGCATCACGCCGCCATCACTCAACACCTCTCCTGAAGAAAAAAAAAAAAAAAAAAAAAAAAAACTGCACTGGTTTCCCATTTCAGAACGTATTAAGTATAAAGTTGTTTGTATGTGTTTCAATGCTATAAATGGTTCTGGTCCTGCTTACCTCTCTCAACTGCTACATGTCTACATTCCGTCTGGTACACTACGCTCTTTTTGTGACACCTGCATGATGAAAATCCAGCAATACAAACGCAAGACTCATGGCTTTGGAACTTTCTCTTTCTTTGGACCCCACATTTGGAATTCACTCCCACAAGACCTTAGATACTGCTCAAACTGAAAACCTTCCTCTTCTCACAGTATTTCCACCCCAGTTAATATCACTACCCAGTTTTGCTACAGTCAGTGTATGTGCGTGCGTGCGTGCGTGCGTGCGCGTGCGTGCGTGCGTGCGTGCGTGCGTGCGTGTGTGTGTGTGTGTGTGTGCGTGAGTGCGTGCGTGCGTGCGTGTGTGTATTTCCATATACTATTTTAAGTAAATTGTTTTGGTAGGACTGTGCTCTGCGTGTGTATAGAATATTGTATTTAGGTTAATATGTATCATGTGAGCGCTCAGGACTTTGATGAGCGCATGATAAATGTAAGTGATTATTTTTATTATTACTTGCTTTCCTGATAACACCAAGCTGATACATGTCCGGACAACACCGAACTGACACATGTTGTCCGGACAACAGGATCCTGCCTCTGCCCCGCTGACTCACCTGAAGCATACACCTTAGAGTGTTGTTCTGGTCCAGCTGACACTTGTTGCCCGAACAACACGGATCCTGCCCGTTGTTGTCCAGCGTGCACTCCACAGAGCTCGGGGTGCAGGCCTGAAATGTGTACCATTCCACCACAGTCAGCAGTCTGTCCAACATAGTCAGCAGTCTGGTCCAACACAGTCAGCAGTCTGTCCAACATAGTCAGCAGTCTGGTCCAACACAGTCAGCAGTCTAGTCCGCCACAGCAGTCTAGTCCACCACAGTTAAGTCTAAACTATCACAGACAGAAGTCTAGTCCACCATAATATGTATCATACATCCACAGTCAGCAGTCTAGTCCACCACAGGCAGCAGTCTAGTCCACCACAGGCAGTAATCTAGTCCACCACAGTCAGCAGTCCAGTCCATCACAGGCAAAACAGTTAGCAGTCTAGTTCATCACAGTCAGCAGTCTAGTCCACCACAGTTAGCAGCCTAGTCCATCACAGGCAGCAGTCTAGTCTACCATCACATGAACCATACCACCACAGTTAGCAGTCTAGTCCATCACAGTCAGCAATCTAGTCCACCACAGTTATCAGTCTAGTCCACAACAGCTAGCAGTCTAGTCCAGCACAGTTAGCAGTCTAGTCCATCACAGGCAGCAGTCTAGTCCACCATAACATGTACCATACCACCACAGTTAGCAGTCTAGTCCATCACAGCAGTCTAGTCCAGCACAGTTAGCAATCTAGTCCATCACAGGCAGCAGTCTAGTCCACTATAACATGTACCATACCACCACAGTTAGCAGTCTAGTTCATCAGCCAGCAGTCTAGACCACGTGGCACAATGGTATGTTACACCATCACAAAGTGATGGCACTGCAGTTAGACCACTACAATGTGACGGAACAACAGTATGTTATACCATCATTACGCAACGGCACCACATAGATCATCACAACGTGACGGCACAACAGTATGTTAGACCATCACAAAGTGACGGCATCGCAGTTAGTATGTTCCACCATCACAACGTGACGGCATCACGCAGACCATCACAACGTGACGGCACCACGTAGATCATCCCAACGTGACAGCACCACAGTTAGACCACCACAACGTGACGGCACCACGCAGACCATCACAACGTTACGGCACCACGTAGATCATCACAACGTTACGCACCACGTAAACCATCACAGCGCGCTATAAAAAAGCTAGTCACTCATGTAGAATCGCATGCGAACGCAGTAAGTCTGCTCAAGAGAGTGGAGAACAGCGCTATATAAGCGATCATCAATCAAAAACGTGACGGCACCACAGTTAGCAGTTACACCATCACACGGCGGGTCGTAGATGTAGACAGTGCAGAGCGTCACAATTAGACCATAACGCTGCAATGAGCACCTTAGACCATAACGTCACATCGAGCACCTTAGACCACAACGTCACAATGAGACCTTAGACCATGACGTCACAATGAACACTTTAGACCATAACATCACAATGAGCGTCTTAGACCACAACGTCACAATAAGCACCTTAGCCCATGACGACACAATGAGCACCCTACACCATAAGGTCACAGGACATCAACTGCGGTCGTGTCAGGTAGTCTAGAGCTCGCTTCAACGTCAGACAGTCCACAGGGCAGTTCAGTCTCATCACAATCTTCAACGTCAGAGTCCTCGGAGCAATTCTGTCTCGGCACAGTTCTCAACGTCAGACAGTCCGCAGGGCAGTTCAGTCTTATCATGATCTTCATCGTCAGAGTCCACAATGGATGCCTGGTGGAGCGTGAACACGCCCATGTGACCCAGCCTGCGGGAGCTCGGGGTCTTGTGCGGATGGCAGCCTGCCACTGATCCGTTGTCAGTTGTTAGTTGCTCTTTGGTGAGGGAGTGGTTAGTTGCTCTTTGGTGAGGGAGTGGGGGAGAGAGCTTGACTGACAGTCGGCTTGTTAGAAGGTTAGTGAGAGAGAATGTGTGTGTGTGTGTGTGTGTGTGTGTGTGTGGTGTGGTGTGTTGTGTGTGTGTGTGTGTGTGTGTGTTGTTAGACTGTTGACTTATATGTATTCATTTAAATTGTTGTATAGCATGCAGTCAAAAAACACATTTCTGTATCTGTGCTACAGGTGGAAAAAGTAACATCGTGCTTTACGCCCACAGAAATAATAAGACTTATTAGGGACGGGTACAGACAGATAAAACTCCAATGTCTGATGTTTCCCCTCTCACCCTCACTGACATTTGGCGCAGGCCCGCCATGTGGACAGGGCCGGGGTTGTGGGTGGCGGGGATGGGGGGGGAGGTGAAGATGAACGTAGGGAGGCGTGACGGCGTGACGAGCGGCATGGCAACAACGCTTCTGACGAGACTTTCTCTGTTTGGGCAGCGCATATAAAAAATAAACATGCAAATAAATACCAAAAACTAAGTAAATTTAAAAAACGGCCCAAGTAATGTGGGTTACCTGCGTGTGGACCGCTGCAGTGAGGACGAGGAAGGAGAGCAGGGAGGTCAGAGCGCGTAGCGGTGTCATCGTTCCTTTTGCAAGTCCGGCCACACGGCTGTGTTGCACGAGCAATAGCTGCTAGGTCTTCGCAAGGATTCCTTCCACAGCGGGCTCTCCACGTGACGCTACGATCACATCATATTCTGCTTATATATACGTGACTGACAGCTACGATTGACGGGTGTGACGTGTCTACCTGGTTTTGCGGTCATTAGTGAGATAACGTCACTGCCGTCTTTTGAATCTCCCTGCTCATCACTGGTGAGCGCATGGTAATTAAACTTTTTCCCAATAAAGGGCTAGTATTTGCACGGATGTGGCAGATGGTTCACTTCACAGCATCAGATGTGTCAGCCATGTGACAGTGACCGAGGGGAGGCCAAGCTGACATAATGATAGCGTCCAGCCTTTCTCACAGCCTGGTCCCGGGTCCACCCGGCCACACATCTTATAGTCCATGGGCCAGGTATCGAACCTGGAGACAATGATTTTTGGATAGCTCAGTATGTGTCTTTTCAATATCTGCTTGTCTGCAAGATGAACTACTCTGCTTTTAGGGATTATCTGAGATGGTACATAGCTGCTTAATCGCATGTATTAAAATGGGCGTGTCCCTTACAAATTCCAAACAACAGGCAGCTTTACCATTCTTTGGACACACAAAAATACTGCACATACTGTTATCAGTGGGTAGCACTGCTCTTGCGGCTGCTGTTGTCTTACCTAGGTATGGTGGCCTGTATTACGCGCGTGGGATTAATGAAGTATTAAAAAAGAAAAGAAAAATGTCACGTTGCATAATTTCGTACAATGTAAAAATACTGAACAAAAGTGCTTCATTTACCACCAAATGTATCATGGTGTCTAAGAGGGTCACAGAGAATATCTGATTAACACCTGCATTAATGGATGACGTCACGGATGACTCAAGTTCAAAAGTTAAGCAACCCTTTACAAAAATGCACATATGTTCAAACCTCAATAAACTACTTCCACAAAACAGTTGCACTTGCTGGCTTATTCATCGTTCTACCGCCATTTAACCTGAAATCAGTTTCACAGTACTCTATACCCTATGGTAGATAGGCAAAAAATATGCCCGATGTGTTTAAAACTTACCAGTTTTGCCTTTGTTATGTCTGAGTAAAACAGTTTAGGTTTAGCAGCCATTAAACTGATGCCACCGGATGGCACCTCTGGTTTGGCTTAAATCAGCATGCAACTGCTGGAAAGTTTCGTGTATCAGCTTGCAGTCAGCAGGCTCTTTGCTATTATGCCAAGAATACAGACAAACAGCTAGGAAATGTCAAAGATATTCACAAAAGTGATTGTGCACACTGTCAGTGATTTCACAAATCATTATTGACTTTCTGAAATTGTCATCTAACTTTGAGATTTTTTATTTTTATTAAATGCATTACTCTCCTTATTTCTTACTGCTTATCATTATAGCCACAGGTACCAAAGCCGGTGCCATAGCAGGTTGCCAAACCTGAATGTCCCTTACTTTGAGCGACACTGAATGTCCAGCTTAGACATATATATGTCAACCTCAAACCTGAAGCCATCAAGATTCTCAAGCTCTGGGTATCCTTTTGGGGCTGTTCCACCTGGATTTCAACCAGGTCTTGCAGTGTGAAGGAACAGTCTGTCCAGTATACCTCACACGTTTCCATTCACAGTATGGAAGCCATGGCCATCTGCTCGAGGAATAGTTCTAGTTGCCTTAAGAGTGCTTGAAAGTTGGCCCTTTTGATGTGAATTATTTATGCATCTCTGCATGGTGGCGTTGTGACTGTTCAACAAGGATGAGGTGTGTTGACACATTTTGTTGACATCTATCACTTAGAGAAGATGCGTGGAAAAGTGTTTCATAATTTTTCCTTAACGTGGTAATCTCTTTATCTCTAAACGATTCTGCGCATAACATACAGAACGATGTACTGAAAATATATGGTCTTGTTGGAAGCTTGCTCTTCAATGGTTTTAGTGTCTTTGATGGTTTCCTGGTGTCTGTCATCCTCTCGAGTGTAATCTGTCCACCAGGTGGCATGGTAACGTGCTTCTCGAGCAGCCAAGTCAGTATCTTGCACCTTCAAAAGGATGTGCTGATCTTGTTTTCTTGTGACTCAGCTGTTTTTATCATACATTTGACTAATGTTTTCAACATTTTGTTTCCTTGTGATTCGAGTCTTTTCACAAAAAAGACGTCTGTCACTGGGCAACAGCTAGCATTGTGGTTGCTGACGGATTTGCTGTTCTCGCTTACATCACTCCCTTCTGATGGGTTCCTTTGATTCAGAATTCTGCAGTCGTTCCTAAAGTAGTACAATGTGTGGTTCCCAGGCAGATTCGGTATATACTCATATATGTTATCCACCATATCAGGACTGGACCATTGCACATGATCACCTCAGGACAAATCAGTCACAGTTTCTTCACACCAGTTCGAAACGCAAGGAACCAAAACACAAGGAAAAAGTTGGCTCACTGTTATACACAGAACACAATCAATAGCAAACTTCCCAGCCCAAACAGTCAATAATTAGCACATATCACTATCTACAACTGCAAAAGATACTTCCAGACATGTAAGGCATTCAGTACAAAATTAAAGAAGAATTGATCAGATCACATGTATGTCTAAATCACCATTTTGAGGCACAGTAAAACATGTTTTGGTGTCTATTTATATTCTGCAGGCACTCAGCATGAGAACCGGTTTAAATCAATTGACTATGAGAAGTGTACCCTTTTTTCTTTTTCTTTTTCGCAGACTAACGCGGGAATTCGCTTCAGCCAAGACTAACGCAATTGAAAAGTATGGAGAGGATTTGGAAAAATGAAATTGAATGGACCCGGGAAGCGGAAATTAGGACAAGGAACAAATTATGACACTGACTAAGCATACTTGGCTATATTCTGACCTACTCCGTGCTTTTAAGGGAAAACATTCGTCAGCTCTTGATTGATTGATTGATGATCACTTATATAGCGCTATTCTCCGCTCTCTTGAGCAGACTCACTGCGCTCGCATGTGGTTCTACATGAGTGACAAGCTTTTTATAGCGCGTTTTTTTGAATATCTACCGAAGTGTACTTACAGCACTGGCATGGCTGGTGCAACATGAAACTGCAGCCATCTCGGCGAAGTTCTGTGTA